>CM056054.1:224394617-224767068 GCA_029574335.1 Rana kukunoris | reverse complement strand
CTTTTATTTACACTATAAATGGAATTGAAGGTAATTTCCCATAATGCCAATGGCATAAACTCTCCCCAAAAAAGGAAAAAGGCCTTCCGTCATTATAAAAGACTGGGTGCCGACATAATATTAGTGCAGGAAACCCACTTCGCTGTATCCAAGCATCCCAAATTTTTTGACAAAACTTATAGGCAATTCTATATCACAACTTTCGATTCCAAAAAAAGAGGAACTGCCATCTTTATCAAAAAATCAGTTATCTTTGAAACCCATAGTGTCTTCAGAGACCCAGAAAGTCGTTTTTTGATTATTAAGGGCTCTATAGGAGGACGTCTAATCACAATAGCCTCGGTATATGCACCCATGAAGCTCATGCAACATTTTTCTCAAAGTTTTTTGACACTTTAAATAAATACTCCTCCCCCATTTGATTGTGGGCGGGGACTTTAATTTAGCTGCTCACTCATCCCTAGATAGAAGCAAAGTAGCACCTTCATCCAAAGCCTTCCCTAAAACTTCAAATCGCATACTACTCACCCACCAACTCATTGACACGTGGCGGGCCCACAACGTGGGTATCAAAATTACACCTTTTACTCTCACCCTCATGATTGCTCTGCTAGATTAGATTACATCTTCAGCACCCCAATCCTAGTCGCTAATTCATCAAAAGCAGACATCCATTCTTGCCCCTGGTCAGATC
This sequence comes from Rana kukunoris, assembly GCA_029574335.1. Lineage (NCBI taxonomy): Eukaryota > Metazoa > Chordata > Amphibia > Anura > Ranidae > Rana > Rana kukunoris. Next base: position 224,766,374 of record CM056054.1, on the reverse strand, counting down.
ACCAGATTGTATCTTTCACCACCTCTAAAATTGGCCTCGCCGACACCCCTCACAAATGGCGCATCAATGATGCACTACTAACAGATTATTTGAATATCCAACAGCTAACATCCAAAATGGAGGAATATTTTTTTCTTAACTCCTCCCCTGACATTCTTCCCACGTCTCTTTGGATGGCCCACAAAGCGGTCATGAGAGGCCATCTTATTAAGTTGGCCTCGATTAAAAACAGGAATAAGCTGACTGATATAAAAACAATAACTAGAGACCTAGATAAACTATATCACAAATATAATCAATCCCCCTCCAATGATATATTAAAACATATCCAAGAGAAACGTACGGACCTAGACACTCTACTAACCTCAGATACAGAAAAAGCCCTTAGATGGTCTAAAGCTAGGTTCCTTTTACATAGTAACTCTACCTCGACCATGTTTGCCAGGAAACTAAACCAATCCACAAAACCCCCCCATATATAAACTGAGAAACTCTGCAGGCAACCTAATTTCCCATCCTAAAGAAGTCATGGAGGTCTTTTTGAAATTTTACAAGAAACTTCTGTCATCTCCACAAAACACACCGAAGCCATCCTCGACGCAATGGCTTGATGAAATCCCGCTTCCCTCCCTATCAACCCAACAAAAAGAGGCCTTGAATGCACCCTGCTCTGAAACAGAAATAGGCAAGATCATAAATTCTTTAAAGACCTCCACAGCCCCCGGTCCCGACGGCTTTTCCTCATCCTACTATAAAAAGTTTGCACCAGTATTAATTCCCCACCTTATGAATTTGTTCAACCACATCCTAAAAGGCAATCAATTCCCTTCTGAAATGCTCCTTGCTAATATGTCTCTCCTTCCAAAACCAAACAAAGATCATTCAACCCCCCAGAACTTCCGTCCGATCTCAGTTATAGACAATGACCTAAAAATTTTCGGCAAAATATTAGCAGACAGATTGGCCTCAGTCATCTCACCCCTCATCCACCCTGATCAATCAGGTTTTATCCCAGACAGGCAAATTACAGATAATATAAGATTAACAACAAACATCATTCAAGATTCCAACCTTCACGCTAGATCCACCCTTCTACTTAGTCTAGATATTCATAAAGCTTTTGATAGCGTTAGTTGGTCCTACTTAGACTCACTACTCCCCAGATATGGTATAGGTGATGAATTTCTACATGGATTTAAAGCATTATACCACGACCCACATACCCGTATCAAGCTCCCCGGCCATAACTCAGAATTTTTCCCATTAAGTAAGGGCACAAGACAAGGCTGCCCCTTATCCCCTCTTCTATTTGCCCTAGCTATCGAGCCCCTTGCTTGTGCCATCCGCAGTAACTCCGACATCAAAGGGTACACAAAAGGCTCGAAAGAATTCAAGCTAAGCCTCTACGCGGACGATGTCCTCTTATTCCTCACTGATCCACTAATTTCGCTACCAATCCTAATCGAGACGTTAGATACGTTTCACGACCTCTCAGGTTTAAGCATAAATCTATCTAAATGTTCTGCCCTCCCAATTAATTGCTCCCCCGATTTAACTGCCTCATTGAAAGAGAAATTTTCCTTTCAGTGGAGTTTGGAATCCTTTCGTTATTTGGGCATTCATATCACCCCGTCCTACAAAACCCTATACCACAAAAATTACCCTAGATTACTTCAAAACATCAGAGACTTACTCAAGTCCTGGTCAGCATTCCATATATCTTTTATGGGTAGGATAGTTGCCACCAAGATGGTTATATTGCCAAAACTACTGTTCTTCTTTAGATCGCTCCCTATCCTGGTACCTAAAAGCACTCTAGACTCTATACAGAGAGATATAAATAAGTTCATATGGCAAAATAAAAAACCCAGATTTGGTTATGCACTAATGTTTAGACCTCAATCGAAGTGCGGGTTGGGTATTCCCAACCTATGGCTATACTATCTCTCAGCCAGGTATACACAACTCGCACAATGGTATGCACCCTCCAATCATATCCCGTGGCTAGAATTTGAGGAACAGTCTGTCCTACCGTTCCACCTCCAAGGCCTCCTATGGTCCAAATCTATTAAAACACAAAGAATGGGCAGCCTCAACAGAGTGGTACATCAGGACCTACTATTGTGGCACAGACATAAACATAAATTTAATGTATCCTCAGAACTCCCCCCCCCTAGCTTCCTTCCTGGGGGACCCCCTATTTTCCCCCCCTGACCTACACTCTAACCAATACTCTCTTTGGCAACTCCTCAACCTATCTAACCTTAAAGCATTCACTAAAAACAATACTTTTCGCACATTCTTAGATTTGCAATCAGAATATAAACTTAAAGATACTGATCTCTCAGACTACAATAATATCAAACTATTCTATCAAAAAAACTTTTCTCTTAACCTCCAAACCCCCTTCACAATATTTGAAAAAATGTGTCTTACTTCACCTCGAGAAAGGGGCTTGCTATCTAGAATGTACAGAAACCTAAATGAACACAATTTACCAGACAAAACACGCCAAATGTTGCAATGGGAGTCAGATCTTGATGAATCCTTCTCCACGGAACAATGGGACAGCATGGCAAAAAAACCTAAGAAAATGCACCAAAACAGCCTCTATTAGGGAATCTGCTATAAAACTTCAACATAGATGGTACCTCACCCCTGATAGAATTAACTCATTCTATCCTGAAATCTCTCCCTTGTGTTTCAGAGGTTGCCCAGACCAGGGCTCCCTTATACACACCTTCTGGGACTGCACACACCTCAGAAATACATGGCAACAACTCAGTATCAAAATAGAACAGATAACAGGTAGAAGAATAGAACTAACACCTAAATTATGTCTCCTTTTTTATCCTATCCCTGACATTCCTATAGCCCACACTAGGTTAATACACACCTTGCTCACATCAATACACTGGGCTATAGCTCTCAACTGGCGTTCCGCTACAGTGCCATGGTCCCAAATTATGGATCGTATGTTGTCCATCAAACTAGCAGAACGCATTCACCACACCTTATATGATACTATGGACATATACGATCAAAAATGGAAACCGTGGGACCTAAGATGTGAGTCTATTATCTTCCCCCTTTTTTTTTTTTTTTTCCCCATTGACCATTAAACTAATTCGTTAGACCATTTTGTCACTATATATTGCTACTGAATGACCTTTTATACTTACCAGGACCTATTTTTTCTCCTCTTGATTTACTGCTATGTCTATGTTTCACAGATGCTTACTGCTGATATATATATATATAATAATGTACATATGTTTTATTTATTTTTTGTACCTCTTGCCACTGTACTTCATAACTGTATTGAGACTTATTTTTCAATAAACCGTTTGTAAACAAAAAAAAGAAAGTCATCCCTTGAGCCAAGCAAAAGAATAAAAAAATAAAAATAAAGAAAAAAAAAAGAAAAAATATTACAGGTGGTTTATTCTAGGGCTGTGCAAATTAACTTTTAATTAATCGATTAATCTTTAATTTTTTTGATCGATTACAATTCTTTTAATTGGTAATCACCTCTCCGCCGTCTTCTGGACCTTCAGGAAGTTCTGTCGGAGATCCGGTGATGTCACGGACACCGGCGGGGCTTGCCGTGTCCATCTGAAGGGCTCCTTTGCTGTGCCTCCTTATCTGCATGCCGGTGGGACCTTACTATCCGCCAAACGCAAGGGCTGTTACACTTCCCTCTATCAACCTGGGATTCTACAGCCATCCACTGGGAGTTGTGATAGTTCCCTTCACGGGACATCTACATGCCGACAGACTGATGTTAACCTCTCCTCATCCGGATTCAGCAGTGGCATCGTTGTACACATTTTTATACCAGTATCATACTTAGCTACATGTTTTTATGACTGCTTTTGCTACCGTTTGGTATTAATCGCACAATTTTTACAGTTTATGTAGGTACATCGATTTTATCTCCAGTGCAATATTTATTTGGTCACCTACTTGAAGACTATAAAAGTTTTAATGCCATTCCCATTGAGCGCTGCCTGTGTGTGTTTTTTGTATCCTGCTATCAATTTTTCCAGTGGTTGGGAGCTGCACTGGGAATCAGCCTGCCAGGAGATCAGCTAAAAGTAGTTGGATCTGTATGTGCGTTATAATTAATCGAAATTAGTCGATTAAAAAAAGAAACGATTAATCGAACACAAAAATTTTGATCAGTAACAGCCCTAGTTTATTCTGACCCCAACAGGTCAATAGGACAGTATTCATTCATGTGGGGACATACTGTGAGGTGTTAATTAAGTCTGGCTTCTGATAGACCTTTCATTGTGTGATGCTAATGACACTGTATTGTGTGAAATTTCTATTGATGATAAGATGTGGAAGGTCAGACATCTGTGTATTGTGTATCAGGTGAGAACAGCTTGTCGTGGAGTCAGGATGTCTGGGGAATGATTAACTCATGTGGATTATCTGAATGTCAATATCTAAAAGAATGTGTATTGAAGCTCCTCGTGTCATGTTGTGGGTGGAGTTGAGTTATTGTCCACTCTTAGTTTCTAATGTATAAAGCTTTTACCATTAAAGTATTCATTCGTTTGGAACCAGAGAACAGAGCTTGTGTCTCGTTATTCTGGGGAATGGAATGGGTCCTGTCTGCTGGATTGTGGAGTGTCGGATAAGCTGACTTGGGTTGGTGAAATGGAATATCGTAAACTGTGTTAACCCCTGACCGTTACAACCACCATGAGGTCTACTCTGCCTACCCCCACATAGTGTTATGTTCTTAAAAACAGATCAGGTTTCCTGTAGTTACATTACGGACCTGTAGGGTGGCTTCTAAACCATTCTGGAATTTACATGGTTGCGTCATTACCCATAATTCCTGGTTATCAGAATGACAGAATAAGTGCTAAACTGCCATGAAACACACAACGCCACGTGCAGACTGAGCCCAACCTGAAGCAACCCCCCTCTGCTTACATTCCAATCCCATTGGATGACGGAGGTCTGAATATCCCGCAAACTTTGAAGCTCCCTCCGGAGCAGAATCCTTCCACGTTCCAGATCGATCTCCAGGAGGTGCTGGCGAGTCACACGCACAAAAACCCATGGCCATTGAGGGTTACATGGCTGCCCATCCAAAATAGGGCACACGGTTACTGGCAAGCACAGGGCATCTAGGAAGGTAAACATTAAAGCCATGAGAAGAACAATTATTATTTATCCTTTAAAGCAGCAGTCTACAATTTTTCTACAGATGGGGGTTTGGGGAGTTAGACATCGCCTGCCGCAGATACAGTCTGGACTTACACTGACCTGCCATAAAATGCAGTAACAATGGATGTACATTTCCATTTACTTCATGCACATTTTAACCAACCTATAGATTTACTGCTGCTACAGGGAGGCCACTCTGTGCAGAATCGCATACACACACAATAACATATATATATATATAAACACACATAATTCTGCACTTCATAGTAGGGGCGCGTGTGCGTGCCGCTTCTGCTACGATTAGTCACAGTAGAAGCCAATCAGCAGGTACCGGCCAATGGATGTCCACCGGGACCCACGCATGGCGACAAGGAGACAAACTGGACGGAGCTTGGTCTATGTAAACAAAGCAGAGCTTGTTTCTTGTGAAAAACAAAGTAGAGCTCCATCCTGTCAGCAGGGATGTGCTGGAATTTGTTTCAGGGAATAAAATCCAGCACATCCCTTAGTGAAAGCAGCACATACAGTACACACAAAAACAGATTAGGCACACATTTAACCCTTTGATCGCCCTGGATCAGTGATGGCGAACCTCGGCACCCCAGATGTTTTGGAACTACATTTCCCATGATGCTCATGCAGTCTGCAGTGTAGTGGAGTATCATGGGAAATGTAGTTATAGCGGGACTGCTATATTGCGGGAGACATTTTGAACGTTTTTGGGGACCAGTGACACCAATACAGTGATCAGTGCTAAAAATATGCACGGGAAGGGGATTACATCACCGGCGATCAAAGGAATAAGTGTGTGCCTAGCCTGTGTTTTACCATAATGTGTGCAATGTGCTTTGCTAGGGGAAGGGATGGAACTTATTTTCTGCCTTGCAGAACACAAACTCCATCCCTTCCCTCTTGTCAGAGCAAGCAATCTGCCTTGTTTACATAGACAGGTTGCAGTTCTGTCTCTCTGTCTGATGATCAGCCACTGATGTAAAAATGAAGGGGGATGTCTGGACAGTCGCACTCCGACAATATTGCTTTATTGTGAAAAAAAAAAAAAAAAAATCACAGGATACAAGCCGACGTGCTTCACACTAGAACTTGGTGCTTAATCATAGCCATGATTAAGCACCAAGTTCTAGTGTGAAAAGCGTCAGCTTGGATCCTGTTTGCTGTGGCATGTATCCTGCGATTTTATTTTTTAAAATAAAGCAATATTTTCGGAGTGCGGCTGTCCAGACATCCCCCTTCATTTTTGCATCACTACATGCATTGTCAGCACCCGTGGCTTTAGACCCGGTGAAGAGGTTCATCATTCTGCCTTGAGCGGCGACTCCCTTGATGATCGGCGAATATCGGGTACCCTAAACCCACCAATCACAGCAGAAGTGAGCCGCTGGCGGTGAGCATGTGTGCCCCTACCCCTTGGCTTCTGATCACGTGTATACACACACACACACACACACACACACACACAGGTGCCGTATTGTAGCAGCAATAGGGTGGACCTAAAGTAGTTAATAAGCATGCACACCTTACCTTCTATAATCTCCTCCTCTTCCTCCACCTCTTTATTATCAATGTCTGGCTGCCACAGTCCATCCTCCAGGACATCCTCTATCTTCTCTATCAGCAGATCTGCGGCTGCAGTGACTGCAGTGACCTCCGGGGTGGGAGGTCTAGCTGGAGCCAGGATTGCAGGGACAGGTGACAGGCTGTCCGTTCTGCCAGCGGTCTGCAGTATTATAGGGGATGACTTGCTCTTTGTGAAAGGCTGGGAAAACACGGGTCTTCTGGGACTCTCATTTCCTATTTTGTCTTTGTTGAGCTCCTCCTCCAGGTGAGAGCGGTACTGCAGCCAATCGTCACCAAACTGTTCACGGAAGCTATCTGTGCGCTCAATGTCTTTTTGGTGTTGCAGAACTGTACAGGGCGATAAAGAGCATCAATGAGTGGATGGAAAAGCAGGTAAAGAAGTACAACTCATACGGCCAAAAGTTTGTGGAGACTTAAAGTGGACATAAACCCACTCTCATCCTTTCTAAACTCCTGCCATAGTGCTGATCTATAAGGATATAGATGCCTCGTGCATGTATCCTTACCTGTCAAATGTCTCCCCTCTGTCTGTTATAAGATCTGAAAAACTGCAGATTCTGTGGGTGGATCTGTTATCTGGAGCTCTGTGGGTGGAGTCGTGATGTCGGTAGACTCCCCGCCCTCCTCTACATGTATTATGTCCTGTGTATTCCTTACATTAAATTCTGCTATGCTCACCAACATCCAGTCAAAATCCAGAAATGTAACCACATGACTTCAGAAAAGGAGTGGGGGTGGGAATTAAAAAATAATGCCCGTCTCCAGGCTAGTGCATGAGATATGTAAATAACCTGTCACTCACAGCAAGGGGGCGGAACGGACTAAGGTTTTTCTCTGCAAGTCCGTTTTTATCTCACTGAACAATAAAAGAGGAATACTTCGAGCTGGATTAAGGCCCCTTTCACACTTGGACTGTATGTGCGCTTTTTCATCCATCTGTGTGCGGATGAAAAATGGTACATACATTGGTCCCTATGAACATCCGCTGACACCCGATCTCACCCGCCTCCGCATTCCTAAGATTCTGCAGACAGAGGAAAACCCTATTTTTACTTCCGTCTGCGGATCAGATCGGATTAAACACGGTCAGACGGTCCCTGTCCATCCGATCCCCCCATAGGGGAGAGCAGAGAAAAGACAGGGCGGTCCCTGCACAGTGTTCGGGGACCACTCTGTCATCCGCCGGCTCAGCAGGGATCAAAAGAGCGATCCCCGCTGAACAAGCGGAGGTTCACGGGCCGGAGAGTTACTGATCCGCCTCATGTGAAAGGGCCCTAACTCTTTGTGGCAAGACTGGGCACAGATGATAGGAAATCTTTTACTCTACATTGTGACAGCAAAAAATAAAACATTTTCGGGTTTATATCCACTTTGATTAAGCATCAGATCTCTCAGATTGTTGGACACCATAATCCCAAACCATGGACCAGGAGTAGGCAACCTCGGTCCTCCAGCTGTTTTGAAACTACAAGTCCCATGAGACATTGCAAGACCCCGACAATCACAGGCATGACTCCTAGAGGCAGAGGCATGATGGGATTTGTAGTTGTAGGCCGATGTCAACTACCCCTGCCATAGACAATGAAATGCCACCCGGGTCTACAACAGTCTCTGCACTTCTAGAAAGGCTTTCCACAATTTGTATTGTGTCTGTGGGAATTTTATTGATGTTGGATGAGAAGACCAGGCTCTCAAATCGGTGGGTCAATTCATCCCACAAGTGTTCAGTAGGGTTGAGGTCAAAAGCTCCGTGCAGGACACTCCAGGTCCTCCACCCCAAACCATGTCTTTATGGAGCTGGCTTTGCACACAGGGGCACAGTCATACTGGAACAGAAAAGGGTCTTCACCAAACTGCTGTTACAAGGCTGGAAGAGCACAATTGTCTAAAATGTCTTTGTATGCATTAAAAATATCCTTCACTGGAAACACCTTAACCACCTGAGGCCCGCGCTATAGCCCAATGACGGCTACAGCGCGGACCTGAAAATCCAACTGGATGTCAATTGACGTCTGCCCCTTTTGGCGTTCCCCGAGCGCGCAGCTGGGAAGCCCTGTGTTGGCCTTGTCCCTTGGACACAGCCAATCACAGATTGCGGAAAAACGGCCAATCAGAGCAGCCGTTTGCGATGCGATCTGTGCGGCCAATGAGAGATGATCTCAAATGTAAACATATGAGATCATCTCTCATTGCCGGCTCACAGAAAGACAGCGTCCTGTCTCTGGAGAGGAGACCGATCTGTGTCCATAGGGACACAGATTGGTCACCTCCCCCAGTCACCCCCCTCCACCTACAGTTAGAACACAATTCAGGGTACACATTTAACCCCTTCCTCACCCCCTAGTGTTAACCCCTTCAATGCCAGTCACATTTATACAGTAATTAGTGCATATTTATAGCATTGATCGCAGTATAAATGTGAATGGTGCCAAAAATGTGTCCCATGTGTCCGCCATAATGTCGACGTCCCAAAAAAAAATAAAAAAATAAAAAAATTCTGTCCCCTATTTTGTAGGCACTATAACTTTTGCGCAAACCTGTCGCTTATTGCGATTTTTTTTTTTTTACCAAAAATATGTAAAATACGTATTGGCCCAAACTGAGAAAAAAAAATGTTTCTTTTTTTTTTCTTTTTTTTAATTGGGCTATTTATTATAGCAACAAGTAAAAAATATTGTATTTTTTTTCAAAATTTTCGCTCTTTTTTGTTTATAGCGAAAAAAATAAAAACCGCACAGGCGATCAAATACCACCAAAAGAAAGCTCTACTTGTGGGGAAAAAAAGGACGTCGTTTGTTTGAGAGCCACGTCTCACGACTGCGCAAATGTCAGTTAAAGCGACGCAGTGCCAGAAGCCGAAATTTCACCTGTGCAGGAGGGGGGTATATGTGCCCAGTAAGCAAGTGGTTAAAATGGTGGTAAAGACTGAAAATGCATGAAGGTAAAAAACCTTCTGTGTGCTGCACCCCCCCCCCCCCAGTTCTCACCTGAACCCCCCTCTCGATCCAGCCATGTGCACGGGAGCCTCGGCAGTCCCGGTATACAGAAAGAGTATTTGTTAAAGCAACGAACTCCAGGATACCTTTACTAACTTTTTTTTATGAAAATGCCAACAGCCTGGCACTCATCCTGATCCAATAGGTCAAGTACTTTCAGAATCAAAAGACTTAAAGTGTTGGTAAACCCAACACAGTAAAATCAGATTTCTGCGTAATTGCGCATATTTGCGCGCATGAGGCATAAATTACTGTCCAAAAATGCAGATTTTTTTTCTTTTTTTTAACTGAAGAATGCACAGCGCTTGTTTACGTGCCTGTGTGCAAGGGCACATTACAATTAATGGGCTGTATTTTAGCTCAGTTAAAAAAAAAAAAAAAAAAAAAAAAAAAAACACTATACTGAGCTTTTTCAAGCTGCAGCGTGCTGAAGAAGCCTACGATGACAGCATTCTATCAACCCAAAAGATGGAGGACATCTAGTGGTGAAAAGAGATTACTACATGAAGCAGTATCATAGAAGTCAATATTGCTGCAAGATTGCTGTCATTTTTAACACTCCTTGTGGAACCCTTTTGAAAAAAAAAAAAAAACAAGACTCCGAAGTTAGGCTTAAAAGAAAATATGTTTATGTTCCACGCACAAACATTTCTCTGCTCAGAAAATTAATTTAGGCTACAAAAGATGCTTTTCAGTGCAGCTTGACACGAGCCAATATTCTACAGCAGGTAGAATATTAACCACTGTTTATACAGAGCCTTAACCAAATAATATATATATATAAAAAAAAAAAAGAAAGGAATCTGCCAGCACTTTTATTGCCTATAGACTGAAATGCTATACACCTGAGCCACAAGAGGGAGCCCTGGCACAAGTACAGTGGAACCTCGGATTACGAGCATAATCCGCTCCAGGAGAATGCTCGTAATCCCAAGTACTCGCATATCAAAGCAAGTTTCCCCAAAGAAGTCAATGGAAATAAAAATAATTAGTTCTGCATTGACTTCAATGGCATGCAATACCACTTGTGGCCAGAGGTGGGGGGCGCCGAAGAGCCTCGGAAACACCAGAGTACAGCTCGGCTGAACTTTGAAAACCTTGTATAGGCTCAGGAACTGAGTATTTCCGAGGCTTTACAAGCATTTCTGAATGGCTCTGAACAGCTCCAATCAGCTCCGTTCGGCTTTGCTCCGGCGCCCCAACTCAGGCCAAACGCGGTACTGCACACTGCTTTGTCTTGAACCCTGCTGGTCTTGTGAGACAACAATCGCAAACAGTGTCAGGATTTTTAAAAGTACAGCAGTCTTATTGCGAAACGCTCGTTAACCGCTTTACTCGCAATCAAAGGTTCCACTGTATACAGAAAGAGTATTGTGAGATACACATACCCACTACTGGCTGACTCCGCAGATCCCGCTCACACTCGCTGTCGCTGGGTTCCGAGATGCTGGCTCTGCGGACTTTTATCTGAGTTAAATAAGAAGGAGAATGAAGTCAGCTGGAGTAAATATAAAAACGGATCAAATACATTTATGGAAATGCCGACAGTAATATTGTCCACGTTGCTGCTTTGTCATCATCACCACTGCGACGCCTCACCTTGGATTTTTTGCGGGGGATCCGGTTGGCGATCCTCTCTGGGACAGAACAGCTATCGCTCAGTTCCCCGGTACAGGAACTCTCTGTGGCTGAATTGAAGCATTGGGGCAGCATTATCCGCTCTCTATACACATGATCAGTCTGTGGGGAAAACAGGAGTGATTTTAGAGCAGAAGCAGCAAAAATAGTCCCAGGACCGATTATAGAAAGTAGTCTGATCCTCACAAAAAGAGTGATGAGTAAACACATACAAATCGGGACACATAAATTGTGGGAAGCAAGAAATGAGGTTCTACACTTGCTGTGGTACTACAGTAATGATACAAGGTGACCCCCCCAGTCTTACCTGTCCACATCGCTGGCAGGGATGGACTGGCCATTGGGACTACAGGGAGTTTCCCGGTGGGCCGATGGCTCAGTGGGCCGGCTTCAGTGACAGCGGACCGCCACCCCCCTCCACTGCTCTGTCTCTCCCTCCCTGCAGAGCTCACCTCCTCTCCCTCCCTGCAGCGCTCACCTCCTCTCCCTCCCCGCAGCGCTCACCTGGGGGGACAAAGAAGCAGGGGGAGGACCACAGGAGCATGGGGGTGGGGACAGACAGCTGACTCAACAGCTATGGCCTGGGAGTTTCTCCCTTCTGCCTAATCTTGTCCCATAAGGGGGGGGGGGGGGCACCAAACGTATTCTTTGCCTAAATAATGTCTAGCTTCCCCACTGGTACTGCCTAGTACCAGCCATTCTACTCTAATAAAGTAGAACGGCTAGTGGCTAGTGAGGGGGGAGAGGGGGCTTGGGTGGCCAGGGGGGGTGCGGGAGTTGTCCAGCCGCCATGGGAGAAACCTGTCAAAGTGGGCCAGTCTGGATGAAGTCCAGGGCCAAATTTTTGTCCCAGTCCAGCCCTGATCGCTGGTCCCCATTATAGGGTCCAAGCTCATGGACCGCATACCCCTGAAGAGGGATAGACTGCAGCCCTGGGGCTATATAGCACCCTGCAGCTAACTACACGTGTTACACTCAGGCCGCGTACACACGATCGAATTTGTCCGCTGAAAACGGTCCGATGGACCGTTTCAGCAGACATCTCCGATCGTGTGTACGGCCGAGCAGACAGATTTGTCCACCCGACAGATTTCAAAGCATGCTTTGAAATCTATCGGGTGGGAATCTGTCCGCCCGACATGTCTGCTGGTTAGTACACTTACCAGCAGACATGTCGTCCCGCACCGCCGCCGAATGGATTCGGCGCATGCGCGGAAGTGTTTTACTTCCTGGTTCGGTGACGTGGCGGCGTCAACGTCACCGCCACGTCACCGACACGTCAGCGCGCCGTCTGCTGGCGGGGATTTTGGTTTGCTCATGTGTACACACGAGCAAACCAAAATCCCAGCAGACAGATTTGTTCAAATCTGTCGGACGGACAGATTTGAACAAATCTGTCCGCTCGTGTGTATGGGGCCTCAGAGCCAAAGTCCACCCATGATTCAGTGCCCAAAGCAGCATTACAGACCATCTCACTATGTGGGGTCTAGCAACTCCCCCCGGGGTTTACAGAGGTTTCAGTGCTTCTTTTGTTGGATTAGAAGACTGTAAGGAGTTGATTGAAAAATCTAAAGTAAAATAAACTAGTTCATCTTAAAGGGGTTGTAAAGGTACAATTTTTTTCCCTAAAAATAGCTTCCTTTACCTTAGTGCAGTCCTCCTTCACTTACCTCATCCTTCCATTTGGCTTTAAAATGTCCTTATTTCTTCTGAGAAATCCTCACTTCCTGTTCTTCTGTCTGTAACTCCACACAGTAATGTGAGGCTTTCTCCCTGGTGTGGAGGGTCGTGCTCGCCCCCTCCCTTGGACTACGGGAGAGTCAGGACGCTCTCTACGTTGCAGATAGAGAAAGGAGCTGTGTGTTAGTGGGCGTCCTGACTCTCCTGTAGTCCAAGGGACGGGGCCTATGCGACACTCCACACCAGGGAGAAAGCCTAACACCCGTCCCCATAGCTCTGCTGGGCGGAAGCGACGTCAAAACGTCAGTCCCGCCCAGCGTCTTAAAGAAACTATTTTTTTCTGACATTTGAAAAAATGACAGTTTAATTTATTTTTTATTTTTTTGCATTTAAGTCTAAATATGAGATGTGAGGTCTTTTTGACCCCAGATCTCATATTTAAGAGGACCTGTCATGCCTTTTTCTATTACAAGGGATGTTTACATTCCTTGTAATAGGAATAAAAGTAATCAATTTAGATTTTTTTGATTTATTTCAGTGTAAAAAATTATAAACTAAATTAAAATAAATAAGAAAACAAAAATTTTTTTTTTTTTTAAAACGCCCCGTCCCGACGAGCTTGCGCACAGAAGCGAACGCATACGCGAGTGGCGCCGGCATATGAAAACGGTGTTCAAACCACACAAGTGAGGTATCGCCGCAATCGTTAGAGCAAGAGCTATAATTCTAGCGCTAGACCTCTGTATCTAAAAAAATGCAACCTGTAGAATTTTTTAAACCTATCGAGATCTATCGAGATTATTAAGGGTAAAAGTTTGACGCCATGCCACGAGCGGGCGCAATTTTTAAGCGTGACATGTTGGGTATCATTTTACTCGGCGTAACATGATCTTTCACAATATATAAAAAAAATTGGGCCAAATTTATTGTTGTCTTATTTTTTAATTCAAAAAAGCGAATTTTTTCCCAAAAAAGTGCGCTTGTAAGACCGCTGCGCAAATACGGTGTGACAAAAAGTATTGCAATGACTGCCATTTTATTCTCTAGGGTGTTAGAAAAAAATATATATAATGTTTGGGGTTTTAAGTAATTTTCTAGCAAAAAAAACAGTTTTAGTCTCGTAAACACCGAATCTGAAAAACAGGCTCGGTGGTCAAGTGGTTAAAGCTTTGGAAATCTTTTTGTATCCAAATCCGGCTTTAAACTTCTCCACAGCAGTATCTCGGACCTGCCTGGTGTGTTCCTTGTTCTTCATGATGCTCTCTGTGCTTTAAACGGACCTCTGAGACTATCACAGTGCAGGTGCATTTATACGGAGACTTGATTACACACAGGTGGATTCTATTTATCATAATTAGTCATTTAGGTCAACATTGGATCATTCAGAGATCCTCACTGAACTTCTGGAGAGAGTTTGCTGCACTGAAAGTAAAGGGGCTGAATAATTTTGCACGCCCAATTTTTCAGTTATTTATTTGTTAACAAAGTTTGAAATATCCAATAAATTTCGTTCCACTTCATAATAGTGTCCCACTTGTTGTTGATTCTTCACAGAAAAATTACAGTTTTATATCTTTATGTTTGAAGCCTGAAATGTGGCAAAAGGTCGCAAAGTTCAAGGGGGCCGAATACTTTCGCAAGGCACTGTATTTAGGAAAAAATAAATAAAAAATGTTGTACCTTTACAACCCCTTTAATAAGCAAGAAGTAATTGAAGTCAAATAGAAAGAATCTCCAGCTGTTGGTAAAGTAGCCAAAATTATGAACAAAAGACTAAATAATTACATAATTTAGATACGCACACTTAGTAATTATAACAAAGGGGAAAAAATTAAAGTGTAACCCGCATTTGTTTCGTTTACAGGCGTTATTTGTTTTTGGCCATTTAAAAAATAAAATTTTAAAAATGTAACTACTAGGTTATCCAAAACAATTCTATTACATTATTGCAAAAACACTAAGACTAGATCCTCAAGTTCATCAATGGTTAAAAACATTTAAAACAACCATAATGGTCTCCAGCCTTAACCCACCAATAATAAAAGTATTTGAAACTATGACCACCAGATCAAATAATCAAAAACTCTAGAAATGTCAGGGCCAATATTAAAAAAAAAATCTTTAGTTCACCCCCCCCTATCTCCGGGTCCACAGAGATATCTCACACAGGAACCAACCAGCCGGTTTATTAGCACTGCCAGGAGCTCAAAGGCTAGAAGCACTCAGAAGCTCTCAGAACATCAGACAGATTTTTCCAAAGAAATTATTAATTGGCTACAAGCCCGGAGAACATTATCATGTGGCTCGAGGCAACCTAAAATTTTAGGTTTAATTACATATTATAACAAAATGTTCCACACTCACCATTGCTATCTCCAATATGGTTATCTGCTCCCCATCCAGTAAAACCTGACAAGACCAAAAAAATGTTGAAGTACAGGAAGTTTTCTATCCACACCACCACTTCCAGCGTTCTCCATCACTCACCTTGTCAAAGGCTTTATGGGATAGGTGTTGGGCGATCAGCGCTCGATGGTCCGGGACGTAGCACAGAGGGTTTCCCTTCAGGTGGAGCTGCAAAGCAAACAAAACACAGTTAGCGAGGAGTTTTGTGTCGTTATCCATCACTGGTTGTACCATCTCTGCGGTGTTTGTGGATAAAATAGATTTTCAATCAGTGGATTGTACAGTGCCTTGAAAAAGTATTCATACCCCTTGAAATTTCCCACATTATGGTCATGTTAAAAACAAAAAAGTAAATGCATTTTATTAGGATGCGTTTTATAGCAGAAAGTAAAAACGACCCCCTAATTTTCCAGCTAAAATGTTGGTTTTGGGATATACTCACTGTGTAAGACGACCCCTCACTGTGCCATTATTACATGCCCTGCTGTGCCATTACAACATGCCTTGCTGTGCCATTATTACCGGTACTTGCCTCACGGTGTCCCACCATTCCCTACCTTATCCTGTTTGCAGCGTACAATTATTCAAAAGCCACGCCTCCTTCACAGGCTGTTCTGTGATAGGCGGAATACTAATTTTCCCATCAGAGCCTCTGTTCAGTGTTCTGCCTATCACGGATGCCCTCTCGTCCGAGGATGAAGAAGGCATCCGTGATAGGCGGAAAACTGAACAGAGGCACTGACGGGAAAATTAGTGTTCCGCCTATCACAGAACAGCCTGTGAAGGAGGCGTGGCTTTTGAACAATGGACGGCCGCCGTCTGACACACAGGTACCCAGAGTATAGCACGACCCCCAACTATTGGGGCATTATTTTCGATGCAAAAGGTCATCTTATACGCCGGGAAAATACGGAATTTGTGGGGGGGAAAATTGACTATTTGGGTACAGTGTCGCATGACCGTGCAATTGTCAGTTAAAGCGACACAGTGCCGTATTATAAAAAATGTCCTGGTCAGGAAGAGGGTAAAACCAATGCAAGTGTATCCACCTTACCTCTTTTAGGTTATGAAGCCGAGTTAAACAAGTGAGCTGTACGGGATGAGCCAGCATGTTATAGGACAGATTTAAATGCTGAAGGTTTGAGAGATGTTCCAGTCCTGTGTATGGGAAACACAAATCAGAGAACTTGAATAAATGTGCCTCTATCAAACACGCACACAGTTCACACATGCATATACTTAGAGACTGACCTCTGGTGCTGGACAGCCTGTTGTGACTTAGGATAAGGGTGTGGAGCTGTACACTGGACTGTAAGCTGAGTTCTGGGATGGACTCCAGTAAATTATACCCCAGATTCAGTTCCTGGAGCTCAGACAGAATCTAGAACCCAAGAAGACGTGTTAAAATGTTCTAGCCATCCAAAAGCGATATTGATAAGCAATGGCAAGTTGAACCATTAGCTTGGCTTGCTCTAGATCAGTGATGGAGAACCTTGGCACCCCAGATGTTTTGGAACTACATTTCCCATGATGCTCACTGCTCACCTACACAGCAGAGTGTATGGGCATTATTGGAAAAGTAGTTCCAAAACATCTGGGGTGCCAAGGTTCTCAGTCACTGTTCTAGATCTCTTGGGGATTTTGGTGGTAACATTCCTTTAGGAAGAACTCTAAGGGCTCTTTCACATGGGCGGACTCCCTCAGCATGTCCGTCCCCTGATCCCCACTAAGCCAGGCGGATGACAGGTCTGTGTCCACTTTGCATATGCAGAGAAGACACAGACCTCAAGCTAGCAGGAGGAAAGTTCAAAGAATTTGCCACATTTGTGTGTTTCTCAACACATATATCTAGCTGATTGCTATTCAGATAAACCAACCTCTTAAAACGTTGCAGAAAAGGGGTAAAAAATGCCGTACCTTTAAATGTGGGCCGCAGTCTTTGATGAAATTGCGACTTAAGTTTAAAGACCGAAGGATGTTCAACAGTTCCTAAATAAAAGAACATATTGTTATAAGAAATCAATTACACGAAGGATAGACAAAATTAGGAGTCAAAAGGATATCTAAACGTTTTTTAAAAAACAAACCAACGGAAGTCACTTTTGGGCACAGATTAAACCAGAAAATAATGGACATGCAGAATATGTCTTGGACTGCAGCCCACCTGTCTGTTGTGATGTAAATGAATCTAGGATGGCTTCTAAGGATCTTTCATTGTGGCTTGTGCTAATTGACCCTGTATTGTGTGAAGGAGTCCTGTGATAAATGTGTATTGTAAGTTAGCAGACAGCCTAAAGGTCAGGTGTATGAATCATCAGCTGTAGTTAATTAGCTCATTTAAATTAGATCAGAGCCGGAGTCAGAATGTCTACTAAAACATGTGTATTGGGGCTCGTTAGGAACCATTGTGTGGTGTTGTGGGTGGAGTTGGGTCATTGTTTATTTGATTACTGCAGTATTATTTTTGGGTATATTAGAGCCTGCTTTCTCAATAAAGATTGTCAGACATGCTTGAACTTCATAGAGAGCTGTGTCTCGTTAATGGGGGAATTCAAATGGGTCGTGTTCGCCAGATTGTGGAGTGTCGATAGCTGCCTTGGGTTTGGGAATGGAATATCCTCAACGGCTTTAAGCCCTGTCCCATTTGGGGTTCCGTTACACAAACAAAAAACAAAACAAACATGTTATACTTACCTCCTCCGTGCAGTTGTTCTTCTGGGGTCCGTCAGTGGCGCTTCTGGCTCCTCCCCGAGTGCCCCATTGGACAGCCGCTCCCGTGTCCTGCTGCTGCATCTATTGGCACAGACAGCAGGAATCGGCCCCGCCCCCGCGTCATTGGATTTGATTGACAGCAGTCGGAGCAAATTGCTGCTATCAATCTATCCAATCAGGACCTGAGACACCAGCTGGAGCTGGTGTGCTCATCCCCGTCACTAGAAAGATGGGGAAATAATACCGCTCTAAAAAGCTGCTGATCCCTTAGATTGCTCCCATCCTACTGAAACCGACAGGTGCCGGCTCTGCACAGGTGCACGAGATGAAAAAGAATCCTGGACTGCTACACTCTGTTCAATGACGTCTTTATTGGATAAAAGCAATCAAAAATAATCCAAAGTGGTACAGTCACAATGAAGGTGAACAACAAGATAAAAGGTGGCCAACGCTTTTTTTACATCGTGAGATGCTTATTCGTAGCTGGTGAACAATGACAAAAATTGTGCTTAAAAAGAAGGTGGATTTTTAAGCACAATTTTCCAGTCCAGGATTCCTTTTCATCTCACTGGAAAGACCAGGTTCAGGTAAGTAAAAGGGGGGCTGCTGCATCACAAAAGGTTTATAACCCCTTTAACCACTTAAGACCCGGACCATTATACAGGTAAACGGACCTGCCCAGTTTTTGCGATTCGGCACTGCGTCATTTTCACTGACAATTGCGCGGTCGTGCGACGTGGCTCCCAAACAAAATTGGCGTCCTTTTTTTCTGACAAATAGAGATTTCTTTTGGTGGTATTTGATCACCTCTGCATTTTTTTTTTTGCATTACATACAAAAATAGAGCGACAATTTTGAAAAAAAGGGATTTTTAAATACAGCTTACCTGTAAAATCCTTTTCTTGGAGTACATCACGGGACACAGAGCGGCATATTCATTACTATGTGGGTTATATGGAGTACCTTCAGGTGTGGACACTGGCAATCTCAAACAGGAAGTCCCCTCCCTATATAACCCCCTCCCCTAGAGGGAGTCCCTCAGTTTTGTAGCAAGCAGTATGCCTCCCAAAATGGTCACCCAAAAGAGGGGTGGGAGCTCTGTGTCCCGTGATGTACTCCAAGAAAAGGATTTTACAGGTAAGCTGTATTTAAAAATCCCTTTTTCTTTCTCGTACATCACGGGACACAGAGCGGCATATTCATTACTATGTGGGATGTCCGAAAGCAATGCTTTAATGAGGGGAGGGAGACATCTTCCAAAGAACATTTTTGGATTCAATTTAGAGATAAACTCAAATCATAATAATAATTCCAACTTAGTCAAGAAAAAAAGGGGGCTTTTTTTTTTTTTTTTTTTTTTTTTTTATAACTGTAGAAGGCAAGGGCGTTTCTGATCCCGAGGATTTCAAACTGCAGCCTGTAGTACTGCCTGACCATCGCGGGAAGGCAGCATCCGCGCGGTCATCTCTTCGGACCGGGTCACGTCGCGACCCATAGTTGATAAAACTTTGTAAACGTGTGGACTGCCGCCCATGACCACGTTATCGCGTTAGGCGCCTTGTGGTTAAAGCATATCTAAATTTAGAGCCATAGAGATCTGAAACCCAATGGTGTGCTGCCCAAGAGGCGCCCATGGCCCTGGTAGAATGGATGCCTTCCGACCCAGTACCCCCACATTTGACAACGGAGGAGGCAACCTCTTCAACCCGTAGGCTTGAATGATTAATTGTCTAATCCATCTCGAGATGGTGGATTTTGCAGCTGCCTGCCCCTTCTTCTATTTTAGGGGCCATCTGGTAGAAAAAAAAAAAACGAACACACGGCTAACACATCTGTTTTCCGGATCTTTTCTGTAGCTTTAAGATAGGCCTTCATGGCCCGGACAATGTGCCCATCCAAGGTATGCAGCAACCCTTCCTTTCTAGATGTAGGTTTTGGAAAGAAGGATGGAAGTACCAAATCCTGGTTTAAGTGAAATTTGTGGATATAACCTTTGGTACTCAATGAAAGGAAGGATGGGGCCGGATACCACCGAACTGCCCTGTCCTTATGCAGAACGAGATATGGTTCCTTACACGATAAGGCTGGATATTTTCTAATTCTGACACTCTCCTGGCCGAAACTATGGCGACCAAGAAAACCAACTTTCTTGTCAGTAAGAGTAAAGGAATCTCAGCCAACGGCTCAAAAGGCTGTTTTATTTTCTGTAGAGTGGACAGGACAAGATTTAAGTCCCATGTTAATAAATACAAATTTCTATTTAGGTGACTTGACAGGAGGATTAATACGCAAGACCCCCTGTAAGAAGGTCTTTACCAGCGAGTGGGTGGCCAGCGGCCTCTGAAACCACACTGACAGAGCTGAGATCTGTCCCTTGATTGTGCTTAGTGCCAGGCCTTTATCCACTCCTAGCTGGAGAAAACTTAACACCCTATCAATAGTATATTTGCGGGAATTCCATCTTTTGGATTCACACCAGCCTACGTAGTTGTTAGTTCCTCCACACCCTGTAATAAATCACCCTGGAGACCAACAAGGCTTCCTAGCCCTAATCAGGGTAGGAATTACCTGCCTAGACAGGCCTCTATCCCTGAGAATCAGGGATTCAGCCTCCAGGCCGTCAAATTTAGACGCTGTAATGTAGGGTGGAGGATCGGGCCTTGTGAGAGTAGGTCTGGTTGTAGAGGAAGAGTCCAAGGGTCTTTATTAGCCCACTGCCATCCCAGGGTTCAGGACTAGTGAGTACCAAGTCCTCCTTTTTTCTGGGGCCAAGCCGGAGCTACTAGAATGACTGGCACAACAAACATTGTTCTCCACTCTGATCTTGCGCAACAAGGTGTGGTTCGCGGGAGTAACTGTAGTGGAGGGAATGCATATAGAAGTATGAATTGATGCCAAGGCTCCTAATCTTTTATTTGCAAACCAACGCAATGTCGGTTCCGCAGGCCATAGGATCCCTGAAATGTGCGCTCGCGACACGAACCTGTCTAGTTTCTTGTTGGGGGGCAACCTGGATGCCATTATATCTACGTCCGGCATTCAAAATGCCCACCTCTGGCAGATTGTCTGAAAGACCTGGGGATGCAGAGACCATTCCCCTTCCTCACTGGCAACAGACTCTGGCGACTGAAGCAATAAGAAGTCTGCCTAAAATAAAATAATAATGCAGGTTGTCCACTCCGGGAATGAATATCGCTGAAATGCAGGGTACATGAACCTCTGCCCATTGAAAAATCAAGTTCACCTCCCTCTGAGCGGCCTGGCTCCTGGTTCCCCCTTGGTGGTTTATGTATGCCACCGCCGTGGCATTGTCTGACTGGATTCTCACCGGGAACCCCTTTAATCTGGAGGTCCAACCAAATAAATCTGCCAGAAGGGCTAGGCGGGCAGCTCTGATTTCCAAGATATTGATGGGGAGCTGCCTCTCTGCTTTTGGTTTGATCACCCAAGTTCCCTGGCGGGAGAACCCCTCGAAGACCGCCCAGGAAGTAAAACCCAGCCTGCCAATCCATTCGGCTGGCGGGCAGATCTGTGGTAACTACCTTCCAGACAACAGGGCTGAAGGATTTTCCCTTTAGAAGATTCTGAGGGTTCAACCACCAGGCCAGGCTTTAAAATCTGTCGGACCCTTGATGATAGCGTCAAAGGGGACTCTAAGGCATGTGCCCTCTTGCCCCAGGCTGCTAGAATGGCTGCCTGTAGGACGCGAGTGTGGATCTGAGCGTATGGTACTGCCTCGAATGTGGCCACTAGCTTGCCTAGTAATCGCATACACAGGCGAATAGTTGGTTTTTTCTCACCAACTGTTTAGAACCAACTGAACCAACCCCTTGATAGCTTCGATCTTTACAAGGGGCAGGAACACCTTTTGATGTTCTGTGTCTAACCTCATGCCGAGGTATTCCAACTGCTTTGTAGGCTGGAACGCTGACTTTCCCCGGTTCAGGACCCAGCCGAATTCTTCGAGGTACCGAACCGTGAGGTTTACTGCCTTTTGCAGACAGTAGGCCGGCCGTGAGTGATCTATGATTAAAAGGTCGTCCAAGTACCCACGCTGCTAGGACTGTATTCACCTGCCTCTCCACCCCTTGCTCACACATTTTGATCCTTAAATTGGCCAGAATTGGGGCTAGGATCTTCGTGAATACCCGGGGGGCTTAAGTTGAGTGTGGCCAGCCCGAAGGGGAGCGCCCTGAATTCCCCACCACAGGAAGTGTCGCTGCCCCACCGCGAAGCACAATATGTAAAAACCTTTGATGCGACTGAAAGATTGGTACATGAAGGTAAGCATCCTTTATGTCTATGGAGGCCAGAAAATCGTCCTTCTGAAGCGCGGCGGCTGCTGACCGGATGGATTCCATCCGGAAGCATATATGAACGAACCCTTAGGTAACCGTTTAACCTCTTTAGGGGGGGGGGCACATGCACAAGATTGGCCTGTGTTCTTTCACATCGCCGTTGGGCTTTGGGGGAAAATATGACAAAGAGATTGGAATAGAAACCTAGGCCTTGCTCTTGGGCTGGCACTTCTATAATTAAAGAAACGTCCTGGCCAAGCAGGTGATCCAAAGAATATGGTAATGAAAGAAATGTGCCAGCATTGAGGCCTTCCTTGCTGGCTCCAAAAAAATAAATAAAAGCTTGGTAGCCTTGATTCTTGAAAATGAGGCGGAAAAAAAGGATACCTTAGAAACTCCAGTCTGTAACCTGTGGTTACAGATGCCCGGACCCATAGTCGGGGATCTTGGCTTCCCAAACCTCTGAGAAGAAACTTCACAGAAGCCTTCCCTATATAACCCACCCGCAAGAGTGGGGGCGCCCCTTCATAGTTTTGTAGGCAGACTTAGGGGCTGTCTTTGACGGCTTGCGATACCACGGCCTCTTACCCCCAGGGGTCTGTCCCTGCGATCTACTGCCTGGGAATTTGAGGGCCCCGAGACAGGAAAGAGCTGCCTTTTAAATGTAGGAGCCCGGAATGTCTTTTTGACCGGTAAAAGGGTACTCTTGCCATTTGAAATAGTCTGAATATATTTATCCAGATCCTCTCCGAAGAGTCGTCCTCCATGGAAGGGAAACCGTAAGGCCAAAATGCCAGAAAATATATCAGGAGGTAAAAAATAGCTTTTTGCACCAACAGAAAAAAAGGGGGCTCCGCCGCCCAGAGGATTCTTCAACCATAAGAGCCTGCCCAAATCTCGTCCGTATGTGCACCAAACATAGTGATAAACGAGAGGCCTGCTGGATGGAATCTTTTATAGCATCTATGGTGTGCCGCAAAACACAGAGCTCTGGGAATGTCAGAAAACTCTTCTGCTTGTTGGGTAGGCATGTCCCTTAACCATTTCCTTTGTCTGGTCTTTTAATGCCTGACAAACTCCAAGGAAGACTTGCAGCCACCGCTGGCTGCACCACTGCTCCTGCCGTAGCAAAGGATGCTTTTAAAAGTGTTTCTAATCTTTTATCAACTGGATCTTTAAACATGGCTCGGATGTATGAAGCAATTTTCCTCTCTGGACCGGGCAAGTTAGTGATTTATTCACACATGAGATGGCTGCATCCACTACTGGGAGCCTCCACCTCTTGGAGAACTTTTCCTCCATGGGGTAAAGAAGGCTGACCGCAAATCTTTTCGGTGGCAGAAAAATCCTGTCCGGCCGTACCCAATCCCGAAAGATCAATTCCTCCAAGAGAGGATGGACCGGAAAAACTGCGTTGTTTAACGGAGCTTTCAAAGAGCCCAGAGAGGATTTCTGTCACCGGAGGAACCTGCCTTTGTAGACTCTGGCAATGGTAAACTAAATGCCGAGAGGGGAGCTCTAATAGGACCATGTCCGTCAAAGACTGTACCCACAGTCTTTCACAAGCGAATGTCTGGGAGTCTGAAAATGGTTCCTCAGAGGCAGATCCCTCAATCCCTGAACCCTCTTGGTTCAGGCCTAGTTGATCCTCCTGTGATTCCAATTCCTCTGGAGAGAGAATCTCAGCATCTGAGGATACACCTCCTGGTGATGGGGATCTAACCCGTTTTTTACCAGGAATAGCTCTAGCGATCAATGTTGCTATTCTCTCTTCTAGCCCCCCTAGGGATACGGCTAGCATCTCCTCTGTGATAAACACAGGGCTGGGCTGATCTGGGCCAGCCTCCGCACCAGATCCCCTAATGGCTCATCCAAGGCGCTTCTTATGTTAATAAGTTGCGGGGAAAGTATCGGCATATCAGAATCTGGGCGCAGAAAGGGAACCCTTTTGTTTTTTGGTCTTTTTTGTACCCTTTGACCCCGAACCCTTGGAAGCCATGGGGCCAATACAAAATCGAGGGACCTCCGCCCACACAACAGACTGTAGTGGGCAGGAGTACAAAATCAGAGTTTAGGAGGGACAATAGATCACTAATGCCAGGGGCAAAAACTGATGGGATCCCGTATGTTCTCTTTTTTTTTTTTTTTTTTTTTAAATATATTATATATTTACTTTTGACAACATACCGTGACCCCAAACTAAGTTTGCCAGCCGGGAACTCCAAACCTGCTGCAAAAAAGGGGGATTTCTTGGCTTAACAAAAAAGGTATTTGGAACAAAGTCCAGATGTACTACCCCTCTTCCGCCACCGGGAGTCACTGTTCTGCCGCTCAAAAAATGCGTCCTCTCCTGTGAAAATCAGCCTCAGACTGAGCACTGACAGGGTACATGGGCCTGCTGTCTATAACAGCACAAAGGCGCGCCCCTGTATGACGCCGCAGGCACGCCCCCCCCCCGCCCTCCTGTCTGAACGGCGCGAAAAATGTCAATAAGACGTGCGCGTGCGCGCGCGCGTATGCCGGAAACCCTGCAGGAGGAACATGGAGGAGCCGCGCTGCTGGAGATCCAGGAACGCAGAAACAGGCGGCAGATTCTGCCTCTGAAACTCCCGGCCAGGTAGGACTCTCAAAAGGCCCCCCAACCTAGGGATCCTTACTAGCCCTAGGAAGAAACAGCAGGTTTAGCTAGCCCTTTTGACACATATTTAGACAGGGGGACCAGCCACCAGTAGTGCGCCTGATGGGGAGAAAAGACCTAATGTGTCATCCTGTCTCTCTTTAGACATAGTGAACAAGGTTGCCCATGCAGAGCATACTTAGGCTATCCCCCCTTTTTAGGTTACCCCGGAGAGCCTGCTGTCGAACCAATCTTTTCCAGTCCCGCAGGCTCCCCCTTACCTGCTCCATGCTGCAGGATGTTTGTCCAGCAAACTGATCCAATCTTCTCCCATCTCCGTGGGTAGCGTAGTAGACCTTCAGGCCCTGGGGTCCTATCTCACCGAAGGTAGATATTCCCACTGTCCTGGACCTATATAGCACCCTGGCAAACAGGAACTTATGGTTTTTTCAAACTCCAAGTCCTGGGCCCAGGGTCCAGCCCTCCAAAGAGGAGCATTATAGGCAAAACCCCACGGCTTGGGGCCCGGGTACTGTCCACTTTGGCACTGAGGCTCCTTGGACAGATCCGGTTAGCCCGCCCTTTGTGAATCCCAAGGATGTGGAGCAAAGCTATTCCGTGACCAACACCTAAGACACTGGCGAAAAAACTGAGGGACTCCCTCTAGGGGAGGGGGTTATATAGGGAGGGGACTTCCTGTTTGAGATTGCCAGTGTCCACACCTGAAGGTACTCCATATAACCCACATAGTAATGAATATGCCGCTCTGTGTCCCGTGATGTACGAGAAAGAAATATTTTTTAAGTTTTGCTATAATAAATATCCCCAACAAAGATATAAAAAAAAAAAACTTTTTTCCCCTCAGTTTGGGTCAATACGTATTCTTCTACCTATTTTTGGTAAAAAAATAAAACATCGCAATAAGTGTTTATCGTTTGCGGAAAATTTATAGCGTTTACAAAATAGGGGATGGTTTTATGGCATTTTTATGAATAATTATTTATTTTACTACCAACGGCGGCGATCAGCGATTTTTTTCGGGACTGCGACATTATGGTGGACACATTTTGACACATTTTTGGGACCATTGTCATTTTCACAGCGAAAAGTGCTATAAAAATGCACGGTTTACTGTGAAAATGACAATTGCAGTTTAGAAGTAAACCACAAGGGGGCGCTGAAGGGGTTATGTGTGACCTCATTTGTGTTTCTAACTGTAGAAGGCAGGCTGGACGTGCGACGTCAGTGATCGTCATTCCCTATGTCAGGGAACAGACGATCACTGACACTGCCACAGTGAAGCTCCTGTGACCAGATCGCGGGACACCGGCGGCGATCAGGTCCCACAGGCACGGTCACGGAACTTCGGACCGGGTGGCGTGCACGCGCGACCCATAGCTGGGCTCTTAAAGGCAACGTGCCTGTGCCGCCCAGCCGTGCCATTCTGCCAACGTATATCTATCGGCGTTAGGCAGTCCTTGTGGTTAAAGCCCAACTACAGCTTCTAAATTTAGACATGTGCCTAAATCTTTTTTCTCCGAAACCCAATCTGTGTTTAGATTGTGCTCCAAAGGCTACTGACAGGCGGTGAGGAAGTGATACGATGCCTCCCTCCGACCCAGTTACCCCCACATTTGCAGACAAACGCAGTGCATGTGGTTGCGAGGCATTTGCGGCGCTTCTCAATTTACTTGAATTTTTAGCGATCGGTGGGCTTATCGATATAAATAAGGTGAATGTTGAAGCATCGCGGCTGGCGGCATGCAAACACCTCCATTCGCTGTCTATTTTAGTGTAAAGGGGGCAGGAGAAAAAAAAAAAACGAACACACGGCTAAACCATGCTTTTTTGCCACTCCTCAACCGCAAGTCTAAACGAGGCTCAACATCCTACGCAGAAACTGTGCCCACTCCCAATTTGAGGCTGCATTCACACTTGGGCATTTTGAATCATGGGCATAAACGCCCAAGTATGAATATAGTATTGTGTGGATATTGTGTGCCCTTTTCTGCTAATACTCAATGAAATTTAGAATTGTCATGATGTAAAACGTATTTACGAATTATCATATCTTATTTATTCAACTTGTGTTGTTATACATACACTATTGAAATATACTTTTGTATTCTTTAATTCACCATCCTTCTCATATCTTTTTGATATATTCTAGTGTTAGTTCTAAGCTCCTGAGGAAGCTCCAATTCGAGCGAAACATGTCAAGCGAAATTTTGTATATATATATATATTATTTTTTTTCCACGCCTGGGACTACAACAAGTCTTCTCCCATTGTTGAAGCCTAATCTATTCATTGATTATGGATTTATTTTATTTATATGTATTCTAATAAAATAATTTTCTATTTTTTCTACATGGTGTGTCAATACACTTATTAGCACCGCTCCAAAAGTCCCAGGGTTCCTAGGTACCCTTCCCTCTTCTTTTTTCTGCCCAAGTATGAATGACAAAAATCGCACAACAAACATTTCAGATGCCATTCATTTGAATAGCACCTAAAAAACACGGTGTGGGTCAGCCAGAATTGTAGCAAGATAATTTGCGTTGCAAAACGTGGGAAACAGCATTACGTGAAGTATGTTGTGCCAAAAGAAGCTCCTAATCTTTTATTTGGGTCACAAACTTCACGCAATGCGGTTTTCCAAAATGTAGCGCACGGCATTTAAATGCATAGCATCTGAAATGTGCGTTGTGCGATTTATCATTCATACCTATCATTTTGAAATTGGGGGGCAGAATCGCGGCAAATTTGCCCGCCTTTCAAAATGCCCAGGTGTGAATGCAGGATGAGAGACACCAATCATTACTCAACCCTTCCTCACTGCCCAGGAGTCATGGTCTCATGGCAGAAAATCATGAAGCAATTAAAAAGCGTAAAATAAAATAATAATGAAGGTGTCCAGGATTGGGCTTTCATGAAATTCAATGCCACTGCGCTGGTGTTCCTATGCATCTTCTCTACCAACGGCTTACTAATATCAATGCAAACAAAGCCATCTATAAAGGCCCGTACACACGATCCAATTTTATGGCCATAAAAGTCTGACGGACGCGTTGTGTTGGATAATCCGGCCGTGTGTGTATGATCCATCAGGCCGCGTACACACGACCAAATAAATCTGCTCAAATCGGTCGGACAGACTGATTTGATCAGATTTGTCTGCTGGCTGTTTTGGTTTGATCTCTGTACACACGATCAAACCAAAATCCCCGCCGGCAGACAGCGCGGTGATGTTGACGCCGCCACGTCACCGCACCAGGAAATAAAACACTTCCGCGCATGCGTCGAATCCATTCGACGCATGTGCGGGCAGATATGTCTGCTGATTAGCGTACTAACCAGCAGACATGTCGGGCGGACGGGTTCCCAGCATTTGTCTGCTGGACAAATCCGTCTGCTCACCCGTACACACGATCGAATCTGTCTGCTGAGAGGGTCTGTCAGACTGTTTTCAGCAGATAGATTTGATCGTGTGTACGCGGCCTCAGACAATTGTTGGCAGACTTAATGACAACAAATGTTGGCTGTTCATGCTCACCAACTGTCTGGCAATAAATCCAATGCTAAACATCAAACAACAATAGCAGAAGTTGCCCAGAGGGTGGCGGTAAAGAGCCGAAAAACCACATAGTTTGGTGTACATTGACTGAAAATGTTGTGCCGTGTGTATGCAGAACAAGTTCACGTGCCAACGCCCTTCAGATCAAAATCCACGGAAAAGTCAGATGGAAGTTCGATCGCGTGTACGTGGTACCTTCCCCTTTCTGACCATAAGCTTCCACAGTAGGCACTCCCACTGTAAGCACCGTGCCGCAATTAAAACATTCTATGGATCTTTAAAGAGCTGTTAAACCGAATGTTTTGTACCCACGCTGTGGGTACAAAAATGTATTCACCTGCCTCTCCACAACCCTCTCCAGCTCACACATTTTGATGGAACACTCTTAATAGCCATGCCTAGTATTGGGGTACTCACCAGGGACTGGTCCAGGCTGTGGATGTTGTTGTTGCTTAAGTTGAGCGTGTGCAGTTCCAACCAGGGTAGGGCTGAACTCAGATCCCCACCACAGGAAGAGATTACCTCCTGCCAAGTGATACAAAGATACACAATATGTATTAAAAAAACATCATCAAGGAAACTGCATCAGTGCTAAAAACAGAAAGTCCATTTAGCTTATTCTAATCTGATGCTGCAAGAGTTCACAGGTAATCCAACAGGGTCAATTAGCATATATGGAAACCTGCACTATGTACATAGCTCCCTCTATCTCGGGGGGGGGGGGGCACATGCACATCTAAAGGGATGCCAGAGATGTGTTCTTTCATATAACACTCAGAATCAGAGCAGGGCTTCTCACCAAGGGGAAAACAGGAGCATGTGCAGAGAGAGTGGCAATGCTAAAGATGGAGAATTGGTTGGAACAACATTGCCACTCTGAATAAGTTGAAAGAAACTCCAGGATAAACCAGGTATTCACCATTTAAGAATATGGTAATGAAAGAAATGTTGAGCACATAGTAAGAGCAAATGATTTCTGAGCCAATGACAAAAAATAAATAAAAGCTTGGTTTAGATATCTTAAAGGACCACCAGAAGGGAAAATATACATTTTGGTAACTGTATGAAGTTAATCCTTACAGTGATAGCATTCAGTATGAATTCATTCATTTCACAGGCTTTAAATTGATATTTTACTATATATATATATATACACACACATATATATATATATATATATATATATATATACACACACACACACACACACACACACACATACACATATATATATATGCTAAAATCAATTGCACGTATATTTAAATTTATCCCAGAGACAGTGTGCCCCCCACTTACCTCTATGCTGGTGACACATTCTGAGAAGATGAGTACCTCCAGCTGTGAGTAAACCCCTCGCAGACCCCTCAGGCAGTGTGGGGGAAGACATTTTACCTGCAATACGAGATAATAATCAGCACTTGGCTAATGATAATCAAGCACAGCGGCTCCTACAGTTTTTAATCTTGATGAGTTCCCTTTAAAGCTCATCTCTGGGCAAAAATAAATGTTATTACATATTCAGTTCAGCCATTCTCAACCAGGGTTCTGTGTAATCCTAGGGTTTTCCTAGGTGTTCCTGAGGGCTCCTTGAGCTGTGGCTGATCAACTTACAATCCGATAGTGCCTGCATAGTTTCAGGGTAAGTGACACTTGGCAGAGCAAACCGAATGATACAATGATCTTTTTAGCAACCTGTAAGTAAGGGTGGCATTCTGACCTGCAATGTAAGGAATATTCTTCCCAATGAGCAGGAAGGAAGGAAGGACGAAATAGAAAGAAAGAAAGAAAGAACGAACGAAAGAAAGGACGAAAGAAAGGACGAAAGAAAGAAAGAAAAAAACGAAATAGAAAGAAAGGAAGGACGAAATAGAAAGAAAGGACAAAAGAAAGAAAGAAAGAAAGAAAGAAAGAAAGAAAGAAAGAAAGAAAGAAAGAAAGAAAGAAAGAAAAAAAGGAAAGACGAAAAAAAGAAAGAAAGGACGATAGAAAGAAAGAAAGAAAAGACGAAAGAAAGGAAGGACGGACGAAAGAAAGAAAGGAATGACGAAAGAAAGAAAGGAAGGACGAAAGAAAGAAAGGAAGGACGAAAGAAAGAAAGGAAGGACGAAAGAAAGAAAGGAAGGACGAAAGAAAGAAAGAAAGAAAAAAAGAAAAAAAAGAAAAAAAAAGGAAAAAAAAGGAAAAAAAAAAAAGAAGAAAGATGAGAAAAAAAAAGGAAAAAAGGAAAGAAAAAGAATAAGAAAAATAAAAAAGAAAAAGATAAAAGATTAGAAAAAAAAAAAAAGAAAGAAAAAGAAAAAAGAAAGATAAAAGAAAAGACAGAAAAAAAAGAACGAAAAAAAAAGTAAAAAAAAAAAAAAAAAAGAAAGAAAGAAAATAGAAAAAGAGAAAAATTGAAATAAAAGAAAGAAAAACAAATTAAGAAAGAGAAAGAAAAAAAAAAGTAAAAAAAGAAAAAAGTAAAAAAATACATAAATAAAAAAGATTAAAAAAAAGAAAGAAAAAGAAAGAAAAAATAGAAAAAGGGCCTTTCAAAAAACGGTCCGCTATTAAAAGTCCGTTAAAAAGGGCCCCTAAAGAAAATGGAATCCGTTTTTTCGGAAAAGAATGTCCTATTTTTCTTCCGTCCGGCCAAAAGAAAAACAACGGTCCGTTTCCATTAAGAAAAAGAAGGGCGGTCCCTGCAGTGTGCGGGGAGCCCTGTCCGCCCGAAAGAACCCCCGCTGAGAAAGAAATTAAAAAAACCGCTCCGTGTGAAAGGTACACACTAAGATTTCATTTATATTAAATAAATATTTATATTTATTAATTAATTGGTGTATGATCCTATGTCAGCTCTCAGCAATGGCTGGAATGCCTAGGAGTGGTGACATAGGCTCTCTGTAGTCCATCCGTTGTCTGCGATTTCCCCCAAACCCCCCTCAAGCTCTCGCTGGTTGACACAAGGGAGCCGGATCATGTAACCAGAGCTGGCTGAAGATAGGTATATACGTAGACCCGGATTCACAGAGAGTGGGCGCACATTTACGCCGGCGTAGAACACACACAGTTAGCTACGCCGGCGCAGTGCGGAGAGGAAAGCACTGCATTCAA
Source organism: Rana kukunoris (assembly GCA_029574335.1). NCBI lineage: Eukaryota > Metazoa > Chordata > Amphibia > Anura > Ranidae > Rana > Rana kukunoris. The sequence goes on along the minus strand of CM056054.1, from coordinate 224,734,574 downwards.
CAAGCCTTTGTTTACCAAGATGCGCCAGCGTAGCGTATTTTCGAAGACACAGGCCAGCGTAAGTAGAAGTGGGCGTGATCCATGCAAATGAGGCATGACCCCATGCAAATGATGGGCCGAGCGCCAGACAAGTACATATAACGAACTGTGCATGCGCCGCGCATGCTCACAACCACGTCGGAACAACTGCCTAAGATACGCCGGATCACTGTGTACGCCGTTAACGTAACCTACGCCCAGCCAGACCCACGTCCAACGTAAAATACTCCGGCTTGTGTTCCCTGGTGCAGACCCTGAGCATGTCTGTTGCTGAGTTACACTCCCTTTATGGGGAATAACTTTACGCCGGACATACAACTTGCGCGCACCACACGTAGCCTGCGTGGGGCGCACGTACGTTCGTGAATAACCGTATTTACCTAATTTGCATGTTTGAATGGCTAATCAATCGGAGCGGCACCATGCACCCAGCCTAAATGTACGCCCACCCTATGCCGGCGTAAGTAAGTTAAGTCGGCGGGGTGTAGCCTGGTTTTAGGCGTATCTCTGTTTGTGGGTCTGGCGCAGAGATACGACGGCGCACATTTGCACTTACGTCGGCGTAACGTGTTATACGTCGGCGTAAGTGCTCTGTGAATCCGGGCCATATTTTTTACACAGGTTAATCAGCATAGGTGACTATTTCTGGTTTTCTTGGGAAGGATGAAGGCATGATCATAGGAAACACTCACCTCTAAACATTTTAAGGACTTAAATGGAAAAATATTCACATCACACTGTTGGGGACATTCTGCGGGGTGGATAAGCTGGAAGGAAAAATAAAAAATAAACAAAAAATAATGAAAAAAAAAGGAATGAAACACATTCTTAGGTTGTTAAGCGCACCAAGAAAAAAAAAATCTTGTGCGTTTCCTGCATCGATTGCAATCATAAGGTGTTCATGTGGTCTGCTGCGGGTGTCAATGTGATCTTAACCACTTGTCATCCGCCCGCCATCAAATGACAGCGGGCGGAATGCTCCATTGTTCTGACAGGACGTCATATGACTTCCTGTTATTTTAAGCTGCACGCGCGCACCCGCCGCATTACTGAGAAGCCCGTGCCCGGCGGCCGCGATGGCCGCCGAGCACCCACGATTGCCAAGTATCAGAGCTGGGACGTGGAGCTCTGTGTGTAAACACAGAGCTCCACGTCCCTGTCAGGGAGAGTGGAGACCGATCTGTGTCCCTTGTACATAGGGACACAATCGGTCACCCCCCTCCCCCACAGTTAGAACACTACTTAGGATACACATTAAAACCCTTCCCCGCCCCCTAGTGGTTAACCCCTTCACTGCCAGTCACATTTATACAGTAATCAATGCATATTTATAGCATTGTTCACTGTATAAATGTGAATGGTCCCAAAAATGTGTCAAAAGTGTCCGATGTGTGCGCTATAATGTCGCAGTCCCGGAAAAAAAAAAAAATCGCAAATCGCCGCCATTCCTAGTAAAAAATAAATAAAAAATAAATCATAATTATGTCCCCTATTTTGTAGGCAATATAACTTTTGCGCAAACCAGTCACTATACGGTTATTGCAATTTTTTTTTTTTAACCAAAAATATGTAGAAGAATACGTATCGGCCTAAAAAATTTTTTTTTTTTTTAAATGGGATATTTATTATAGCAAAAAGCTAAAAATAGTGTTTTTTTTCAAAATTGTCGCTCTATTTTTGTTTATAGCGCAAAAAATTAAAACCGCAGAGGTGATCAAATACCACCAAAAGAAAGCTCTATTTGTGGGGAAAAAAGGACGTCAATTTGGTTTGGGAGCCACGTCACACGACCGAGCAATTGTCAGTTAAAGCGACGCAGTGCCAGAAGCTAAAATTGTGTCTAGGCAGGAAGGGGGTGTAGGTGCACAGTAGGCAAGTGGTTAACGACACCTGGAAACAGATCACAAAACGCAGTGCGATTGCCAGAATATCATTGCATGGGTGGGAATGACCTGCACCATTTTAGTGCGGATGCGATTTCAGCCATACAAAATGAAATGCGGTGTGACTCCTGCGTGAATCGCATGCAGTTTCTTCATCGCACGAATGTGAGCCTAGGCTTACAGAAAAAATGACAGGTGAAATAACCTTATACCCCTCCGGTCTTGGCTGTACTTGCATCCTGTGGGTGATGAGCGGTCAGTGATTTAAAAATCCCTGATCTCTTCATTCTCTGGAACTTATGGAACGGATCACAGCGGCTGGCACTGACCAATCAGAATCGCCCTGACCTGTCCCAGAAGCCCTGCAGAATGAAGAGGGAGAACAGCGGGATTTTAAAACTTGGGACTGCAACATCAGATGTGTGGACACTAACAGAGCATCATCTACAGGAGGCAAGTACAGTGGATCCTTAAATTACGAGTAAAGCGGTTAACAAGCATTTTTAAAGACAAGAAACTTATTTTTAAATCCTGACTCGGTTTGCAAGTGTTGTCTCGCAACATGAGCAAGATTCAAGCCACAGCGGTGTGCAGTACCATGTTTGGCCTGAGGTGGGGGCACTGGAGCCATTCGGAAATGCTCGGAAATACTCTGTTCCCGAGCCTTTTCGTTGTTTGCCGAGCTGTCCTCTGGCCTTTTCCTGAGTTTCTGAGGCTCTCTGGCGCCCCCCCCAACTCTGGCCACATGCAGTATTGCATGCGATTGAAGTCAATGCGGAACAAAGCCAGGGGATAAAACCAGAAGAAGGGAAAGCCTCTCATAGTGCTGAACTACAGAAAACCTCTCTCAAGGATATTAAGTATTTTCCTGTACTTTTTTATAGACCGGTATATATATTTTTTTAAGTGAACCATGTTTGTACCTTCAGACCTGGCGTTTTCTGCACGAGATCGAGCACAAACTGTGAGCCCAGAACAGCACCGCTATCCGTAGGGTGGGCCGGAAGTGCCTGGAACCCGGATCCTGGGCCCCGTGGGAAGAGCTGCTCAAACAGGCGGGTGACAACTTGCAGGCTTGGGGTGAGAAGGGTCAGGCTGTGGCTCCCGTCCAGCACACCGTCCCCTGAAACAAAAAACAGATGATATCAGATCTTCAGCACCGCACTGCACCCTGTATCCAACAATTAATCAGTGTAAGGGGAAGTAACCCACACCCACCTATAGGAATTATTCTACTAAAGCCAACCTCAGACCTTCCCTTCAGTCTTGGCACAGTTGTTCAAGCTCCTCTCCTGTACTGACACTTCACTGCACACTGTGCATAAGTAGTTACAAGTCAATAAAAATTGCCTTATTGCCTGGCTGGAGGATACCCAATATCACCTAGTCCAGGAGTCTCCACACTTTCTAAACAAAAGACCGGTTTACTGTCCTTCAGACTTTGGGAGGGGGGGTCATTGGGAGGAATGGTGTCCCATTGTTGGGGGTCATTGGGAGGAATGGTGTCCCATTGTTGGGGCGTCATTGGGAGGAATGGTGTCCCATTGTTGGGGGGTCATTGGGAGGAATGGTGTCCCATTGTTGGGGGGTCATTGGGAGGAATGGTGTCCCATTGTTGGGGGGTCATTGGGAGGAATGGGGTCCCATTGTTGGGGGGTCATTGGGAGGAATGGTGTCCCATTGTTGGGGGGTCATTGGGAGGAATTGTGTCCCATTGTTGGGGGGTCATTGGGAGGAATGGTGTCCCATTGTTGGGGGGTCATTGGGAGGAATGGTGTCCCATTGTTGGGGGGTCATTGGGAGGAATGGTGTCCCATTGTTGGGGGGTCATTGGGAGGAATGGTGTCCCATTGTTGGGGGGTCATTGGGAGGAATGGTGTCCCATTGTTGGGGGGTCATTGGGAGGAATGGTGTCCCATTGTTGGGGGGTCATTGGGAGGAATGGTGTCCCATTGTTGGGGGCCATTGGGAGGAATGGTGTCCCATTGTTGGGGGCCATTGGGAGGAATGGTGTCCCATTGTTGGGGGCCATTGGGAGGAATGGTGTCCCATTGTTGGGGGTCATTGGGAGGAATGGTGTCCCATTGTTGGGGGTCAATGGGAGGAATGGTGTCCCATTGTTGGGGGTCAATGGGAGGAATGGTTCCCATTGTTGGGGGTCAATGGGAGGAATTGTGTCCCACTGTTGGGGGTCAATGGGAGGAATTGTGTCCCACTGTTGGGGGTCAATGGGAGGAATTGTGTCCCACTGTTGGGGGTCAATGGGAGGAATTGTGTCCCACTGTTGGGGGTCAATGGGAGGAATTGTGTCCCACTGTTGGGGGTCAACGGAGGAATTGTGTCCCACTGTTGGGGGTCAATGGGAGGAATTGTGTCCCACTGTTGGGGGTCAATGGGAGGAATTGTGTCCCACTGTTGGGGGGTCAATGGGAGGAATTGTGTCCCACTGTTGGGGATCATTGGGAGGAATTGTGTCCCATTGTTGGGGATCATTGGGAGGAATTGTGTACCATTGTTGGGGGTCAATGGGAGGAATTGTGTCCCATTGTTGGGGGTCAATGGGAGGAATTGTGTCCCATTGTTGGGGGTCAATGGGAGGAATTGTGTCCCATTGTTGGGGGTCATTGGGAGGAATTGTGTCCCATTGTTGGGGGTCATTGGGAGGAATTGTGTCCCATTGTTGGGGGTCATTGGGAGGAATTGTGTCCCATTGTTGGGGGTCATTGGGAGGAATTGTGTCCCAGCTTATCCGACATTCCACATATGCCCGCTCACTGGAGTACCAATATACTGGCTAACTATGGCAAGACAAGCCCAGCGGAGGAATTTCTTGAACTCTTGTAAGCAGTTTAAAGAGAACTGGTCTCCCTATATATTTAGAGATAATGGGAGGAATGGGAGGAATGCTGCCAAATGACCGGGCCACTTTTTTGCGATTTGGCACTGCCTCGTTTTAACTGACAATAGCACGGTTGCGTTACGTGGCTCCCAAACAAAATTGGGGAGCGATTCTAACTATGATGGGGCTGGGCTTACTGTGACACGACACTAATCGCTGCTCCCGATTACAGGAAGCAGACGATCAGTGTCCTGTTACTAGGCAAAACAGGGAGATGCCCTGTTTACATGGGCATCCCCCCGATCTGCAGCTCCGTGACACGATTGCGGGACACCGGCAGACATAAGAGACCGCAGTTCCCGCAAAATTCAAATTGACGTAAATATACTTTACTTTGTGCAGCCGTGCCATTCTGCCGACGTATATTGGCGTTACATGGTCAGCAAGTGGTAAAAAGCCCAATCTAGGACTCCTCTCTCTGCTCTTCCTAGAGGTCCAGGTCTGCCGTGGGTCCCACGCCGTTTCCTCCTCTCCCCCGTGCGTCCCACGCCGTTTCCTTCTCTCCCCCGTGCGTCCCCCGCCGTTTCCTTCTCTCCCCCGTGCGTCCCCCGCCGTTTCCTTCTCTCCCCCGTGCGTCCCCCGCCGTTTCCTTCTCTCCCCCGTGCGTCCCCCGCCGTTTCCTTCTCTCCCCCGTGCGTCCCCCGCCGTTTCCTTCCCTCCCCCGTGCGTCCCCCTGGAACTGTCAGGATGGAGAGCGGCGGTAGGAGCTGGTAAACCCGGCTCCTTACTGTTCCGAATAAACAGAGTCAGCGATGACTCTGTCCGTTCACGGAACTGAAACATCGTAAACTGTTATTACAATGTTTACGTTTATGAATATAGATAAGATGCTGTCTTCTCTCCATTAATTTTCAGCGCAGCTGAGGCTGCTGAGAAAGGGACAAGGGAATCTGTTTCCCTAGTACCTTTTTCTGTCTGAAAGGGGAAATGTCAGAGGTCTGTTAAGACCCCTGATATCTCACCAGGGCTGATAAAAAATAAATTAAAAATTTCAATAAATAAATAAAAAAAAATTAAAAACACACTGACAATCCACTACCCCCCCCCCCCTCTAAAAAAATAAAATAAAACACCACTGTAAAAAATAAAAATACAAAAAAAAAACGCCACTGTCACATGACATAAAAAAAAAATAAGTATTGGTATTCGGTAACGGCGAGTACTTGGAAAAAAAAAAAGTATCGGTTCTTGTACTCGGTCCTAAAAAAGTGGTATCGGGACAACCCTACTAGAAACGTTACCGGTAAGTAACGTGGATTTATTCTCCCATCACCATCCAGGACAGCACACCTGAGAGGATAAGCAAGTACCCCAGGCCTACCTTACAGTGGGACAACTGCATGCAAGACCCTCTTGGCGAACCTCGGTTCTGCCGTGAGCTTTTACCTCTACTCCATAATACCCAATGAAGGTATCTTATCTGGCTCATGTGGCTGATCTGCAGGTCTGCTCTACCGATGTCCCTGCCTTCTCCGCTTCGGATGCAGGATCTAGGTGGAGCGGGCGCTTAAAGATGGAATCAGAAAACATGGTAAACTTGTAGGTTAGCAATGTTGCCTATCTTATACATCCAACAACCATGGCCTATTGTGCCTGTAAGCGCTACTTAGAACCACTAAAAAGGACTAGAGACCCGTCTTGTAAGACAAGGACACTATATTGGTCAAGAAGTGGGTCGGTTTTAACACTGCCCTGGTTAGGGGAATAAATCTGAAAAAGGGGGTCCCTGACAGACAACCCTTTTTTGTTGGTTCTTATCCTTACGGCAGTGAAGGGTAGCGTACTTATGGGTAATAGATTAACGGAAGCCTGATCCCCGGGATCGAAAGGCATGCCCAATCTATGGCTTTCCTTACGCATGAATGCCTACTTCAGGAGATTACCATGTTTTTTGCACCATAAGGCGGCGTACACACGAGGAGACATATCCGATGAAAACAGTCCGACAGACCGTTTTCATCGGACATGTCTCCTGGGATGTTTTGGTTTGATGTGTGTACACACGATCAAACCAAAATCCCCACGGACAGACAGCGTGGTGACGTTGACGCCGCCACGTCACCAAACCAGGAAGTAAAATACTTCCACGCATGCGTCAAATCCATTCGAGGGCATCTAGTGGCAAAAAGGGTAAACTGCAGTGGGCAGCAGTGTAGTGGAGGTTAGTTTTGCAGCGTGTGTTTAAGAAACCCAAGAGAAAATTACCAACAAAAACAAGTTAGCCTGGCACTGGGCTTTAAAACCGTCCCGCTTCATAATGCTCACCCTCTGCTCCCCCCCCCCCCCCATCTCAATACCATGGTATCAGTGTGAGCTGGGAGGGCACCCTTTTGTCAGGTCATAGTGCTTGATCCTATTGACTAGACACAAGTGCCATCATGGAAGGAGGCCCTGTGCTCCCTTCCACTCTGAAGTACCAGGTATGAAGTACCAGGTATTTGGTGCCAGCAGCTATGGAAGAACGATTGATCCAAGAGCGGAAGTACTTTTGTTGATGGTCCGGAGCTGGAATCCTTTACTAGTATAATCTGTGTTTAGATACCATACTGGGTCCTTAGGCACAGGGACACTCGTACTCACCATGGTCCTGCAGAATATGAGCAAGAGCTTGAACCATTGACTCTAAATCCTCAGTCCTCATTGAGCGGAAGCTGGAAATGAGCAAAGAACAGAATTAGGACTCACAATGGAAAACGCTTTCTTCATATACTCATGAATGCATCCAACAGCCTTACATGAAAGTGTTTGTTCTGATTTTACTGAGAAGTGAGATCATTTTAGATGTAACTGAGATCCAGGGTGGATATTAATCAATGATTAAAAAAAAAAAAAACACAATTTTTTGGGGATTTTTTTAATCAAATTTATGTTAAACAAATCTAAAGATAGTTTTAATAATTTAGTTTATTCAGCATGCAGTGGAGCTTAGTTGTGTAGCATGAGGCTGTATATTCTGCAATATTAAAAAAATAAAATGGTAAACTCATTTATTGAATCCAAGCTGAGAATGCATGAAAGCAGGGCAAGTTTTCACACAATTTCACAGTAACCATGAGATAAAACAAAAGTTCAGGAATATTCCTTTATCCCATTGTTGATTAAACCTATGTACAGTACAAACTGTATGATTGAATCGGTTCCGATATCGCCGTTTTACTTACCCGACAGCTTATTTTTCTAAATAGGAAACCTTCATTTTGTTTGCAAATATTAAAGATTCTAACTACCAGCAAGAATGAGTCCTTACATTTAAAGAACACCTGTCATTTCAGATCGGTCATGGCAGTGCCCGTTAGCAGCATCCACCGTTAAAGTAAAAAATAAATGTGCATCCAAAGATAAATGCAAAAACAAGGTGCAAGAAAAAAAAATATTAAATATTTTTTTCTTGCACCTTGTTTTTGCATTTATCTTTGGATGCGCATTTATTTATTACTTTAACATATTTTTTAGTTTATATTCCAACTAATTTTAATAGATGCAGGCAGCACCATCAAAAAATGCAAGTTAGGCTTACCGGTAACTTGTTTTCCAATAGGCTTTCAGGACAGCCACCTCAGGACAGCCACCTGAGATCATGGCTCCTCCCTCCACAGGAAACACCTCCACCATTCGGTCTTTAAAGGGAGGCCTCCCCTTCCACTCGTCAGTTGTTTGTAGAGACCTCCAGCCCCGGCTGCAACACATAAGTGACAGTTATTGCATAGTATTACAGCTGTATCATTATATATGAAAACCAAGGGCGGGTTACCGCTGTCCTGAAAGCCTATTGGAAAACAAGTTACCGGTAAGCCTAACTTGCATTTTTCCCAAAACGGCTTTCAGGACAGCCACCTGAGAGGACAGTCGAGACTTACCCCTATTAGGGCGGGACAACAGCCTGTAAGACCTTTCTCCCAAACGCCTGGTCGTCCGCTGTCATTAGATCTAATCTATAATGGCGGGCAAAGGTAGACAAATTTGACCAGGTGGCTGCCCTGCAGATCTGTTCGGGGGTGGCACCAGCTTTCTCGGCCCAACTTACCGCTGCTGCTCTAGTAGAGTGAGCCCGTAGATTTTTTGGACATTCTTGTCCTGAACAAGAATATGCGTTCGTGATAGCCATTCTGAGCCATCTGGCAATGGTTCCTTTTGATGCTTGTTTTCCCTTCTTATCTCCGGAAAACAAAATAAACAAGGCGGGGCGTGTCCGAAGTAGATAGGAGAAGGACGCACTTTAGCTGAGCTCCGCTGGCCCGGATTGAATCTAAAGGCATCTGCCTCTATAGAAAGACTCTCTCACCTCAAATTACTCCATCTGCCTCCACTGTCCCGCCGGGAGACTCATAGCCAAACCCAGGACACGTACAAAGCGGCATCAGCCACAATCCAGCTCCCGGTCGGCACCCTCCTCCACAGCCCAGCCGCCATCTTGGGCCTACGGAGTCTCCAGACGATCCGGTATTTGAAGCTACGATCCCCCTTTCTGGACTCACCAGGTTAGTCTCCGGCCTACACCGGGACCCCCGTTGCCCGGAAACCTCCTTTATCCGGCTCCCCGTCAGCCCTATCATCCGGGCTTCTCGGCGCTCCCGGCCGCCATCTTGGGGCCTTCCCGGTCAGCGATCCCTCCACGCTGGGTTACGGCTTCCCCTGGCATCCAGAGTCCCCCTGAACACTGCCCGGTGTGCATCGGAGACCGGGTCAGGCTGGTTGCGGGACTTTCGGGCTACACACCAGCTACCTACCAGCGCCGCCGGCTGCCCTCCATCCGGCCCACAGTCTATAGGCGATAAGGCCCTGTTGCTGGCATATTGACTTGATCCCCCCCCCCCCGGTAACACCCCCCCAAAAAAATAAAAATAAAAGCTCCCCAGAACCTCCAGTGCTCTGGAGGTACACAGCTCTGTCCATAAGCCCTGGTAGCAGGGGTGTACAGCGGCCATCTTGCTACACCCTGGGCCTAGCAACAACCCCCTGTGTTCGATTAATACAGGAAAACAGCTCATAACCCAGTGAATCCCCCCTGGGCTACTGACCTAGGTGACCCTACAAACTGGAGGTGGTCCTCTTGTGTCATTTGGGCTGTGTGGCTGTCCTACCTTACATAGCTGCACTGGAGCTGGCGTCATACATCCCCCTGCTTTACAGACCACATCCACCAGCAGCAGCTCTATGGACATATCTTGATCATTACAACCAGAGGTTATCATTTGAGTTTCCCCGCCAGCTCCGGGAGGAATCTCCAGCCCCCCGTCCCCAAAGTACCGCATAAATATGATGGGAGCTAGTTGTCATCTGGGGATGTAAATTTCAGGATGCGCTAAAGGACTTGTTCTCAACTAAGGGGGGTCACATGCGGGGCGAGGTACGCCACAGCGGCCCTGAATAAAAGCTTCAATGGTTAAAGAGGAATAGAGCTTATCCACGGTGCCTAACCCCATCTCATATTAACAGTGCCTGTAATCCACCAACACACCCACGGTATATCTCTGTGCATGCCTGGAAACTACAGGAACCGTGGTCGCCGTTCAAAATATCCTCCTACTAACATCTTACTCCGCTCCAAAACGAAAGGCAAGATGTCTCAAAACGCTCCCCATCACTCTCCGCAGGCCTCCCCAGCACTTTCTCACGCCTCTCAGGACATAGCTCCATCCAAACCAGCATGGGAACTCTCCTCTCAACTCACTAAATCTGATCTGGACGCCAGTCTCACCATTATGTATGAAAAACTGGCTAGCAAGTTCCACTCAGAACTGAAATCATCAACTAGCACATTACAGCAGGAGATAGCATCTTTGGGAGGGCGTACAGAATTGCTAGAAACTAAGCACGATGAGTTGTCACTAGCCCACAATGACCTAAGGAAAGACTTTGAGCTATTGGCTGAAAACTATTCCTATCTCCAGGCCCATGTGGAGGATTTGGATAACAGAAATCGAAGAAACAATTTGAGAATACGCGGGTTCCAGAGTCAGTGACAGACCTGATGCCAGCTGTTTCGAAACTGTTCCAATCTCTTCTGCCAGACACTCCGCCACAATCCTTCGCCTGCGATAGGATCCACAGGGCCCTTCGACCTAAGCCCCCAATAGACAAACCCCCCCGCGACATTGTCCTCTGCATGAAGGACTTTATCACCAAAGAGAATATTTTGAGGGCCTCAAGGAACTCGCACAATATCATGTTGGAGGGAACAAGGATTCAATTATACCCTGACATCTCTCAGGCCACCCTCGAAAGAAGACGCAGGATGAGGGAAGTAACATCGATCCTACAATCGGCCCACATCAGGTATAGATGGGGTTTCCCGTTCAAACTAACTATACCCCATAATGGAACAGTCTACTCAGTTGTTAATGTCGCGGAGGGCAAGGAGCTCCTGATTAAACTTGGATTGCTGGAACCGGAAATGGGCTCAAGACCACCTTCTACTCCACACCTATCTCCCATTTGGGCCACTCCATCTTCAAGACGAGATCAGAGAAGGATGAGATCAACATTGCGATTTGCTAACCCATGAAAGTCACATGAAGCGTAATAGTTCTCTTTCTTTAATAGCCATGTTTTACTGACCCGCAAAAGACACTCTTGCACCACGTCAGCCCTTTTTGGCTATTTTTCATTGTGTTTTTTTTTTTTTTTTTCTTCTTCCTACATCCATCCCCCCAAGGAGGTTGAAACTTTCTTCTGGTTCACTGTTTCCCTTGTTAGTTACCTTTTACTGGACCAGGACGGAATTTATAAACGTGATATACCTTCAAACCCCCTTTTCATACAAGACAAATCTTTGGAAACGTACACATATCGAATCCCTCCACTATGGTCCCCGTTTTTGTCTTGGTCATATTTTTGCTCCTTTTTCCCTCTCTCCCCATCCAGTAACGATCATTGGCTCCCCCAAACAACAGAACAGCCCAATACTTGCGCACATAACCATCTGATACATTTTGATCCTCCCAGGAGATCCAAGGGAGGGGGGGGGGAGGGGGAGGAGAGAAGAGAGAAGGAAAGACATCAGACGCAAGTACAAACATAGGGACGCAATCTTGAATCATTCCAGATAATGGTTGTTACCTCAAACATTGTCTATCCTCCTGGAGGATTGGCTTGATCCCCTCTCCCCCCCCCTTTTTTTTTTTTTTTTTTTCTCTCCCTCCACCCCCCCCATTATGGCTGTGAGTGAAACTCAGGCAACCTGCACCGAATGGATACAGAACTTTTTTTTTTTTTTTTTTTGTTTTCCCTCTCCTCTTTCCTTTATTCCTCTTGTTACCACTAGATAACACATATAATAAAAATACGGAGGGCTGCTTGGTCTCTCCGCCTCCGCTTGGTTTACCCCCCTCTCACTCTTGGAGTCAAAGTATGAATCTTACGGCATGCTATTTGGTGCCTCTGATCGTACTCGTTATAGCGTTTTTCGGCAAGACTCCGGGAGTGAGGCTTGGACTTATAGGTCCAAAGTTTACTGTTTTAAAGTCAAACCGTTATTTACAGTTTGACCCCTTACTCTGGTATACACACTGTTTACAGCCCTATAGCAATTTTAGTAACATGTTTAGTTGCTTTAAATTCTTTGAAATGATGTTCATACGGTTTATAATGTTGTTCTTTTATATACTCAAGTCTCACATAGGAAACAAATTGTTTGTATATTGGCATGGCATAGATTCCTCACTCAGGTATAATACATCACATTCAGATGCTCCCTTAAACTTTGTACTGACATTCTATGGGATTGTGTGTTGGGGTGCTTGGTATGCTCCTTATCTCTTAAAGTATGATCATTTCATACTCCAGTACACAAACAGAGCTATTGACTATCACCGGGTGCCATCCCTTTGCATTCATTTATATACACTAAATGGTTTTGAAGGTAATCTCCCATAATGCCAATGGAATAAACTCCCCCCAAAAAAGGAAAAAAGCCTTCCGTCACTATAAGAGACTGGGGGCTGACATAATATTAATACAGGAGACACACTTCGCGACATCCAAGCACCCCAAATTTTTCGACAAGGCATACACTCAATTTTATTTCACAACATTCGATTCCAAAAGAAGAGGCACTGCTATTTTTATTAAAAACTCGGTAGTATTTGATACCCATAGCGTCTTTAGAGACCCAGAGAGTCGCTTTCTAATTGTAAAGGGCTCTATAGGAGGACGTCTGGTCACAATAGCCTCGGTATATGCACCCAATGAGGCTCATGCATCATTTTTCTCAAATTTTTTCGATACTTTAAATACTCCTCCCCCCACCTGATTATAGGCGGGGACTTCAATATAGCCGCTCACTCATCCTTAGATAGAAGCAAAGTAGCACCCACATCTAAAGCCTTCCCTAAAACATTAACTCGCACACTATTAAACCACCAACTCATAGACACGTGGAGGGCTCATAATGTTGGCGTCAAAAACTACACCTTCTATTCACACCCCCACGACTGCTCCGCAAGATTAGATTACATCTTTTGCACCCCGATTCTAGTCGCTAATTCATCAAATGCAGACATCCATTCCTGCCCTTGGTCAGATCATCACATCACATCTTTCACGACTTCCAAAATAGGTCTCGCTGACACACCCCACAGGTGGCGCATTAACGATGCACTACTAACAGACCATCTGAACATCCATCAGCTAACTTCCAATATGGAAGATTACTTTACACTTAACTCTTCCCCAGATACTCTTCCCACGTCTCTGTGGATGGCACACAAGGCGGTCATGAGGGGTCACCTAATCAAGTTGGCTTCCACTAAAAACAGAATTAAACTGTCCGAGATAAAAACACTAACTAGAGACCTGGACAAATTATATCATAAACACAATCAATCCCCCTCCAGTGATATACTTAAACAAATCCAAGAAAAACGTGCAGCCCTAGACACTCTACTAACCTCAGATACAGAAAAAGCACTTAGATGGTCTAAAGCAAGATTCCTATTACATAGCAATTCTACATCCACTATGTTTGCCAGAAAATTGAACCAATCCACGAAACCTCCCCATACCTATAAACTAAGAAATTCTGCTGGCCACTTAATCACTCACCCTAAGGGAGTCATGGAGGTTTTCTTGAAATTTTATAAGAAGCTTCTATCATCTCCACAAAACACACCGAAACAATCCTCGACGCAATGGCTAGATGAAATCCCGCTACCCACTTTATCAACCCGACAGAGGGATGCATTGAATGCACCCTGCACAGAATTAGAGTTAACCAAGATTATAGGTTCCCTAAAGACCTCCACAGCCCCAGGCCCAGACGGATTTTCTTCAACATACTACAAAAAGTTTGCCTCAGTTTTAATTCCACATCTTGTGAAACTATTCAACCACGTTCTACAGGGCAATCAATTCCCTTCTGAAATGCTCCTAGCGAATATGTCGCTTCTACCCAAACCAAATAAAGACCACTCATCCCCACAGAACTTTCGCCCGATTTCAGTTATAGACAACGACCTAAAAATTTTTGGTAAAATATTAGCAGACAGATTAGCCTCAGTCATCTCACCCCTTATCCACCCAGACCAAACAGGTTTTATCCCTGACAGGCAGATCACAGATAATATAAGATTAGCAACTAACATCATCCAAGACTCCATCCTTCATTCAAGATCAACACTACTACTTAGTTTAGATATTCATAAAGCTTTTGATAGCGTTAGTTGGTCTTACTTAGACTCGCTACTCCCTAGATATGGTATAGGAGATGAATTTCTACATGGATTTAAAGCATTATACCACAATCCACATACCCGAATTAAGCTCCCCGGCCATAACTCTGAGTTTTTCCCATTAAGCAGGGGCACAAGACAGGGCTGCCCCTTATCCCCTCTTCTGTTCGCTCTTGCTATTGAGCCCCTTGCCTGCGCCGTCCGCAGTAATTCCAACATCAAAGGGTACACAAAAGGTTTAAAAAAACTATAAACTAAGTCTCTATGCAGACGACGTCCTCCTGTTTCTCTCTGACCCTTTACTTTCGCTACCGAACCTAATTAAGACTTTGGATACGTTTCATGACCTCTCTGGTTTAGGCATAAATTTATCTAAATGTTCTGCTCTCCCAGTTAACTGCCCCTCTGATCTGACTGCCAAGTTAAAGGAGAAATTCTCCTTTCAATGGAGTTCAGATTCCTTCCGATACTTAGGCGTCCATATCACCCCATCCTACAAGTCCCTATACCACAAAAACTACCCTAGATTACTCCAAAACATCAAAGATTTACTTAAATCATGGTCAACATTCCATATGTCCTTCATGGGTAGGATAGTTGCCACCAAGATGGTTATACTTCCAAAACTACTTTTCTTCTTTAGAGCACTTCCTACCCTGGTCCCTAAAAGAGCCCTAGACGCTATACAAAGAGATATAAACAAGTTCATATGGCAAAATAAAAAATCTAGATTTGGATATGCGTTGATGTATAGACCTCAATCGAAGGGAGGGTTGAGTTTGCCCAACTTATGGCTATACTACCTCTCTGCCAGATATACACAACTCGCACAATGGTATGCACCCTCCAATCATATACCTTGGCTAGAATTTGAGGAACAGTCTGTCCTACCGTTCCACCTCCAAGGCCTCCTATGGTCCAAATCTATTAAAACTCAAAGAATGGGTCAACTTAATAAAGTAGTACACCAAGACCTACTATTATGGCACAGACATAAACATAAGTTTAACATCTCCTCAGAGATCCCTCCCCTAGCTTCCTTCATTGGGGACCCCCTATTTACCCCCCCAGACCTACACTCCAACCAATATTCTATTTGGAAACTCCTCAATCTTTCTAACCTAAAAGCTTTCACCAAAAATAATACTTTTCGGACATTCTTAGATCTGCAAACAGAATACAAACTTAAAGATACCGAACTCTCAGACTATAATAATATCAAACTATTCTATCAAAAAAACTTCTCTCTCTCCCTCCAAACCCCCTTCACGATTTTCGAACGAATTTGTCTTTCTTCACCACGAGACAAGGGCCTGATATCTAGAATATATAAAACCCTAAACGAACACAATTTACCAGACAAAACACACCAAATGCAGAAATGGGAATCAGATCTAGACGAATCCTTCTCTATAGATCAATGGGATAGTATGACAAACAACCTACAGAAATGCACCAAGACAGCCTCTATTAGGGAATCTGCTATTAAGCTCTATTACAGATGGTACCTCACCCCAGATAGAATCAATTCATTCTATCCTGCAACCTCCCCCCTATGCTTCAGAGGCTGCCCAGAACAGGGTTCCCTTATCCACACCTTCTGGGAATGTACGCACCTCAAAAATACATGGCAACAGGTCAGCACCAAAATAGAACAGATTACAGGGAGAAGAATAGAACTCACCCCGAAAATGTGTCTCCTTTTTTATCCTATTCCCGACATCCCTAAAACCCACACCAGACTAATACACACCTTGCTCACATCAGTACATTGGGCGATAGCTCTCAACTGGCGTTCCGCCACGGTGCCATGGACTCAGATTATGGATCGTATGTTGTCCATCAAACTAGCAGAACGCATACATCACACCTTATATGACACTATGAACATATACGATCAGAAATGGAGGCCTTGGGACTTATCTCTGTTGATTCACTGAACCTTTTTAGGATTCTGCTATATCCCCCCCCTTTTTTTTTTTTTTTTTTTTTTTGCTCTTTCCCCCCCTCTCCTTGCCACTAATCTAATTCATGTAGCTCTCACATTACTGTACTATGCTGCCTTGTAGCCTTTTATACTAACAACAACCTATTTCTCTGCCTCTCTGATAACTACTATGTATATCCTTCATGATATTCACTGCATTTGTATGTATTCTTGTACTCCTTACCAATGTGTATTTAAACTGTACTGAGACTTATATCCCAATAAACCGTTTGTAAACAAAAAAACAAAATAAACAAGGCGTCCGCCTTTCTAAAATTTTTTGTAACTTCTAAGTAACTCAAAACTGCCCTTTTAACATCTAGGGTATGGAATTCCTCTTCCTTTTTCCCCTTTGGATTGGAACAAAACGTGGGAAGTACTATTTCTTGAGACCGGTTTTTGATTGAAGCAACCTTTGGCAAAAAACCTGGGTCAGGTTTCAAGACAATTCTGTCTGAAAAAATTAAACAAAAAGGTTCCCTGATAGACAGGGCTTGTAACTCGCTGATTCTCCGGGCTGTTGTGACAGCCACCAAAAAAACAGTTTTTAGCGTCAATAACTTTAAGGATGCTGAACTCAGAGGTTCGAAAGGTTCCCTGGTCAGGGCCTGTAATACGACTGGCAAGTCCCATGATGGACAATCTTTCACTATGATTGGCCTAGAACGACTGAGGGCTTTGAAGAATCTTTTAACTAATGAATGTGAGGACACTGCCCTTTCCAAAAAAACTCCCAGAGCCGCTACTTGGACCTTTAGTGTGCTGACCGCTAGTCCCTTATCGGCTCCGTCCTGTAAAAATTCAAGGACAGAGGACGTCTGCCTTACCGACCTGCCAGATGATGTACACCAAGTATTGAAAACTTTCCAGATTTTAAAATATATAGATCTAGTTACCTGCTTCCTGCTGGACAGGAGTGTTGCTACCAATCTGGCCGAGAAACCTTTCCTTTTTAGGAGCTGTTCCTCAGAAACCAGGCTGTAAGGTTTAGCTTTCCTAAGTCTTGGTGAAACAGAGGACCCTGTAAGAGCAGGTCCTGTCTTAGCGGCAGATGCCAATAAGGTTTTGTCTGCATCTGCAGTAGAGCCGAAAACCACGGCCTCTTGGGCCAAAACGGAGTGACAAGAATTACCGTTGTGCCTTCCCTCCGAATCTTTGAGATCACCTGAGGGATGAGCTGAAAAGGGGGAAATGCATAACAGAGGTGAAAATCCCACACCTGTGCTAAGGCGTCCACCCCCAGTGCTGCTTTGTCCCTGGCTAGAGAAAAAAACCTGGGGGTCTGTGTATTTCCTTTGTTTGCAAAGAGATCTATTTCTGGTTGCCCCCACTTCTTTGCTAAGAGAGCAAAGACTTCTGGGTTCAACTGCCACTCTGCTTCCTGAACTAAGTTCCTGCTGAGAAAATCTGCAGTTCTGTTCAAGGTCCCCTTTAGGTGGACCGCTGATAAGGATAGAGTATGAGACTCTGCCCATCCTAGAATGTTTTTGGCTAGAGCCTGAAGTCCTCTGCTTCGGGTGCCCCCCTGCCTGTTTATATAGGCCACTACTGTGGCGTTGTCCGACAGGATCTGCGTATGCTGTTGTTGCACCTCTACTATGAAGCTCAGTAGAGCCAACTCCACTGCCTTCAGCTCCCGCCAATTTGAGGATCTTCGTGCCTCCTCTGCGGACCAAGACCCCTGAGTCCAATGACCGTTTATATGGGCGCCCCATCCCCAGGAGCTGGCATCGGTCGTTATCCTCGCCTGGGTTGGAAAGGACCACAACAGACCCTCTGATAATCTTCCCTGATTTTTCCACCACCAAAGACTTCTCTTGACTTTGGTGGGAATCTTCACCAGAAGGTCCAGAGACCTCTGGTGGCGGTCCCAGATTTTTAACAAGAATTCTTGTAGAGGTCTGAAATGGAACTTGGCCCACTGAACTGCGGGTATTGACGAAGTTAGAGTTCCCAGCACTGACATAATCTTTCTGATTGAGATCTGCTGACTGCACTGTAAGGTTGACACAGCTTCTATTACCCTCTTTTGTTTTTCTTCTGGGAGAAAAATCCTTTGTCCCACTGAATCGATCAGAAACCCCAGAAAGCAAACTTGTTGCGAGGGGACCAAGCTCGACTTCCGGAGATTTAGAATCCACCCTATGGATTCCAAGTGAGACCGGGCCCTGACTAGATTTCTCAAAAGATTTTCTCTGGTCTGGGCAAAGAATAGAAGGTCGTCTAGATAAGGGACCACTGAGATCCCCTCTAGACGCAGCGGAGCTAGTGCCTCTGCCATAACCTTTGTAAACACCCTTGGGGATGATGATAGGCCAAAGGGGAGAGCTCTGAACTGTAGGTGTGTCAATTTTTTCCCCTCCCTCAAAGCTAGTCTCAAGAATCTTTGGGAGCTGTCTGCCATGGGAATGTGCAAGTAAGCATCTCGCAGGTCTATTGTTGCCATGAAGCAACCCTGACTTAGTAGATTTTTTACGGAAAAAATGGAATCCATCCGAAACTTCCTGTATTCTACCGACTGATTCAGCTCTTTTAGATTCAGGATGAGTCGAAATTTTCCCGAAGGTTTTCTGACCAGGAAGACATGAGAATAGAACCCCCGAAAACATTCCTTGGACGGAACCGGCACCACTACCCTCTGAGAAATCAGCTCCTGAATCAGGGACTTCATAGCGAGAGCCTTGGCGGGATCCTTTGGAACATTTGTTGCCAGAAATCTTCTCGGGGGTTCTTCCCTGAACTCTATTGCATAACCCTTCAAAAGTAAGTTTTGAATAAACTGGCTTGAGGTGCTGTCCCTCCACTGGGGAACAAACCTCTGGAGTCTTCCCCCTACCTGTAGCTGCGAGTCATTGAGGTTTTTCGGGGGCTGAAGGAGGACGGAAGAGTACTCCACCCCTACCTTTACCCCTTTGTGTCGGCCACTGCTTCCTTTGGTTTTGTACCTTTTTCTCTTGCCCCTGCAGACGAAAAAAACGCTTGCGGGTAGGTACAGGCTTTTTCTTTTCTGGAAAAGATTTCTTTTTGTCCGCTGTCCGGTCAAGGATAGACTCCAACTCCGAACCGAACAATAAATCTCCAGAAAAGGGTAGGCCAATTAACCTATTTTTTGAGGCCGCATCCCCTGGCCAAGTTTTAAGCCAGAGAGCCCTCCTGGCGGAGTTTGTCAAAGTCGCTGACCTTGCTGACATCCGAACAGACTCCGCTGAGGCGTCAGCGATGTAAGACACCGCAGCCGAAAGGGTACTGAAGGAGTCTAAAATCTCCTGCTTCGGGGAATCTGCCAAAATGTGTGATTTTAACTGGCCTATCCAGTGTTCCAGGTTTCTGGCAACACAGGTTGTTGCCATAGCTGGCTTAAGGTTGTTCATCACGGACTGCCAAGACCTTTTTAATAGCAGATCCATTCTCTTATCCATGGGTTCTCTTAACGTGCCCATGTCCTCAAAGGCTAGATCAGAAGATTTCGAAACCTGTGAGAATGCCGCATCCAATTTTGGGACTTTATTCCAAATGGCATCCGGACTATCCTCGAAAGGGAACCTCCTCTTGTGTGCCCCTGAAAAAAATGGCTTCTTCTCTGGGTCCAACCATTCCTTCTTAATCATATCTGAGATTAAGGAATGTACTGGAAACACCCTGCCTTTGGCATCCCCTAAACCTGCATACATTCGGTCATGTAGGGAAAGTTCCTTTTTCTCCTCTTCTATCCCCAAAGTCGCATGGATCATCTTAACAAGGCCTGCGACCTCCTCTAGTGACAATTTATATTTTGAAGACGACTCGGCTTCATCTTCTTCCTCAGAGTCTGAATCTACCAGAACTGATTCCTGAGAAAGGTTTTGGGATATTGGGGTGACTAAAGCCTGAGACTCGCTCAGTGAAGAGTTCTGCGACCCTCCCGGCTCTTCCATGGAACTTGTTTGTTCCCCTAGGTTAGACCTAAAAGCCTGAAAGGTAGTACGGAGTTCCTCCTTAATAGTGGATATCAACTCTCCACATAAGGAAGGAGACTCTTTAAAGTACGTTGCTTGCACAGTCTGCACAAAGTGATTTTTTCCAAGCATCGCTGAGCTTCTCTTTGCAAACAGGGCATCTTCTCTTTGGAATCTGAGCAGAGCCTTTCCCCTGTACAGACAGATAACAAGCAAGAAAAACGCACGCTTAGGAAGTATTCAGTAAAAAAATTCTGACACCCAGGTGCACCTTTAGGAAACCAACACTCCTTGTGCCCTACAAGCCAAAACACCATCACCACCATAAATTCCTATTACTAGGCAGAAAGGAACACTCCCACAATGACCAGAAACTAGGAGGTGGAGGGTGGGGGAGAAGAGGGGGAGATGGGTGAAGTAACCCCCATAGGAGAAAGCTAGAAGGTAATACAGGCACTCCCTTACCTTAACCTTGCTGGTGCCTTGGCTTGTCCCCTTGTCTGCAATATCTTCCTCCATGGGAGCGTTTGCAGCAGCGTGCTTGCTAGGACACGGTTCCAGGATTCAAAAACGCCGCTGCGCTGACCCGGAACCGGAAGTCCTACTGAAGGCACCAGGTGACCTTGCCTTCTTCCTCTGCGCATGCGCCAAATGAAGCGCGCGCCGACCCGGAAGCGCGGCCTCTCCCTGTATCCAGGGCGCATCTGAGGCCCTCCCCAGACGCCAGAGCCTGCAGAATGGAGAGAAAAAAGCCCCCATAACCAGACCCCGCTCTGCCGAAAAAAACGGGCCGCAACCTCCGCGCGTACAGGCTCTCCCCGAGCACGGAAGGGGAAGAAGGAGACCACTGCGCCATCGTTGCTCGAGGCAGGTGGTAAGGACACTCTCCAAGAAAAACATTTGTAGTGAGAACCTCTGTCTCCCAGGCGGACCTGAAAGATCATGGCTCCCACCGGAGGTGTTCCTCCAGCTGGAGGAAACACAAAAAACTGACGAGTGGAAGGGGAGGCCTCCCTTTAAAGACCGAATGGTGGAGGTGTTTCCTGTGGAGGGAGGAGCCATGATCTCAGGTGGCTGTCCTGAGGTGGCTGTCCTGAAAGCCGTTTTGGGAAAATTTTTATTTTTTCAGTTTTTACATATAGTTTATTTGTTTGCACTTTCAGCACTGTGCACTTTGGGGGGAGCACGGATTGTGCACGCTACACAGCAGCATCCACTGACCTGCTGTCGCCGCGTTCCTCACCTTGGTGTTTTACCATCTCATCACCAGCCGTCCCATTAAAGTGAATAAGACTGGTGCACCATGTATGCTGTAACCCCCGTTTTATGTTTACGATTTGTAATGTGCCTTGTACCTTCGATATTTCAATAAAGACCAACCTGTTTTGTTAAAAAAAAAGTGAATGAGACTGTCAGTGAGTCAACAGCGGGTCAGAGAAGGAGCCAAATACACACACACACACACACACACACACACACACACACACACACACACTAAAAAAACTTGGGCCAGATTCAGATACAAATGCCTATCTTTAGGGGGGCGTAGCGTATCTCAGATACACTACCCTGCCGTAAATTACAGCGCCAGGTTCCTTATTCAGAAACAACTTGTGCCGTAAGTTACGGCGGCGTAGTGTAAATGTGTCGGCGTAAGCCCGCACAATTCAAATGTGGAAGATGGGGGCGTGATTTATGTAAAATCATCGTGACCCCACGTAAATTACGTTTTCTTTAACGGCGTATGCGCCGTCCGTGGACGTATCCCAGTGCGCATGCACGAAAATCACGTCGGAAATACTCATTGATAACGACGTGAACGTAACTTACGCCCAGCCCCATTCCCGAACGATTTACGCAAATGACGGAAAATTCAGCGTTGTCCCGACGTCCATACTTAACATTGCCTGCGCCTCATATAGCAGGGGTAACTTTACGCCAGAAAAAGCCTTACGCAAACAACGCAAATAGATACGCCGGGCGCAACTACGTTCGTGAATAGGCGTATCTACCTAATTGAAATATTTGACGCGTAAATCGATGGAAGCGCCACCTAGCGGCCAGAATAAATATGCAACTAAGATACGACGGTGTAAGAGACTTACGGCGCTCGTATCTTAGCTAAATTCCGGCGTATCTTGGGCTAGATTCAGGTAGATCCTGCGGCGGCATCGCGTAAGCTATGTACACTACGCCGCCGCAACTTATAGGAGCAAGTGCCGTATTCTCCAAGCACTTGCTCCGTAATTTGTGGCGGCGTAGTGTAAATGGCCCGGCGTAAGGCCGCGTAATTCAAAGGGGGCGGCTTGTATTTAAATTAAGCGCGCCCCCGTGCCGAACGAACTGCGCATGCGCCGGCCTTAAACGTAGGCCACTGCGCATGCTCCATCGTACACCGCAAATACAGCGATTACAACGGCAACGTAATTAACGTACAGGCCTATTCGTGACGAGTTACGCAAACAACGTAAACGACGGAAAAACACAACGCTGTCCCGACGTCCATACTCAACATGGCTTTGGTCGGAACTACGCAAGGTTACCCCTCCTTATAGCAGGGGTAACCTTACGCGTACGCAAAGTACGTCGACTTTCGGGAATCGGCGTATAGGCTCATTTGCATATTCGGCGCAGAAATCGACGTAAACGCCACCTAGCGGCCGGCGTATTATTGCATTTAGGATCCGACAGTGTAAGTGAATTACGCCAGTTGGATCCTAGCGTAATTCCGGCGTATCTTGTTTTGGGAATACAAAACAATGATACGCCGGCGGGATATTCAAATTACGCCGGTGTATCTGTAGATTCACCGGCGTAATTCTTTTGAGAATCTGGCCCCTTGTTTTCTGAACACAGAAAAAAGATACGCCGCCGCATCTTAGAAGTTACGCGGCGTATCTCGAGATACGCCGACGTATCTGGTTTCTGAATCTGGCCCCTTGTGTGTCAACTTGTGTGCATGTTATCAGGCCAAAATCACCAGGGTATGTAAACTTTTGATTAGGGTCATTTGGGTAGTTTCTGTTGCGATTATGATTTAAAAAAAAATTAAAAACACAATTGATTGATAATAAATGGCTTCAGCCAAACACTAACCATCAGTGAAAGAAAAGTTTTTGTTATTATTCATATTCTCTGCCAGGGTATGTAACCCTACTATACATGGTTCAAATCACAGCCCTGTACATGCTGAACCGGCTGAGATTTTAATGGTCTATGGCTGGTGTCCTGTCGAGAAATGCCCCTTATCGAAAAATGCCCGGACGGAACTGTGCATGCGCAGAACGGAGCCATCGACAGGACACCGGCTTTAGAGAAGAGGAGGTCACTGGGTGCAGACGGCGGCTAGACAATCTCACCAACACTATCCTCCCTCTGCATACACCATAGACATCTATGGTCAGGGGTGAGCTTACTTCTAGGAATGTCACCGAGTTTGTTGATTAGGAAGCACACAAAGCTTTATCACACAGATAACAATGGGCTCTGTTTTCTCAACACCAACTCATTAAAAAAAATGCAGAAAAACAGAACTTTGCCTCCCTTAGCAAACACCCGATTTATCCAAGGAAGTGCGGAGGGATCAACCAGCTTTAGAAAGAAGACGAGCTTCTCCGACAATGAACTCCATGCACTCGGATCACCTCCACAACCTGCTGAAAACTGAGGATCAAACCTTTTATGGGCCCATCACAAACTTAAGGAACCCAATACAATTCTGCCATATTTAGAGCTTGCTCTCTTCATTTGGATATTTCTATACCTGTCCACATATTAATATGTACCATTATATATCTCCTCCGGGTATTCTGTCCATTGCAGAAATGGGCAGCTAAAGCCCCGCTCCTATGCATTTCTGGGATTTTTGTTTCGGCTTTTCGTTTCCTATAAGCCCTTCCCACCATAACCTGTATGGTGATTCGGTCTCACAATGATAGGAGAGTAACATTTTACAGGGGACACTTTTTCAGTGAAAGTTAAAAGGAAATTCTCCCTAACTTGGGAGAGATTATCTCTTTTCCTGTTGTGTTGACAATGGAAATGCAGAGAAATCAACTTAAAAGTAAACAGTTGTAACTTCTACCTAGTATACTGCCCCCCATGGCTGGCGTCAGATAGAGTAGTGCCCCCCATGGATGGTGCTAGAAGGAGCAGTGCCCCCCCATCGCCAGCGGCAGAAAGCGCAGTGCCCCCCAATCGCTGATGCCAGCGGCAGGAGGAGCAGTGCCCCCCAATCACTGGCGCCAGCGGCAGGAGGAGCAGGTCGCCGCTGGCGTCAGAAGGAGCAGTTATCTAGTGAGCAGACACAACCATAGTTCTGCAGACTCGGCACTCATAGGGCATGTTCCTTCTCCTTGTTATTGGAAAATACAGATCACCCCACTGCTTACATATTACTCTGTACAGCACTACAGAGGTGATTGCAATATAAAAATACAAACTTTGCACATGTTCATAAGCAATGCGAGTCTCAGGTGATCTCAACCTCCCCTTATCTCAACCGATCCCTGCGCCCCCACATCTCACCCGATCCCCATCATCCCATCCGATGCCCCTCCTCTCACCCAAACCCAGCACCCCCTCATCTAAACTGATTTCCCCCTCACCCAAACCCAGCACCCCCTCATCTAAACTGATTCCCCCCCCCCCCCATCTAACGCGATCCTACCCCCCCCCCCCCCAACTCCCCTGATCCCTGCGCCCACTCATCTCACCCCATCCCAGCGCCCACTCACCTCACCCCATCCCAGCGCCCACCCATCTCACCCCATCCCAGCGCCCACCCATCTCACCCCATCCCAGCGTTCACCCATCTCACCCAATCCCAGCGTTCCCCCGATCCCAGCGTTCACTCCATCTCCCCCGATCCCAGCGTTCACTCCATCTCCCCCGATCCCAGCGTTCACTCCATCTCCCCCGATCCCAGCGTTCACTCCATCTCCCCCGATCCCAGCGTTCACTCCATCTCCCCCGATCCCAGCGTTCACTCCATCTCCCCCGATCCCAGCGTTCACTCCATCTCCCCCGATCCCAGCGCCCCCACCATCTCCCCCGATCCCAGCGCCCCCACATCTCCCCCGATCCCAGCGCCCCCACATCTCCCCCGATCCCAGCGCCCCCACATCTCCCCCGATCCCAGCGCCCCCACATCTCCCCCGATCCCAGCGCCCCCACATCTCCCCCGATCCCAGCGCCCCCACATCTCCCCCGATCCCAGCGCCCCCACATCTCCCCCAGCGCCCCCACATCTCCCCCGATCCCAGCGCCCCCACATCCCACCCGATCCCAGCGCCCCCACATCTCACCCGATCCCAGCGCCCCCACATCTCCCCCGATCCCAGCGCCCCCACATCCCACCCGATCCCAGCACCCCCACATCCCACCCGATCCCAGCGCCCCCACATCTCCCCCAATCCCAGCACCCCCACATCTCCCCCAATCCCAGCGTTCACTCATCTCCCCCGATCCCAGCGCCCCCACATCTCCCCCGATCCCAGCGCCCCCACATCTCCCCCGATCCCAGCGCCCCCACATCTCCCCCGATCCCAGCGCCCCCACATCCCACCCGATCCCAGCACCCCCACATCCCACCCGATCCCAGCGCCCCCACATCTCCCCCAATCCCAGCACCCCCACATCTCCCCCAATCCCAGCGTTCACTCATCTCCCCCGATCCCAGCGTTCACTCCATCTCCCCCAATCCCAGCGTTCACTCCATCTCCCCCAATCCCAGCGTTCACTCCATCTCCCCCAATCCCAGCGTTCACTCCATCTCCCCCAATCCCAGCGTTCACTCCATCTCCCCCAATCCCAGCGTTCACTCCATCTCCCCCAATCCCAGCGTTCACTCCATCTCCCCCAATCCCAGCGTTCACTCCATCTCCCCCAATCCCAGCGTTCACTCCATCTCCCCCAATCCCAGCGTTCACTCCATCTCCCCCAATCCCAGCGTTCACTCCATCTCCCCCAATCCCAGCGTTCACTCCATCTCCCCCGATCCCAGCGTTCACTCCATCTCCCCCGATCCCAGCGTTCACTCCATCTCCCCCGATCCCAGCGCCCCCACATCTCCCCCGATCCCAGCGCCCCCACATCTCCCCCGATCCCAGCGCCCCCATCTCCCCCGATCCCAGCGCCCACATCTCCCCCGATCCCAGCGCCCACATCTCCCCCGATCCCAGCGCCCACATCTCCCCCGATCCCAGCGCCCCCACATCTCCCCCGATCCCAGCGCCCCCACATCCCACCCGATCCCAGCGTTCACTCATCTCCCCCGATCCCAGCGTTCACTCATCTCCCCCGATCCCAGCGTTCACTCATCTCCCCCGATCCCAGCGTTCACTCATCTCCCCCGATCCCAGCGTTCACTCATCTCCCCCGATCCCAGCGTTCACTCATCTCCCCCGATCCCAGCGTTCACTCATCTCCCCCGATCCCAGCGTTCACTCATCTCCCCCGATCCCAGCGTTCACTCATCTCCCCCGATCCCAGCGTTCACTCATCTCCCCCGATCCCAGCGTTCACTCATCTCCCCCGATCCCAGCGTTCACTCATCTCCCCCGATCCCAGCGTTCACTCATCTCCCCCGATCCCAGCGTTCACTCATCTCCCCCGATCCTACCCCCCCTCAACTCACCCGATCCCCGGACCCCACATCTCACCCAATCCCAGCGTTCACTCAGCTCACCCGATCCCAGCGCCCCCACATCTCACCCGATCCCAGCGCCCCACACTCACCTTGTTTCTGGATTTATAGACAAAATTAGGATTTATTACTGTGATGCCATTAGACTCTCAGTCCTTCCCCACCTCAGGCCAGGAATATGTGAACACAACCATGCAGATCAATCCCATGCCATGAACCCTCCTGAGCAGTCCTATGATGGATCACATGACAACACAGGACTATAGTTTCAGTTTCAGTAACACACAGACAAGCCATAAAGCACATAAATACACAGACATGGAGCTTACAATACCTTACCCAGGGCCACAAGTTGTCGAGCTCCCACTCGGGTCACCTGCTGCTTCCTGTGTCTCTAATTCCTTTCCCTTCCCCCCCAGCTACTAGGCAGCCCACTGGTACAGTGTCAGTGTATGTTTGCCAGCACTCCCCACTTCCGGGTCCCAAGTCTAGTGGAGGGGAGTGAAGCCACAAGGCATTACTTCCGCCTCTCCTTTACCAGAGAGCAAGAGGAGGAGACAGAGAGGCGCTGATAAATATCATAGAGATGACTGTGAGGATCAGGTAGCAATGGATAGGAGGACTGGAGGGTGATTTGTATTCTGCAAACGTTAGGCTGGCCATACATTATACATTTTTCTTGTACAATTTTCCCTCAGATTTACCAAAACCAAATAATATGAGTTCACACCTAAACACTTTCAATGTGTATGCAATCAGGCAGAAGGTAAATGTTTTTAAAAAAAAAGAAGAAAATGGTATAATGTATGGCCATCTTTAGTCTGAAATAAGTCAGATATGTATCATTTGTATTTAAACCCAAGGAGAAAAAAATAAGCATGTTGCTGCTTTCCCCCAAAAAGTCACCCTAGGACAGAAAGGGGGTTATTTACGAAAGGAAAATCCACGTTGCACTACAAGTGCAAACTTCAAGTGCAATTGGAAGTGCAGTCGCTGTAGATCCGAGGGGGACGTGCAAGGAAAATAAAAAACAGCATTTTAGCCTGCACATAATTGGATAATAGATTCAGCAGAGCTTCCCCTCATTTCAGATCTACCCCTCAGATTTACAGGGACTGCACTTCCAAGTGCACTTTCAGTGCAATGTGGACTTGCCTTTCGTAAATAACCCCCAAAGTGTCTTACTGGTAGGACCGCCGAATACACCTGAGCTTATACCAAGTAACAATGCTTATGTACGGTTTCTACTGAGGTGCAGGTGTTGTCACTCTGAAACAGGAAGTGTGGTGCTGGTGGGACCACCAAGCACACCTGAGCTCATCCCTTGTTGTCTTTCTGGGACAGGAAGTGTGTTAATGATGTGACCACCGAACACACCTGAGCTCATCCCCAGTTGTCACCCTAGGACAGGAAGTGTGCTACTGGCCGGACTGTCAGACACACCTGAACTCATTCCCAATTATCACCCTAGGACAGGAAGTGTGTTACATGAAGGGACCATCAAACACACCTGAGCTCATCCCCAGTTGTCACCCTAGGACAGGAAGTGTGCTACTGGCCGGACTGTCAGACACACCTGAACTCATTCCCAATTATCACCCTAGGACAGGAAGTGTGTTACATGAAGGGACCATCAAACACACCTGAGCTTATCCCCAGTTGTCACCCTAGGACAGGAAGTGTGCTACTGGTAGGACCGTCAGACACACCTGAACTCATTCCCAATTATCACCCTAGGACAGGAAGTGTGGTACTGGTGGGACAATCAATTACATGTGAGCTTTTCCCTGGTTGGAGAAGCAGTGTTGTCACTTTGGAACAGAAAGCATGTTACTGGGACAACTGAACACACCTGAACTCATCCGCAGTGACCAACCTAGGACAGGAAGTGTGTTACATGAAGGGACCACCAAACACACCTGAGCTCATTCCCAGTTGTCACCCTAGGACAGGAAATATGTTTTCTGGTGGGACCACTGAACACACCTGAGCTTATTCCCAGTTGTCACTGTAACAGAATGGCCCGTGACACCCAGAGACGTTGGAAGGATGAGAGATACTCTTGTGCCAGCAGCACCAAAAACTCTTGGGTCGAAATCCACCCTGTGCCCTTTTGGGTATAGGGTGGCTAATAGTGAATCATAATTCATATTACATGATATGGGACATTAATAATACTTCATATTGCAGGACTGAGATATCACAAGGAGTCATGATGACATGACCAGGTCAGCCAGTGAGTCATACCTTTTGTATAATAGGCTATTGAAATATCCTAAGGTGTTGGCTATTCAATGTAAAGACACCCACTCTCACTGCCATTGTGTGATAAAGCTGTATAGAGAACTTATTCAACTAGATGTCTGTGTTACTATTCAAGGTTAATTGAACCCTATTGATAATACGGTGCCGTCATGTCTAGCTACCAATTAAAGAATTATCCTCAGTGAGTGAATAGGGGGGTGGAGATTACATTGTCCTGTGATGAACTGCATTATGTTGTACTGGATATAAGCAAGCTAAGAACCAATAAAGTTGTTCATACATTTTTTGGAAACTAAGAGAACGGAGCGCAGTCTCGTTTATTCTGGGAAATGGAATGGATCATGTCTGCCTGGTTGTTGGTGTGTCGGATAAGCTTGTCGTGGTTGGATGGAAGGTTGTAAGCGGTGGTAACCGTTACAGTCACCCTAGGACAGGAAATATGTTTTCTGGTGGGACCAACTAACACACCTGAGCTTATTCCCAGTTGTCACCCTAGGACAGGAAATATGTTTTCTGGTGGGACCAACTAACACACCTGAGCTTATTCCCAATTATCACCCTGGGACAGGAAGTGTGTTACTGGTGGGACAATCAAACACACGTGAGCTCACCCCTGGTTGGAGGAGCAACGTTGTCACTTTGGAACAGGAAGCGTGTTACTGGGACAACCAAACACACCTGAACTCATCCCTATTTGTCATTCTAGGACAGGAAGTGTGTTACTGGTGGGATCACCAAACACACCTGAGCTCTTTCCCAGTTGTCACCCTAGGACAGGAAATGTGTTACTGGTGGGTCCACTGAACACACCTGAGCTCATGCCCAGTTTTCACCCTCGGACAGGAAATGTGTTACTGGTGGGACCACCGAAAACACCTGAAGCTCATCCCCAATTATCACCCTAGGACAGGAAATGTGTTACTGGTGGAACCATTTGTAGCACTAACTCAAGGAAGGAGCTGCTGGTTTGTTTTGGGTGGCACGTTACCTCTGTATCTCCGCCGTCTAGGATACTTGATGAGAGTTGTAGTAAATGGAATGTCCACATAACAGGTGTCTTTTCTGTGCTTTTATTATCCAGCGGGGTAAAAATGCTTAAACAGTAGAGTGGTGGAGGGATAGCAAATAGGAGACAGTAGATCCAGGTATAACTGAACACGTGAAACAGTCCTGCTCCCAACGACACTTTACTTCGCCACTCCAGCCAGAGTGGGTATAGCGCACCTGGAAAGGCCTCTCTCACCAGCCTGGCAGCCAGAGTGTCATTCGAACGTAGGATTAAGTCTCTGCAATAGACCCTCCTATAAGATTGGAGACAATTATGGTCCGGAATCCTTTCTTAGTAGATTTAGCACCCAGATCTCCTTCATGTAGTTTTGTACAGTCAGTAGCTAACAGGCTACCAACATCCAGCCTGTCAGAACCCAGGTGGTCCCAGATGAATGGACAGGCCCCTCCTGGGACACCAGCCTCGTGCTAGGTATCTCCCAAGCAGACTCCTCACTAGTCGGCTTCCTCCAATTGGACAGATAGCTCGGGACCCCCTCCAGATTGGGGACCCAGTCGACTACTGGGCCCACACAGTGGATCAATCGCTCCAGGCCAACATGCTCCCGGAACCAGGAACACTGTTGCCCACACACACCCCGGCCAGGAGGGCGATATGCAGGGGTGTCGTGGAATGGGTACCCCAATAGTGGGGGCCACACGAGGAAGAACCTTGAGGTAATGGCGTCTGCCCCTTTATACCCCTCCCCAGCATGCACAGGGAGGCGATCAACCCCCAACTGGCCGCTAAGGAGTAGCACTCAGACACTCAGAGCACTTGACCACACTGCTGCTACCTGCCAGGGTGAAGGGAATCCCCGGCCAGAAGGTCAGCCCACAGCACAGTCAAGCTAGAGCAGAGACCCAAAATTAAACGATCAGATGAACTCAGAGCTAACTATTTCTCTGACTCCCTCCCCTAAATTTACCATAGCACCGGCTCTGAAAGTAGCCAGGCGCTACACATCAAATACACCTGAGCTCATCCCCAGTTCTCACCCTAGGACAGGAAATGTGTTACTGGTGGGACCACCAAACATGCCTGAGCTCATCCTGAGTGACAACGCTCGCTTACCATTCTGTATCTTTGGAGGGTCAGCAATGTCAGCCCGGAACAGAGAGTGTGCCGGAACAGAACATCTCCTCTCGTTATCTATAACATAGGGGAAGCTATTTTGTTAAAGGAAACAGAAAAGATGGATTATTTGGTGCCAAGACACTGTTACAGCATGATAAAAATGCACAGCTTTATCACAATATAATAATGGTTAAAAGTTCTTAAAATCATACAGTGTACAGTAAATGCACAACCTCCCCCCCTTAACTATAAACCACAGGGACTGAAACCCTGGTATTTCTTATCATTCCATCAACATATTTGGGTACAGATGGCTCAGTGTTTGCTGGGGGTATCTCCACCAATGAAAGTACATCTGAACGTGTTTCGCAGGTTAGCCCGCTTCTTCAGGAGGTGTTGGGGAGCACTTGTAATAAACTGAAATAAATAGAAAATATTAAAACATTGCAAATTAAAAAAAAGAGAATTTTATATACACAATAGATCTGACAAATCAAAAGTTCATCAAATCATATGGGGGTCCACACACCAAGGGGAAATTAATCATGGACAACATTTTGCACTGTCTCCCCCCTGAGGCAGGTGTGGGGGGATATGACAGTGATTAAAGGACTATGAAACAAAATATATACAAACTTATAAACCCCCATACCCTGGAGGCTGCACATAATGATTCATCCTAACTAGTAGGAAAAGGAAAAAGGTGTTTAAGTTGCTGGCAAATTGGCAGCTCCCAGTCACGTTGTTCTGTTTGTAAACAAAGCACTTTGGGATTCCCATCATCTACACCAGACCCTTATCCTAGATGAGGGTCATGTATAGATGATAATGGGGGACCTCTCGAAAATAAGACACGGCTCCTGAAATCATCACTGACTGTGGAAACTTCACACTGGACTTCATGCAACTTTGATTCTGTGCCTCTCCACTCTTCCTCCATACTCTGGGACCTTGATTTCCAAATGAAATGCAAAATTTGCCACAGTCCATGATGATTTGGGAGCCATGTCATCTGCTGGTGTTGGTCCTCTGTGTTTTATCAAGTCCAAAGTCAGCACAGCCCTATACCAGGAAATTCTAGAGCACTTTATGCTTCCCTCTGCTGTGCAGCTTTATGGAGATGCTGATTTAATTTTCCAGCAAACCAATACCTGGTTTAATGATCATGTTATCACTGTGCTTGATTGGCCAGCAAACTCGCCTAACCTAAACCCCATAAAGAATCTGTGGGGTATTATCAAAAGGAAGATGAGAGACACCAGACCCAATCATGCAGACGACCTGAAAGCCGCTATCAAAGCAACCTGGTCTTTCAGAGCACCTAAGCCAGTGGTCTCCAAACTGCGGCCCGAAGGCCGAATGTGGCCCTTTGCTTGCCTTTTTCCGGCCCTTGGGGCACTATCCCTCCCACTGATACGAGACACTATTCTGCCATCTGACACCGACAATAGAGCACCATTTCTCCCACTGACACAACAAATAGAGCACTATTCCTCCATATGATACCAACAATACGGCATTATTCCTTCCCCTAATACCAGATATTTGCTAACAATGATGCCAGGAAAATGTCCACTCCCACTGGCCAAAGTCCGGCCCACCAAGAGTCTGAAGGACAATAAACCGGCCCTTTGTTTAGAATGTTTGGAGACCCCTGACCTAAGCAGTGCCACAGGCTGATCGCCTCCATGCCACTCCGCACTGATACAGTAATTCATGCAAAAGGAGCCCAGACTAAGTATTGAGTGCATACTATACTGTACAAGGACATACTTTTCACTAAGCCAAAAACATTTTTATTGGTCGTATGTAATCAAATTTTATGAGATATTGAATTTTGGGTTTTCACTAGCTGTAAGACATAATCCTCAAAATTGAAAGAAAAAAATGCCTGAAATATATCACTCTGTGTGTAACACATCTATATCAAATATTAGTTTCACTTTTAGAATTGAATTACTGAAATAAATTAACATTTTGATGATATTCTAATTTGATGGGATGCAACTGTAGATCAGGGGATCAACTAATAAGAATGGTCGGTTTATTGTAAGGGTCTCTCCAAAAAAATTCTTATTTAGAACTTTACTGATACCAAAGAGAGATAGCTGACTTTCTCTGGGACCAGTAAAGTCCTAAATAAGATTTTTTTTGTAAGCAGCGTGATATTCTTTTGAAAAAAAAGGGGAAACAAGAAATTCCAAATAAACTTGAGCCCATGACAACACCCTTATATCAAAGTCTCCCTTACATCAGTGTCCCCTTCACATCAGAGACCTCTATTTTCATCAAAGTCCCAATCTTACATCATCAGTGGGTTGGATAAAATCTTTGTTTATTTTTAGAGAAAAAGGATATTGTTTATTGTCACTTTAATCAGCAAAGCCAGAAAAACTGTAATGTATTGAACCTGTACTTGGTTATTTCTGCACATTCATTATGAATTTTCCAAATCCAGTATGTACATTTATAGTTAAATGAATACTAAATGTATCATTTCACTGCCTTGCTCTTGTCCAGAAATTAGAAGGGGGTGAAACAAATTTTCCTCACTTTCAAAATATTTATGCCACGTTTTCTAGAAGTCTAACCCACTAATGCACCCGCTGTACGAATCATTCTCGGCAACGCCTAATTTGCATTTTCTGTATAGGTTTTCCATGATGCTCACATTAACTGTATGCGAGTAGATCTGAGGAACTAACTTGGACATCCCGAAACCCCATATCCATTTATCATTGCTGTTCTGTGACATTGAATGAAGTTCAGGAATAGCTAGAGGCCCTACAGAACGATCAATCTCTAACCAATCTATAATTACACCAGGGGATAATATTGATCTATTGTAGTTCAGCTACAATTACATCAGTGCCAAAAATATTATGTATCTGAAACAAGATAAATTGGTGGCTTCCTTTTTTATTAGTAAAGATACAGTTAACTCATACACTATAACTAATAATGTAGCCTGAGCTGATCTCCTCCATCTTGCGTTCAATGGCTTGGACAAAATGATAGGTAATCTTCTCACATGTTACTCGACAATCTAAAAAAAGAGCCCGTGCCATTGACTTTCACCACTCACCCCCGACGTGGTTGAGGTACGTCATGGAAATCCATCTACCTTTCCTCGGGGCATGGAGAACTCAATAGGACAGACGGGTACTGACACACAGATAAGATACAGACAGCAAACTGAGAGGTTGGAGACAGACAGGACATTCAGAGCATCAGGCTAATTTAGGACAAGAGAGTAGGCCAAATGATGAATTTAATGAGCTGAAGAAGGTAGATAGGCCAGGTATGACCATCTCCTAGCTTTTGTTAGTTGAACTTCAAGCAATCATTCCAGTTCAACTAGGGAGAAACAGAGAGGGAATTGGGTAAATTTTGAGATCAGTTAATCTGGGGTTTTCATTGGCTACTGACTGCAAGCAATATGTCTTCATCCATCATTTGGCTTCAGGTCAGGTGAAGAGGTCCACCTGTGATATGTGGACATTTTTGGAACGGTCCAAATTTAGCTTTGGAATCTCGACTTTGGGTTTGAGTAGTTGACCCTTTAACGAGTTTTAACAGAACCTATAGATTGCAAAAAGAGACAGCTAAGAAAGAATTGTATAGTTTGATTTCAGGAGAAGGGTATAGTCAAGGTAAGATGAGAACCATACAAGAAGGCGATGAGAATGAAGGGAAGGAGGAACTGACCAGAAAAGAAAGCTCTAACCGGAATATGAGAGATTCGGTGGGTCACGAAGACTTTGAAGAGTTTGTTTTGAACTTTGAAGATTACGACCTTTGGGAATCTATCAAGAATCATCTTACCCTCCCTGATGGAGACAGTATTGGTAAGTAGAAGACACTATTTTGTTATGCTAAAATAATTCTGAATTTTAGCAACAAATCTTTTTAATGTAGACTCATCATTGCAGAAGTATGTGGGCTGCCATTGCTTCAGAGAAAAGTCGGTATTGCTTATCTCCTTACCTGTTCCTTGTCAATAACTACTTTTTTACTCATGATAGGTGTATTTTAAAGGTGACATATCAGGATAGGAAATAGCCAATTGACAACTTAATTTTGAAGAAAAGCTTTGAGGCCATAATCCCTATGTTTGCTATACTACTTTATAAGCCACTAGCATGGGATAGATCATGTGTTGTGAGTTCATAGGGTGCATATTTGTTCTAGGTGACTAAATCACTGAGTAGCAAAACAAAATAAAGAATTACAGCTCCAGAGTTTGAACCTTGAAACAACTGATTGAGCAGATTATGAATCCCACTATATTTACATGTTTAGGAATAGGCTTATTTTTAAGGGTTCTCACTTTCTTTCTGAAGGTGGAAAGCCTCTTTTACCATACCAAACTTGCTTTTGCTTTAGCAGGTCCTCCAAAATGACCCACTCTGCAATGTAGAGAATACTCCTGGTGTTCTCCTTACCTTAGTTAATAGGCATAGGTAAAATTGCCCCGGCGTCTATAGAATGAATAAAATGCCCTAGTGTAAGGCCGCGTACACACGTCCGAGAACCTCGTCGGGCTAAACCCATCGTTCCGCCCGACGAGGTTCCCGATGAGCGGTCGGAAAAGCTTGTCGAGCCAAAGTCCTCATTGAACAACGAGGAAAAACAGAGCGTGCTCTCTTTTTTGGCTTGACGAGCTTCCCGACGGGACGCTCGTCGGAAGTGTACACACGACCGAGAACCTCGGCAGAATATGTCTCCCAGCAAGCTTCTCGCTGGATTCTGCCGAGAAGCTCGGTCGTATGTACGGGGCCTGAAACGCATGACCTCGTGTTGGTGTCTTTGGTGTTATCACTTTGAACAATAAAAGGCAATCGGAATTCCTGGATGTGCAGCCATTTCTTTTCTTACAAGTTTCCCATGGAGGCGGGCCGGGGCTGGCACTCTTCGAGACATTCCACCTCAGGTTATCATCATACACATGGAGCAGCGGCTCTTTTTCTTTACAAAATGCTCCAAGGTGGAGAAAAAAAATGCCCCAGCACTGGTGATGACCAGTAGATGAAAAAATGCCTTAGCATTTGTGTTTAGTAGAAGGTGAAATGTACCAGCATTGGAAGGCAATAGGAGCAAACTACACCTACGTTGTTTCTCAGTAGGAGGAAATATGCCTCAATTTTGGTAGTCAGTAGGAGGAAAAACACCACAGTATCAGTGTTAAATAGGAGAAAAAAATACCCCAGCATCAGTTGTCAATGAGAGAACAAGTGCCTCAGCATCAGGGGGTTAGACTCAGTAAGAGGAACAATGCCCTGTGTTGGTCCTTCAAATGCAGGAACCCCTGGATAGTTTTGATGGGCAGCTGCTGATTACAGTCAACTTGGCTTAGCAGATTTACTCTTATGGTAGGACATATCTTGAACCTGTTGAGGGGCATAAGCAACGACATGCAAGCCAGATTTCTGCCCAGATGTTTTGGGGAGAATGCATGACATTCTGATCTTTCCTGCTGACAAAGACCTGGGTGAGGAGATACACTTCTCATCCCAGTGCAGCAATTCTATACGTTTAGCAGCGAGTTATTAGCCTTCAAAATACATGCCTATTAAGCATAAAACAGTGCAGGCTTTCTCAACTTGTGTGTTCTATTGAACCCTAGAGTTCCTCCAGAGGTTATCGGGAATCCTTAAGCAATAAACAATGGCAGAGTGATCTCCCACCTACAATAACTACCAATATAAGGGGGCAATTTCCCACTGACATCCAATGTAAGAGGTCACTTCTGCGCATTCTAGGCATCCTTGAGAACTCAAGATGATTTCGAAAGTTCCTTCAGGGTAAAAAGGTTGAAGATGCTGGGTTAGAGGGTGTAGCATCTTGCCCCTCCATTATTGTGCTGCTTTTTTTATCCTCTAGTCCACAGGCTACAACAGAACATTGATGGTGGTGTTGTTTGCTTCAAGCCATACTTATTGGTCACTCTTGTTATCTGGACCAAATTTCGATTCACTTGAAAGCGCAGTCATCATTGAATACAAAATGGATTCCTCACTGCTATGATGTCATTTACTTTTAGGGTATCCCTAGAATATTGACTCTGCCCATAAAATGGCTGCTCTTAAAACAGGTTGCAAGTATGGATGCAGATAAAATATTTCTTAGGAAGGTATATAGCACAGTTTTACAAACCATAAACAGCTTCCTGTATTCTTTTCGTTTTTTTTTTTTATAAAAATAGTTAACTTATGGTTAACTTAAAAAAAAAATCTATACAAATAATACATGATCGGACATTCTGACAACAAAACCATGAAATGTTGGCTCAACCTTGTGTTGCATACACATGGTCACACAAATGTTGTCGGAAATTCCGAACGTCAAGAACACGGTGATGTACAATACTATGACGAGACGAGAAAAATAAAGTTCAATGATTCTGATCGTTGAATTGATTCCGAGCATGCGTAGGATTTTTGTGTGTCGGAATTGGCTACAGATGATCGCAATTTCCGACAAGAACTTTTGTTGTCGGAAAAATTGAGACCCAGCTCTCAAACTCCCTCTGTCGAAGTCCTATGACGAAACGCGTCAGGGAGGGGCCTCAACGACGCCAGGAAGTGACACGTGCGCTCCACCTGAGTCTCGTCTGAAACCAGGAGGTGCTGGAAGTCAGCTCATCCATTGGGACAGCACGGCTCGTCTCTCTTGCAGGAGAGGGTGATTATATGCGCTTATTGTTATCTTTTAATGTACGTGCATTGTTTGAAGGGTTGTAGATTTGTGGGTTCTCTTGTGTGCTACATTAAAGACGGAATTACGCTATATGCCCTTTCCTGTGTTTTTTGTACGATCTGGAGACCCGTAGACATGTGACCGGATCCCTTCTGATGTGAAGAGTGATATTATTCTGTGGATATCCATACACTGCTTTACCCTCAGGGTCTTTCGGTGAGTGCGTACCCCAGAGGGGGATTTATAGTCCCACGTGGTGATCGAGAATATAGGTGGAAGGTGCTTGCTCTCCTATCTCTCAAACTCAGCTATCAACGGACTTATTTTCTCCCATTAATACACTTTGTCACTATTATTGCACTTAAGTGTAGAGGTGATATCTTTTTTTCTTGGGATCTACACTGGACTATTATCACCAGCGCTGTTTATGTTTTTTTTACTATTTTTGACATTTTAATGTTATGTTTAGTGTATTTACCATTTTTTATATATCTGTTTGTATTTTAAATAGCTGCTTTTTCTTGACTTTTTTGGTTCTGCTTTCCAGCCAACTAATTGAGTCTGTAACATTTTTAGTATATATTTTCTGTATATGCAGTTTTTTGCAAGTGCTCTCTGTTAGGCGCTGGGAGGTGTTCTATAGGCCGTGATACACCTTTTTTCTATTTCAGCTCTCAAACATGTCTGATGGAGCCTACACACGGTCGGATTTTCCGACAACAAGCTCACATCGTGTGTACGCTTCATTAGAGTAGGCATAGCCAAAGTATGACCATCTCCTAATGTTCGTTCCAATAGACAAAAATGAGCTGTAGGTATGTACTTTGTTTTGCATTTATCTATAGTTCGCAAACTTGTTTATTTTAAAGGATGAGTGCATTGTGAGCCCAGATATTGCATTGTTTTAATTCTTTCACACTGATGGACGGTGACCTGATGTGCTTGCTGTGGATTATGGCACCCCATCTCTCTTTGCTCTGCTTGGTTAGATAAGCCCGGTAGGCTTTATACTGATCTTTATGGGTTATTTATAACTATACTTATTTTGATTGTCTACTTTGTGTAGTTCTGAATCTGGAGGAACCTCCGGCGCTGCGCAGACAGCTGGTGACGAAGTGTCGGGGAAGCAGGAAAGATGCCACTGTAGTCTCCCCACAGATGAACTGGACTAAGAAAAAACCCGAACGGAAAGGACCCCATGAGGTGATATTCATAGCTCCCAACTGTTCATAGCTCCCAACCTGATTTCGAGGGACTGTCCCTGATTTGGAGAAATATCCCTCTGTCCCTCTTTCCTCCTCATTTGTCCCTCATTTGGTCTGATCTATATAGTTGTATATAAAATGCACTTTTTATCTTTCAAAAAATGTTTCCCGGTGCTAAAGCTTTCATCCAATTTATAAATTGCTGCATCTGTAAAAGCCAGTATAAAGGAATAAGAGTTGTAAAGCAGCACTTGTAGGATGTATTTTTTTTTTTTTTCGTTTTTTGGTAGGGGGTGTTGTAAAAAGTGTTGGAGGAGAAGATATTTTTATGGAGACAGAGGACATATTTCCTCTAACACGTGTCATGCGATATGTCAAAAACTCTCCTTCTCCCGCAGGCGCTTTGGTTCCCAATATACAGACTTAGGATTTCTTCATAATACGATGTTTTATTCTTATTCTTCAAGACAGGACAAGCCAACAGTCAATGCTTACATCTTAGCAGCTGGTAAAACATGGCAGGATGGTACTTCAGAAACAGGAATTAGATGGTACATCTTCTCTGCTGGATAGAGCCCCTTCCCCCGTAGGGTCGGGTGACCCTGAGGTCCCTCATCTCTCTGGCCGGTGACCCTAAGGCCCCAGAGCTTCCCCTACCTAGCTACGCACATCACATGTGTTCTTATACTGTTTTAAAAAGCCATGCTCAGCACAATTTCTTTTTGGAATAGCTCCAAGAAAGGTGACATGTTTCTGCCTCAAATGTAACACCCCCTTGTGTATATTAAGCAATTCTTCTCCTCCCATTATCTTGACGTGAACTCCAAAAATACATGTAGTCTACACACCAACTGACCTTCTTCTGTCCTCAAAGCTACCATGTTTAACCCAAATGATTCAGAAACGTTTATCACATAAAATCTTATAAATTTAAAATCTAACAGGTGTGACCTATGCCACGGGGCATTATTACAATTTGAATAAGTTGGAAGCAGACTTGCCTAGTAGAACCATGTGCCTTCCTATTGTGCATGAAAACACCAGACCAAAATACATACGATACACATGAGAAGTATTCATTTGTCTCTTTGCAGGCATAAGATGCCATATAATGTACCATTTGGTGACTCTATAAACAGAACCTTATGCCCCCAGTTGATCCAGATGAATCATGTACATGTACCAAAAAATGCAAGGTATCCCCCATGTTGAGGACATGTGACCTGGTACACTTAAAAAAAAAAAGAAGAGGGGCATGAATTTGCCCCCCCTCCCCCTTTCCTGGCTTGCCAGGTATGTATGCTGAGATACATGTCTGGTATGGATTTCACGCTTTTTTCCCTTGATTTTTGCATGGGGTTCCCTCTTATAGAATTTAGGGGGACAACTCACACTTTTTTTTGCATTTGGTCTTTAAAGGTCATACCAGACCTGAAAGGCCTGATATAAATTATGGGGACCCCCACGACAATTTTTTGGCTGGTGATGTCCCTGGTTGTTAAGGGCTTGGTGGTGCCAGCACCCACGGTGTCCTTAACAACCACTGACAGCAGGAAGCCGTTGTGTATAACAGCGGTGGTAATACTGCTATTATACATGGCGTTTGGCTCCGGTGGAACGGGTAAATGTTTGGTCTGGACATGTGTTTGGACTGAACCTTAAACTCATCCCACTTCATGAGAGGTAAACTATGGAAGACTTTGCATGACTAGCTGTTAAAACATGTTAAGGATGATCCTATCCTGTGGAAGACTTCTGCTCACAGCTGGTTCACTTTCCTCTTTTTTTGTGTTCAGGTGTTTGTGGAGCTGAATGAGCTGGTCACAGATGGGGTGCAGGAGATGCAGTGGAAGGAGACGGCTCGCTGGATAAAATTTGAAGAGGATGTTGAACAAGAAACCTCCCGATGGGGCAAACCTCATGTGGCTTCCCTATCCTTCCGTAGCTTGCTGGAACTCAGGAAGACCATTGCACATGGTGGGTTTTAAAGATCAACCCAGATAGAAAGCAATTGAGCTGTAAGTTTTAAAATGACTTGCTAAGCTATTGCTAGACTTGCTAGGCATCATAAGTTTGTTGCACAATTGCAGCAAGTTAATTGTGCAACAAACTGTTTTAGGTTAAACTGTTTCGGCTGTAGCAGCCTTCATCATAGATCTGAGGAAGGCTACTACAGCCGAAACATGTTAGCCTGATACAGTTTTTAAAGTAGCCAATACATATTTACATTTCTATGGATGACACTGAGTGGCCAGCTTAAAGTGACACTAAAGCTTTAATTTTTTTTTAAATAACAAACATGTCATACTTACCTCCACTGTGCAGTTCGTTTTGCACAGAGTGGCCCCGATCTTCCTGTTCTGGGGTCCCATGGCAGCTCTCGCGGCTTCTCCTCGTAAGAGCTAACCCCCTCTGGGAATCTATCTCCCGAGGGGGTTACCTTGCTGGCTATAGCCGATGATTGTATGATTCGGCCCCGCCCCCTGGTGAACGCGTCATTGGATTTAATTGACAGCAGCGGGAGCCAATGGCTGCACTGCTATCAATCTATCCAATGAAGAGCCGATCAGGCATGAGGGATCGTGCCCTCGGAAATTCAGGGGCTTAGGTAAGTAAAACGGGTGCTCTGGGGTGACTGCAAGGTGTTTTTTCACCTTAACCACTTGCCTACTGTGCACCTACACCCCCTTCCTGCCCAGACAAAATATAAGCTTCCGGCACTGCGTCACTTTAACTGACAATTGCGCGGTCGTGCGACGTGGCTCCCAAACAAAATTGGCGTCCTTTTTTTCCCACAAATAGAGCTTTCTTTTGGTGGTATTTGATCACCTCTGCGGTTTTTATTTTTTGCGCTATAAACAAAAATAGAGCGTCAATTTTTAAAAAAATGCAATATTTTTTCCTTTTTGCTATAATAAATAACCCCAAAAAATATATAAAAAAAAAAAATTTTCCCTCAGTTTAGGCCGATACGTATTCTTCTACATATTTTTGGTAAAAAAAAAAAATGCAATAAGCGTTTATCGATTGGTTTGCGCAAAATTTATAGCGTTTACAAAATAGGGGATAGTTTATGGCATTTTTTTTTTTTTTACTATTAATGGCGGCGATCTGCGATTTTTTTATTGGGACTGCGACGTTATGGCGGACATTTCGGACACTTTTGGGACCATTTACATTTATACAGTGAAAAATGCTATAAATATGCATTGATTACTGTATAAATGTGACTGGCATTGAAGGGGTTAACCACTAGGGGGCGGGGAAGGGGTTAAATGTGTGTCCTATGAGTGTTCTAACTGTAGGGGGAGGGGGGGTGACTGGGGGAGGTGACCGATTGTGTCCCTATGTACAAGGGACACAACCGCTCTCCTCTCTCCCTGACAGGGACGTGCAGCTCTGTGTTTACACACAGAGCTGCACGTCCCAGCTCATTTACTGAGCAATCGCGTGTGCCCGGCGGCGATCGTTGCCGCCGGGCACTCGCACGGGATCCCCGCGGAGCGGCGGGTGCGCGCGCGCACCGCCGGCGACGCACGTGCGCCCGCCCGCGGCTTTAAAGGGACATCACGTCATATGACGTGATGTCAGAACAATGGAGTCGTCTGCCCGCCGTCATTTGACGGTGGGCAGATGACAAGTGGTTAAAGAATATGATGCATTAAGGTGAAAAAAACACGAAGGTTTACAACCCCTTTAAAGGGTCAATAAAGGACAAAAAAAAACATTCTTTAAAAT
Source organism: Rana kukunoris (assembly GCA_029574335.1). Taxonomy (NCBI): domain Eukaryota; kingdom Metazoa; phylum Chordata; class Amphibia; order Anura; family Ranidae; genus Rana; species Rana kukunoris. The sequence goes on along the minus strand of CM056054.1, from coordinate 224,691,485 downwards.
AACAAACATGTTATACTTACCTCCACTGTGCAGTTCGTTTTGCACAGAGTGGCCCGGATCCACGTCTTCTGGGGTCCCTCGGCGGCTGTTTTTGGTTTTTCCCCGCAAGAACTCATCACATTCATGCGAGAGAGCTTGCATGGGGATGAGTCCTTGCGGGCGCGCTCCCGTGCGCGCCGCGTCACTGGATGTGATTGACAGCAGCGCCAGCCAATGGCTACGCTGCTCTCAATCCATCCACTCTAGCCAATTAGCGGCCAGACTGAGCGGCGAAAAGGATCTTGGGACCGAGCGCGGGACTTTCGAGGGGTCAGGTAAGTAAAACGGGGGCCCGGGGAGGGGGGCCGGCATCATCAGATGTTTTTTTACAGATTTTCATAGATTAAGGTGACATTTTTTTCCATTACAACTCCTTTAAGTTTACTACAAGTTTGCTATGTGAGTGCAGAGACACTCTATCTAGATCAAAATATGTAAATTCAATTTCAACTTAAGATGTAAACCCCGAACATGAAAAAATCCTGAAAAGGGAAATGAAAGCAACCACCTCATCTAAGGACTGGTATTTTCTACCTCAATTTACAGCGTATATGTGGTCAAAACTTACTTCCCTTTTCCACTGAAGAGTTGCAGGCGTAGCATGTGACCTTTACACAAGGTCATTGACTGATAGATGTCTGTAGTGCAGAGTATATAGTGCATAGCAAGGGCAAGGGGAGCAGTCTCATAAATGCATATCTGACAGAAGAATAGCAGGAAAGCTCCACCTTTTATCATTAAAATAATTTTATCGTTAAAATCCATCTTTAAGCTTCAGTCCGAGACTCTGCCTAGGCTGATTGGAGAAAGAAAAAGAAACTCTCTAGGTCAGACTTTGGAGGCAGATTGGAACAACAATATGCTTTTCAAAAAAAGATAAATTTTATGAAACATCGATATATATACAATATAAAATAGTTGTAAAAAGGTATTAGGTTTCAACAGTATGATATCACTACATGTGTGAACCCCTATGTGTCAACGCGTTTCGCTGGATCGCTTCTTCAGGACACACATGGGGGGTATAGGAACAAATCTCACTTATCCGGACATATGCCACCGCCTGCACAGGACCTTCCCTGGATGGGTACCGCGGCACCAAGATAACCAGAACCAGTGTCCAAATTTGAAATATATAACAAAAATAGTTGAACCTCTAGGGGCAAATGAGAACTGGTATATTACACTTGTCATCAGAGATGAATCATGTATTGGTTGCACTGACATCAATAGTCACATCCACTCCAGACCGTGATTACAGCCTATTTAAATCATAGCATGGAACTCATCCATTTCACGGCTCCAACTGCATAAACCCACAGGGTTCATCAGAGCCCCCTTAGATCAGAGTCCCTATAAAATGTCCCCCCTTACTTTGGAGTCCCCCTTTATATCAGGGTCCTCATTAGAGCCCCCTTAGATCAGAGTCCCTATAAAATGTCCCTCCTTACTTCGGAGTCCCCCTTTATATCAGGGTCCTCATTAGAGCCCCCTTTTATCAGAGTTTCTATCAAAGCGCGCCCTTACTTTGGAGTCCCCCTTTATATCAGGGTCCCCATCAGAGCTCCCTTATATCAGTTGTCCCATTAATGTTTCCCTTACATCAAAGTCCCTTACAGACAGCACCTGTATTATGTACCTGTATACCTCCCCCTGAGAATGTTAGTGGATGTGACTATTGATGTCAGTGCAGCCAATAAGTGTACTATACCAGTTCTCATTTGCCCCTAGAGGCAAAACTATTTCTGTCATATATTTAAAATTTGGACCCTGGTTCTGGTCATCTCAGTCCGGTGCGGCCCATCCAAGGAAGGTCCTGTGCAGGCAGTGGCATATGTCTGGATCAGTAAAATTTGTTCCTATACCCCCCCATGTGTGTCCTGAAGAAGCGATCCAGCGAAACACGTTGACGCATAGGGGTTCACACATGTTCTGATGTCATACTGTTGAAACATACTTTTTTCTCCCTTTTTTGCCCATTAAGTGGCCACTAGTGGACAATACCCCTTTACAACTATTTTATATTGTATATGTTCATATATATTTTTATAAAAAGCATATTGTTGTTCCAATCTGCCTCCAAAGTCCGACCTAAAGGGTGTGTTTTTTTTTTCCAGTGAATTTTACAAATGTGGCATATGAGTGAATAACTACTGTATAACTATTTATTTGCCTATGCTGATGTGATCCCATTACCCTGCTGCAGGCAACTTATTTTTTTCTTGAATCTGCGTGGCGCAAATCCTGAAACGAGAAAAAAAAAACGTTAAGTGAACAAAAAACCTGAATGTGAAACACACAAAAAAGTGCACTTAAGAGTGTGCTTTAGTCCACTACCTGAAGGGGTAGAACCTCTCCCTGATCCCCTCGGGGCACAAGGCGCCTCCGGGATATAGGGTACTGATCGTCTGCCTAGCCAGGTCTGGCAGATCCCGTTCTTCTAGGTCAGCTGAAGACAATCTTCAAATACTGCGTTGAGGGGCTCTCCCGAAGAGTGACCCCCCTAAAGGGAAGGGGAGGAAGGAACCAGAAGGCCACACATCCTCCTCCTTTCAAAGCCTCCCATCACTCCAGCAGAGGTACATAGCCAGCCACTGCAGCTCCCGGTCAAGCCAGAATGACAGCACAGCACCCCCTACTGGACACTGATAAGAACAGACATTACACTTCATCTTAACCAAAAGGCTGAGAAGCGATAACCTGCTGCAAGCAAGTGGAGCATTTCCTCGCTCTCCTCTTCTCCAATGATCACAATGCATTATTGTAACTTTGTGGCAAGTCACCCTAGTGAGAGACTGCAGTTGGGGCTGATCTGTGTCAGATATTTGCAAACAAAGCTAGGACCTCCATGAGCACCAGCTTTTACATGCATACAGTATATTATGTCTGAGACAGTAATAGGGCTGGGGGAAAAAATCGATTTGAATCCTGAATCGAGTTGCAAGGTCAAATCGATTCAGGTTTTTAATAAATTGATTTTTTTCGATATTCTTTTTCCACATTTTTTTTCCACCAGGACCGGTGCAGACACCGTGCCAGTCCTAAGGAGCTGCAGGCAGGAGTTCTTAGGCGAGGCCGCAGCCTTGGCCTAGTCTGCAAGGTCGGACGCCGTGGACTAGGTCGAAGCCGCAGCCTCGCCTTAAAACTCCTGCCCACAGCTCCTCAGGACTGGCGCGGTGTCCATAAAAAATAAATAAAATCGTTTTGAATTGTAAATCGATATTTTATTAAAAAATCGCTGTTTTTTTTGGGAGTGAAAATCGTCCAGTCCTAGCCAGTAACTCAATCAACAGGTGCTGACTCTGGATGTTACCTGAATAAAAACGGCTCTGTCCTAGGCATAGGGGGAGTATTGTGATATCCGAGAGAGTTAATAAATACCTGCAATGATAAAATTACACATTTCTTATCATGCATGCACTTATCATGAAAATATAGGCCCGGATTCACGTAGCACTTACGCCGACGTATCTCGATATACGCCGTGTAAGTGTAAATATGCGCCGTCGTATCTATGCGCAGTACCCATAGAACTAAGATACGCCAAAAAACTGACTTCATCCGACCGACGTAACTTGCCTGCTCCGGCGTATAGTGGGCGCATAGTTACGCTGGACACATTTGGTACTCCCATTGATTTGTGATGCAAATATGCAAATGAAGGAGAAACGCCGATTCACAAACGTACTTGTTTTACGCCGACGAATATACGCTACGCCAGTGCAACGTTGGGCGCATTTTCTTTGTGAATTTCATACTTGCCTCTCACAGTAGCGTAAAGAAGATACGCTACGGCGGCATTAAAGATACGCCGATGGCTGTGAATCCGGGCCATACAGTATAATTGGTGCTAGGCCCTCTATAAGCTCATACAAATCTAAAAAAGCTTTTGAATTCATTTCTCCCTACAGGAGCAATCCTTCTAGACTTGGAACAAACCTCTATGTTGGGAATAGTTCGGATGATTGTGGATTCAATGGTTGTTTCAGATCAGATCAGAGCGATAGATCGTTCAAACGTCCTGCGCTCTCTGCTGCTAAAGCACAGGTAATGTGTGCTATCCATCACTGGCTCAGCTATGGGCTCAATTAGGCTAATTGGTTGTTGGCCTCTAAGTACTTCATCGCATGCTGGTATGTATTACTGGCTAATCTGGCAATATTCTAGCTGGAGGCATATTATATATATATAATGCAAGGGAGAGATGCTGGTGGCTGATTTGTCCGTCTTAAAGTATTTTTTCTCTTTGCCAGCCACCCCAATGATGGTAGAGACTCCCATCATCCGCGGACTAGCACCACATCCGGAGTGGAAAACCATGTACCAACCAATAGTCCTCAGAAAGAGACCAACGCCAACAATGCCCATGCTGACCCAGACAACAAGCAGGTGAGTGAGGGACGGCTGCAGATCGAGAACCATCCTACTGATTTTTCCATTTGTCTGTGAGGCTGTCCATTATGCAACCAATATAACATAGGAAGGTGTACATGGAGTAAGGTGACCAGATTTTTAAAATGAAATCCGGGGACATTTTTTTTTTTTAATTGACAAATGGTAAACTATTTAATACGCATATTTTACTCAAATTATATATGCAGTTAGTGGTGTAGTGTGGGTTGTCAGCGCCCGGGGTAGGGCAAGAAATTTGCACCCCCACTTTTAGCACTCCCTGAGTTCCTTCCACTAGTACAGTAGTACTGAACAACTTTATTCTTACACTGACCTACCTGACCACTGCACTAACCTACCTGATTCGTACACTGACCTACCTGACCACTGCACTAACCTACCTGATTCCTACACTGACCTACCTGACCACTGCACTAACCTACCTGATTCCTACACTGACCTACCTGACCACTACACTCACCAACTTTATCCTTACATTGACCACTAAACTAACCTACTTGATTCCTACACTATCCACTACACTAACCTACCTGATTCCTACACTGACCTAACTGACCACTACACTCACCAACCTTATCCCTACACTCACCAACCTTATCCCTACACTGACCACTAAACTAACCTACTTGATTCCTACACTATCCATTAACTTACCTACCTGATTCCTACACTGATCTATCTGTTCCCTACAATGACCACTACACTGACCTACCTGATTCCCACCCTGACCACTACACTGACCTACCTGATTCCTATCCTGACCACTACACTGACCTACCCGATTCCTACGCTGACCACTACACTGACCTACCTGACCACTACACTCACCAACCCTATCCCTACACTGACCTACCTGATTCTCACAGTGACCACTACACTAACCTACCTGATTCCTACACTATCCGCTACACTGACCTATCTGAGTTCTATACTGACCACTACACTAACCTACCTGATTCCTACGCTGACCACTACACTGACCTACCTGACCACTACACTTACCAACCCTATCCCTACACTGACCTACCTGATTCTCACAGTGACCACTACACTAACCTACCTGATTCCTACACTATCCGCTACACTGACCTATCTGAGTTCTATACTGACCACTACACTGACCTACCTGATTCCTACACTACTCACACCCCTCCTACATAAACAGTGTAGATCGGTTGGTTTTGCTCAGCTGTCCATGGCCTCCATGATAATCCTTAGGAACAGGGCTCTCCCCAGCACCAGGTACTGTTCCAGACACCCAGCCGCACCTCATTATCCCCTGCCAAGAGCTCCTCCAATAGCAGCACCAGAGGGATCATGGGGGACAGGCTGGACTACAGGAGTCCCTGGGCGGGGGGGGGGCAACACAACACACTTGGGGGGCACAGTAATGATTTTGCACCCCCAAAATGTGGCACCCGAGGCGTGAGTACCAGATGCCCCTCCTCCATGCCACTGCAATCCGGGAACAAATCCGGGAACAGACTGGCTCCGGGGACATTGTCCTCAATCCAGGGACTGTCCCCGGAAACCAAATTCATATAGGAACTTTGATGCTGAATAGAATATACTGTGACTCTAGTTAGGCAGTTCTCATAGACAAAAGGGCTTCTAGAAGATGCCTCGTGTAGAGACAAAGAAGTTTTGTAAGAGCAAGAGCGCCACAGTAGAGATTACAAGTCCAAGGTTGGACTCAAAAATTCCAAAGTCACTCAAAAATAGTAATCATAAGTGTTGTGAAGTAGGCCAAAATCAGCAAGGAAACGCGTATAATTACTCTTTACAAATTATTTTAACACCTTTGAGTCCAGCATGTCAACCAGCACATTAAGCCCCGAAGAGGGACCCCAACACATCAACCAAGACATTACCTGGATTGGGAGTTATGGTGCAGAAGTGTATATGACCTATGCCCTGGGAGGAAGTAGTACGGGTGATCCGGGCAAGACTCTTTAAGAATTCCAAGACACTAAAGTGCAGCAACTCTTGAAGATTCTATGGAGTAATAGTTTTTTTTGTTGCCTTCCTCTTGATCAAATGTGGGTATAGGATTGTGTATATAGGATTGTATAACCCCCCCCCCCTTTTTATTGGTTGAACTAGATGGACTTGTATCTTTTTTCAACCAAAATAACTATGTAACTATATAAGGACAGCAGGGGAGAGCAGGAAACACTGAGAACATGTAATATATAGCTAAAAGCACAATATTTTATTGAAGCAACATTAAAAAAAACAAATATAAATGGACAAAGATGCACAGAGAGAAGAATCCCAACGTGTTTCAACTTTATAAGTCTTCTTCAGGGGGTTGATTATATAAAGGATCTATTCCAACTAAAGCGAGTACATAAAAGCCAGAAATTCAAACTATGTTAGGATGTCTCCATCAAGGGGTGGCACATGTACCTTCAAAATAAGCACGCAGGATAAAAGATAGGTCCCCAGGGGCCTATAGGGGTTCTTGGGCGTGTGTCCTGTCACTCAGACTCTGGGTTAACTGAGGACCACAAGGTGCCTGGCTCCTTTCATTTTGGAGAAAGTTAGGTGGTACAGAGATCTAAAAAGATTGATTGCGGATGACCCCTCATGTGTTTAGAGCAGAAAAAAAACAACCAATGTAATGGCGACCAGCTGGTGTGCGCCTTCCTCCACCATCAACACCAAGTAAGGGTAGAGGAACACGCAAATGCAATCCTTTCACTATGTCTCTTGGCTCAGCTACAGCCATTAACAGAAATGCTTGGTTTCCATAAGTGTTCCCGTTTAGACAGTGAAGAAGAAGATGATCTTGGGGCTGTTTTATCTAGTGGCTTTAAAATAAAAAAAGTCAATGTTTTTTGATCTGTCCAATTGCTTTGGTTGAGTGGGACTTGCCTCACATAGATTGACACCCATATGAGAGTCTTGAACATGGGCTGATTAAAAGTAATGTTTCAAAATGTGCCAGGATTTGGGTTGGTTTTTCCATTGGACTATTACCTTGTTCTTTGCTGTCCTGTTCTGGTGTAGAAAACACTGAATGGTCCCGATGGTCATCGTATAAAGCATTGGAAATTAATGGAGAAGATCCCGGAGAATGCAGAAGCTACCGTTGTGCTTGTGGGTTAGTAGATCAGATTATCCTCTACTTATATTGATTGCAAAACAAGTGATGTTCTGAAAGGAATAAAGGCATTATTACAATTATTGTCCAGGTGATGCAGTTAGAGTCTAAGGCCCCTTTCACACTGGGGCGGGAGGCACGGTGGCGGTATAGTGCTGCTAAAAATAGCGGCGCTATACCATCGGAATTGCCGCGGGATTCAGCCACTAGCTAGCGGCCGATAAAGGGTTAATTGCGGGCAGTATTACAGAGGTTTCCCATTGTTTTAAATGTATTTATTTATGTTAATTAATTTATTTATTTAATTTATTTATTATGTATTGTTATTATTTCTTTTATTTTATTTTATTTCTGCATTTGAGCAGAAAAATGCTCAAAAACATGCGAGTGGCACATTTTTCCTATGGGAAAAAAAATGCATCAATGTGCCCAGATCAAGCTACAAAAGTAGTTCCAAAACTTTTTGGAGCTTCAGGCATTGGGTTTTAGGTTAAGTATTTGGGTTTGTATCCTCAAAGGTTGAGGATGTTGTTTAACATTGTTTTTTAACCACTTGCCTACTGTGCACCTACACCCCCTTCGTGCCCAGACAAAATGTTAGCTTCCGGCACTGCGTCGCTTTAACTGACAATTGCGTGGTCGTGCGACGTGGCTCCCAAACCAAATTGACGTCCTTTTTTTTCCCACAAATAGAGCTTTCGTTTGGTGCCATTTGATCACCTCTGCGGTTTTTAGTTTTTGCACTATAAACAAAAATAGAGCGATAATTTTTAATTTTTTTTTATATTTTTAACTTTTTGCTGTAATAAATATCCCACAAAATATATATAAAAAAATATTATATATAAATAGTAATGGCGGCGATCAGTGATTTTTATCGGTACTGCGACATTATGGCGGACACTTCGGACACATTTTTGGGACCATTGATTGATTACTATAAAATGCAACTGGCAGGGAAGGGGTTAACACTAGGGGGCGAGGAAGGGGTTAATTATGTTCCCTGGGTGTGTTCTAACTGAAGGGGGGGTGGGACTGACTTGGGCAAATGACTGATCGCTGTTCATACATTGTATGAACAGACAATCAGGCATTTCTCCCCCTGACAGGACCGGGAGCTGTGCGTCGGCGACAGGGGCGAACGGGGAGCGTGCGTGCACGCGCCCCTATTGGCTGCTCGACGAGATGATGTAGAATAGATATACGTGATCTCGCCCAGGCAAGCGGTTAACCATAACATACTGACGCTGCTTGTTCTGGGCATTGACACGTCAATGACCTCTGCTCATGATGTAGTTAAATGACTGCATGTGATGTTTATTGAACTTGGGAAATTTGTGATCCACCCAACTCTGAAATGCTCAAATGGCCATAAAGTAAGTAACCTAAAGTGGTAGTAAACTCTGGTTGTTGATTTTTACCTACAGGTAAGCTTATAATAAAGCTAGACAAAAGATTCTTCCCATGATATAATTGCTACTCTCTGCTTATAATAAAGCTTATCTGTAAGTTAAATGAATATCTTCTAAGTGTGAACTGTTTAGAAGATATTGGCTTGGTTGGCATCCCCGTGCCGTTCCTTTAAAGCTCTGTGGCATGGCCGTGACTCCCACGCGAGAGTGACGTCATCGCGGCTCGGCCATTCAAGCAGCCCACGAGCCCGGAAGGAACACCAGGGGGAGATGGAAGCCTCTGCAGCGGTGACAGCATACCGCTGGAGGGCTTCATTTTAAGGTAATGCATACTAGCACATTATGGCTTATCTTATTTTTAGTTAAAGTGTTACTAAACCCACAACACTAACATCAGTCTGTATATGCAGTAAGGCATGCTTGTTATACACACTGTGGAATCTAAGGGGTTAATCCTCTGCATTGTGTAAAAAGACTGTTTGATTCTGTCTTCTCTGATCCTCCCCTTCTTCCACAGTCCCCAAACCATCTCCTGATAGAACAGAGCCTTGGGGGCAAGCTGCAGGTGCTCAGTTTAGTGTCTATTGCTATAGAGCTTGTTTTCTTTTTCTTGTGAGAGTGCATGTGATCAGCACAGAACCAATCAGCACTCTCTAGACCAGGGATCTTCAAACTACAGCCCCCCAGGTGTTGCAGAACTACACATCCCATAAGGCATTGTAAAACTCTGACATGGCTAGGCATGATGGGAATTGTAGTTCAACTGGAGGGCCTTAGATTGAAGACCCCTGCTCTAGACAGAGAGTCATGGGTCCTACAGTCTCATAGAACAATAAGGGGAGAATGAAAGCTCCTCCTACAAGCCTTAACCAGACACTGATAGAAGTCACAAAACGGCTTATACTGCTTATGAGAAAAGGTATTTAGCAGTTTATATTTACTAAAGCTAATACATTTCCATGTTCTGTGTCTTGTAGGAGACCATATATAGTGAATGCAGTCTCCTGTGCTTAGTCAAATTTTAACTACTATTCGAAGTATAAATAAAGGCAAAACTTTTTTTTGCCTGTGCGCGGGAGTCAGCAGTGACGGAATGATCGCCTTCACTAGCGGCATGCTCAGTGCACCTGTGCCGCTGTCTATGGGCAAAGAAGACATAAATTTATCCCTAAAACTCCTTTCACACTGCAAGCTCTGGCCGTCAGTGCTAAAGTGCCGCTCGTTTTAGTGGCGCCTTAGCAATGTTTAAGGGGTTTTTTTGCGCCGCTAACGGGGCGCTTTTAACCCAGAGGAAGTGGTTAAAAACGCCTGTGTTGTGGCACTTCCGAAGCGCTTTTTATTTCAATGGGCAGGGAGTTTTGGGAGCGCTATAGACAGCGCTCTTAAACCGCCCCAAAGAAGCAATTTCCAGGACTTTTCCAAACGTCCCGCAAGCGCACCGCCCAAGTGTGAAAAGGCACACTGAATAAAATGGGGAGGCGGTTTTTAGGCACCATTTAGAGACTAGTTCTGGTGCTAAAACACCTAAAAAGTGCCTCTGTGTGAAAAGGGCTCTCAGGCCGCGTACACACGATCAGTCCAAACCGATGAAAACGGACTGAAGTGTATGGCCCATCAGTCTGTTGTCCTTCAGTCCAAAAATGTAGAACTTGCTTTAAAATCAGACAGATGGACGACTACCGATTGGTCAAAACCGATGGTTAGTACGCAAAAGCATCGGTTCAAAACCCGGGCATGCTCAGAATCAAGTCGACGCATGCCTAGAAGCATTGAACTTCATTTTTTTCTGCACGCCGTTGTGTTTTACTTCACCGCATTCTGACACGATGGTTTAAACTGATGGTGTGTACGCACATCAGACCATCAGACCATCAGTCTGTGAACCGATGAAACTGAACTTCAGTCTGTTTCCATCAGTTTGGACTGATCGTGTGTACAGGGCCTAAGGCCGCGTACACACGAGGGGATATGTCCGCTGAAAACGGTCCGATGGACCGTTTCAGCAGACATCTCCGCTCGTGTGTATGGGCTAGCGGACAGATTTCTCCACCCGACAGATTTCAAAGCAAGCTTTGAAATCTATCCGGTGGGAATCTGTCCGCCCGACATGTCTGCTGGTTAGTACACTTACCAGCAGACATGTCGGCCCCCACCGCCGCCGCGCCGCTGCCGAATGGATTCGGCGCATGCGCGGAAGTGTTTAACTTCCTGGTGCGGTGACGTGGCGGTGACGCGGCGGCGTCAACGTCACCGCCACCTCACCGCGCCGTCCGGCGGCGGGGAATTTGATCCGATGGTGTGTACACGCCATCGGATCAAACTCCCGATCGGACATATCCGATGGAAATGGTCCGCGGACCGTTTTCATCGGATATGTCCGATCGTGTGTATGGGGCCTTACAGTTTGTAAATCTAAATAAGCACCTTTGGTGCCAGTCAGCATTTTGCTACTATTGCTGATCTTCCAGGTTAAATGATGCCTGGTGTCATTTAGCCCATTTCCTGTGAGCCCAGGTCATGAAGTCTTCTTCTCCAGGTCATGAAGTCTTCGCCTAAAGATCCGACAAGTGTAATACAATTACACTTGCGGATTGTAGTTGTAATGACAACTCCGGCCACTAGGTAGCCTTTACGTTGTTTTCTCATTTGCCTATGCAAATGAGGCTACTACGCAGATTCCCGAACGCTTTTACGCCGCCCCGTCGTCGCGTACGTCGTTTTCGTCCGCGTAAGGTTACCCCTGCTAATATGAGGGGTAACCTTACGCAGTACCGTCGGATGCCGTTGGGTGCCGTCGGATGCCATGTTAGGTATGGCGTCGGGTCAGCGTCGGCTTTTTCCGTCGCTTACGTTGTTTTACTAACTCGTTCGCGAATAGTGCATTGCGTAGTCACGTCGTTTTGACGTCGGTTTTAACGACGCTTTCCGACGTGAGCTGGAGCATGCGCACTGGGCTTTTTCCCCCGGCCGGCGCATGCGCAGTTCAATCGACGCGGGGGCGTGCTTAATTTAAATACAAGCCGCCCCCTTTGAATTACGCGGCCTTACGCTGGGCCATTTACACTACGCCTCCGCAAACTACGGAGCAAGTGCATGGAGAATACGGCACTTGCTCTGTTAAGTTGCGGCGGCGTAGTGTAAATGGCTTACGCTACGCCGCCGGAATTATGTGAGAATCTGGCCCTAGGTATCTAAAAGAAATTCAGCCAATGATGAATGATGCAGTTCTCTTGGCCTTCTCTTGGCCTTCTATTGGCCTTCTATTGGTGGTAATTGATACAATGCTTATAAAGGTGTTTATAATGTCTATTGTATACCGTAGGTTGCGTGGAGTTCCTGGCTAACCCTGCCACAGCTTTTGTGCGTCTCAACGAGGCTGTCCTGCTGGAGTCGGTCCTGGAGGTTCCCATTCCTGTCCGATTCCTCTTTATCTTGCTCGGACCCAGCCAATCTAATATGGATTACCATGAGATGGGGCGTTCCATCTCCACCCTCATGTCAGATAAGGTCAGTTCTTCCAGCCCTGGTTGAGTCACTCTATATATAATGTCAGGTGTGAAGACCCAAAAACTCAAAACATTTTTGTCCTTCTTCCATTTAAAGTGGTTGTAAACCCTGTACTACCACCTTTACCTACAGGTAAGCCTATAATAAGGCTTGCCTGTAGGTACTGTGCATATCTCCTAAACTTGAACCGTTTAGGAGATATTCACTGTATCTGCATGTGCCGCAATCGTCGGCACATGCTCACTGAAGAAACGGAATGCGTGGAAGCAACGTCATCGCGGCTCCGGCCAATCACATTGCCGTAGCCCCAGTGCCATCTTAAGAGCATTATAGGCCCCCGGGCAATACAGTGCACTGGGGCCCTGTCTACACAACCACGCACAAGAATTTACTGCCAAAAATCATGAAATTTACTGGCAGAACCACAATTTTTTATTGGCACTGCAAAAAAGTACCTACAATTACAGTTTTACAAATTTCTTCATTGGCATGAAGGTTAGGTTACTGTAACCCAGCCTGATCAGAGTTTCCTCTTGCATCAGAGTCTGCAGGATTCCCCCTTACAGTGATCTTATGTAAAGGGGAACACTGCAGATCATGATGTAAGGGGGAACTCTGATGTGGAGGGGGGCTCTGGTGACCAGAGACCACCTTATATCAGAATCCACTGCTTTCTTTCTACATCAGAGTTCCCACTTACATCACAGTCCTCAGACTGAGTTCCCCCTAGCACTGTAGGGGGGAATCCTGCAGACTGTTTTTTTGATGTAAAGGGGAACCATCTTCGGTAGAGTAAATACACTAAGGTAAGGGGCCAGGGCACTGTGAATATTTTTGTACAGCAGCGATTCACTCACCCCTTTCTTCAAACACTAGCAACCACCCACCCTTAGACTGGCCTGGTGGTGCTATCACTGACCTCCTCTTCAGCACAGTGCACCATGCAAGGCTCAGTCAGATGGCTCCAGCTTGGCTGCTCTGTTTTTATCCTATAGTCTCTTCATGTCTGACTTCTCCTGTGACCCCCATCCCAGCGGCGCTCCCACTCTTAACTCCTCTCCAGACTCTTCCTCAGAGACTGTAGACACGATACAGTTCTACAGTTCTGACCCGCCATTCTCCACCATTTTTTACTGGGGTCGCTGGGCAGCCGATGGGGCCCCCCAGGCAAGTGGGGCCCCCGGGCAACTGTCCAGTGTGCCCAATGGAAAAGACAGCCCTGCGTAGCCCCCAAACCCAGAGACATGTCGCTGGTCACAGCGGTGTACAGGGACCGCTGCAACATCTTCAATCTAAGGTAAGTATTTCATAATCACTTAGCTTATTATGCCTTTGTATTGCAGGCTGTTTTTTTTTTTGAGAGTTTAAGCCACAGTTATTATTATTATTATACACGATTTATATAGCGCCAACAGTTTACGCAGTATAGGGGGGACAGCACAATTACAGTACAGTTCAATACAGAAGGTACAGAAGGTACAGTTATGAATACAATCCAGAAAGTGGTTGTGTATAAAGTAGGCAAATAGGCACAGTGGTATGAACAGGGGAAGCTGTTTGCGAGTATCATAGGTTGTTGATGTACAAAATGTGTACATGCTTTATTTAAAGTCACCCCATCATTTTGTAACAAACAAGATGCTGTATAGCATGACTAGCGTAGTTTCAATGTGCAACCATCACTTAAACCTTCCCCAATATCAATCCCCTTATACCACCCCCTTTTTTTTTCCCACCCCATGCCCACCTAGACCCAGTAAACGAGACCGACACAGTAAAATTGGAGTAAAATTGGCCACAACAGCCATTTTATTTTGTAACCAAAATTAAATAATTAACCAAACTTTTGATGCTAGTAATTTCCAACAATTCCAACTGTAATTATTAACAATATAAATACCAAACACTTTTATTACTAATTTTAACACCAGTCCCAATTGGTCTTTGACAGTAATCCCCCCATTAACCTTTTCTTCACCACCACACTGCGTACCATCACCATACCCAGGCCTCCAGCCGACTCCAGCTCGGAGACACCCCTTTTTAACCCGCAGTGCACCGTCACCGTATTACAGTGGACACCGTTCCACTGCAATAACCCCATACAGAGCCCATCCCACCGATGAGCCCCCCAACCATTTCCATTTTCTCAGTTAACTGTCACCATCAAAGACCAAGGACACCGCCTCCGCTGTCGTGACACCTATCCACCGACCTGAAAGAAAGAAAACACACGCACAACACACAACATTGAACAAAACAAGGGAGGGTGGGTGGGAAAAACCTGCCTCCCTGTGTCTCCTCCCTCTGCCTGTGCCTTTTGGCGCCGTCCCTGCCCCCTATATAAGGCACTCCTCCCCTTCCATAGAGCTAAGCCTACAGCCACTCCCCTGAACGCACCTCCTCATTTCTTAACCCTTTGTTGCCCTGATTCCACCCCAGTCATGCCAGCCCTGCGTTATCTTCCTTTCTGTCCCTGTCACTCCGGGCTTCACTGGACAGTAGAAAAAGGGTGCACTGTTATTGTCTTTGTTTTTACTTTATTGGCCTATTTTGGAAAGTTGTAAGCACCACTTCTAGTACTATTCAGCTACACCTGATGAAGTGCTCAGTTGGACCATGCAACGTGTTGGATATTAGTTAGCCAATCCTTCCGGTTTACTTTATTGTTTTGCACAAGATTGCATTTTTTCAGCCCTTGTTTTTTCCCCGGTGGTTACTCAGTTTGTTTTCTACATACCCTACTTTATAAGACTTTTCTCAACAGTTTTACCATAGAGGAGACCTTGAAACCATTTTCAGGTCTCGGATTACCCCGGCAAAAAAGTTATTATATTTACACTTCAGTGCACTGGTATCATCAGTAACTTGTAGCACCACCCCAGAGGAGAATCTGAATCTGAAGATGACACACCTCGCTCACCCAGCACTTACCAACACACCTTGAAGTATTTCAAAGAATTTATTTAGGCCAAGCATAGCCTTAAAGAGGAAGTAAACCCCCCCCCCCCTGAACATTGAGGAAAAAAAGAATCCTGCAAGAGAAAGGCATAATGAGCTAGTATGCATAGCATACTAGCTCATTATGTTGCTACTTACCTGAAATCAAAGCCCCCGAAGTGCTCCTCATTCGCCGCCGCCGCCATGTCCCCTCGCAGATTCTTCCTGTTTTCACCAGTCCGGCGCTGTGAATTGGCTGGAGTGGCAAAGATGTCATAGACATGACGCCATAGACATCAGCGCCTGTCATTATTGTAAATATCTCCTAAACCGTGTAGGTTTAGGAGATATTTCTTGCACCTACTGTAATGGACGTTCTCTGGCACAACACCACAAAAACCCATTCTGCCTCTAACCCAAATTATGAAAGCATTCAGAAAGCGAGGGACAATCTGCTTGCTTCTGTGTCTAACCGTCAAGAGACAAAGAGGCGGAACCTTTATTGGCTTTATAGACAGAGTGACATCATACATCTGATTGGTTCATCAACATATAGTCTATTGTTACATGTCCCTGTTGCCACAAGGTCTTTCTCTCAGACGCCATATTTGCTTATTCGGTGGAGGGGGTTTTGGAGTAAAGAGTAAAAGGGAGGGGTTTGGAGACATCTGTTTTCACTTAATAGTTAAACCATCTGTCTTCAGCTTTTCTTCAGGCTGAGATCTACTGTCTCTCTATAACTCTGTCATAATTAAAAGTTCTTTTAATAAACACTCACTTACCTGGGGTGTGTTCCAGCGACGCGCCGACCGGGGCTCCGCTCCTCTCCCCCCCTCCCTGGCCGGCGTCCTCATTTGTGTTTATTATGCCTTCGGCTTCAAATAAGCAGCTAGCGAGCGGCGCAGCCCGCCGCTGAAACAGACGATGCATGGCTTTTAATGTGTCCCATACTCACCTTAGATTCCAGCTTAATCGCCCCCGGGGCAGCAATCCCCACTCCTCCTGAAGCCCCCACTCCCCCCCCCCCAAAAAAAAAATTACAGCCAAATGGTAAGGGGGTGAGGAGTGGGATTAGCGGCCGGCGCTTTAAGGATAATTATGAATTATGAAATACA
The DNA here is from genome assembly GCA_029574335.1 of Rana kukunoris. Classification (NCBI taxonomy): domain Eukaryota; kingdom Metazoa; phylum Chordata; class Amphibia; order Anura; family Ranidae; genus Rana; species Rana kukunoris. The sequence goes on along the minus strand of CM056054.1, from coordinate 224,674,953 downwards.
TAACCCCCGCAGCAATTTAACTTTAACTTTCTGGGTATTGCGGGCTCCGGCGCTGTGATTGGTCGGGGCCACGATGCGTCACCCCCATGCATGCCAGTAACAGCATGTCAGCTGAAGCAACGACGCGAACGAGCAGTTGCTTCAGTGCAAATGTACAGATAATGTCGGCAGGGCCGCCATCAGGAGGGTACAGGCATTACACCTGTAAGGGGCCCGGGTGTCCCCAGGGGCCCGGATGGGAACCCCCTTCTTTTTTTTAGGGGTCCGGAGGCCCCCAGGGCCCCAGATGGCAACCCCCTCTTTTTTTATTTATTTTTTTAAAAAATATATATTTTTTAATATATTTAAGGGGGTGAGGAGTATTAGCAGAAGTTATTTTTTATTAAAGGGCCAATTTTTCTTCTTTAAGGATATTATTTTTTACCTTAGAGGTCCCCAAGGGCCCGGAGGCCCCCAGGGCCCCAGATGGCAACCCCCTCTTTTTAAAATTTATGGCCGTTGATATTTAATATATATATATATATATGGGGTCTGGAGGTCCCCAGGGGCCCGGAAATCCGCAGGGCCCCAGATGACCCCCCCCTTTTTTTTATTCCTAACAGCATTCTTTTTTTTTTATGAAAAAAGGGGGATATATACGAGCAGTATTTATATGTATATATATATATATATATATATATATATATATATATATAAGGGGATTATTATTAAAGGGTCCAGGGTTTCATATAAATATGTTTTTATTATTTTTATTAAAGGGCTTGTATCAGAGGTCCCCAGGGCCCCATGTGTCAAACCCCCTTTAATAAATGTTTATAATTTTTTAATTTTTTTTTTTTATTAAAGGGCCCCCCACCATCAGAGGTCCCCACGGCCCTGGATCATCACAGTGCACCCCCCTTTCCTTATGCTGCTGCTGGGAAGAAGCTGGATGCATTGCTTGAAAGCAGAAAGTAAGGGTCCGGAGTATAACCAGAGGAGGGCTGAAGTTCTCCTGCAGCTGCAGGAGAGGTGCGAGGGCCACATGAAATGGCCTGGAGGGCCGCATTTGGCCCGCGGGCCTTGTGTTTGCCACCTATGTCCTAAACTAATAAGAGACAAGCCCAACTTGCTTTCCAATGCTTTACTTCCCGCAGTGTCAGTACATGCGTTATTATCAACTCCGTTCTCCGTAGCATTCCCTGTAACAGGCAAACTTATTTTTTCTGCTCCTAGTCCTAAGCCCAGCTGAAAGAACCATGACCCCAGAGCATTCCCCAGCCAGAGATTGGCAAACACTCGGTAGACTAATGCCTCGTTTCCACTGAGCGGATCGGTTCGGTATGGTACGCTATTTTGGGTGTTTCCATTATGAAAGCGTGCCATAAAAGCGAACCGTACCGCACCAGCAAGGGTCCTGCTTCTCATGTGGGTCCAGAGAAAATGAAACGGTTCCATTAGGGCGGACCTACAAATACATCTCACTGATTGGTGGACGCAAATTTTTTCTAAACCCTGAATGGTCCCCGACGGTCCGATTTGCAGTGGAAACGCTCACGCGAATAGACTGGTCCCATTCTAACCGCTCCAAATTTACTGACCCGAACCGATCCGCTCAGAGGAAACAAGGCATAAATGGCTTGAATAAGGGGCCCACTGTGTCCCATGGGGCTAGATCTAAATTTTGCTTCTTCTCCGTCAACTCTACACCTAAGTTCCTCATTCTAAAATGTCCTCATTCTAATACCTCCTTACAGATGGAGAGTAAAAAAATATTTGCTTTGCAACTATGCAGGCAAGAGCAAACCAATGGTCACCGCTCAAGGAACCCATAATGACCACTTATGCCTCGTACACACGGTCAGACTTTTGACCGTGCAAAAGTTCGCCGTGAGTCCGGCGGAAAGAAAGAGAACAGGTTCTCTATCTAAGGTCCGTGGGACTTCCGACAAAAAAAGTCAGATGGAGGCTACACACAGACGGACTTTCTGAGAAAAAAAGCCTGTCTGACTTTTTTCTCAGAAAGTCCGGCCGTGTGCACGAGGCATAAAACAACCTCAATAATGAATGGCTGCTGCACTGCAGCTGGAATAACATTCATATCCTTTTAATGTGCTTGGTTCTTGTTGACCTACTTTATGTTGCATGTCATCGGATACAACTGTTCCTTTGCTGAATTTTGCATTCAAACTCATACAGCTACATTTGATAATAACACCCAGCGAGCACTATGTGTGATTATATATTGGAATCTTAAATTATCTATAATAAGCTGTTTTGATTTTATAGTATATGCATTAGCATGCAGTATATTTACACTACATTAGCTCTTTCTGTATTTTGTTTAATTTTTTTGCTCCCAGTAGTCGCCATTAAATTACATTATGTTGTTATATCAATTAAAACACCCTGTTCCTGATTCCCAGAACAATCATCTGTCTTTAACTGGAGAGGTTGCTAATTTGACATTCCCTGGGGAGTTTTTCGTGAATTGCGGATTCTCGCTGAGTAACATATTCTCGGCGTTAATCAGTTTTTTAAATTGCAGTTGATACAACGGCGAAATTTAATAGGAACTTTTCTACTGAAAACAGAAACGCCGGCTCAAAGTGAGAGTTAGGCTGGAGTATCACTGATACTCCAGAGTAACTCTACCTGAATCTGGCCCTATGTTGTTATATCAATTAAAACACCCTGTTCCTGATTCCCAGAACAATCATCTGTCTTTAACTGGAGAGGTTGCTAATTTGACATTCCCTGGGGAGTTTTTCTTGATTTTCATCTTAAAGTGGTTGTAAAGGTTAATTTTTTATTTTCTAAATCGGTTCCTTTAAGCTAGTGCATTGTTGGTTTACTTACCTTTCCCTTCTAAATGTTTTTTTTCTTTGTCTGAATTTCTCACTTCCTGTTCCTCCTTAGTAAGCTTGCTCCCCATCATCTGAGCTGTTTTGGCTGGGGGTTAGTCAGCGTGCTCGCCCCCTCCCTTGGGACTACATCCCTGCGGGGATGTAGTCCTAGAGGGAGGGGGCCAGCCACAGCACCTCCCCATAGGGATGTAGTCCCAAGGGAGAGAGGGGGGGGGGCGAGCACGCTAACTAGCCCCCAGCCAGAGCGGTTTGGATGATGGGGCAAGCTTACCCTTTCCTTATGCTGCTGGTGGGAAGAAGCTGGATGAATTGCTCAAAAGCAGAAAGTAAGGGTCTGGAGGAGGACCAGAGGAGGACTGTAGCTCTTTCTGCATCTGCAGGAGAGGAGCGAGGGCCACATGAAATGACCTGGAGGGCCAGATTCGGCCCGCGGGCCTTGTGTTTGACACCTGTGGCCTAGGCTCTGAAGATAGAATGATGCTGTCCATCAGACTGAGGGCATCTCTGTGGCTGAAAAAAAAGTACTGCATATCAGAAAATAAATATTGTAACAAAAGCTGTTTTTTTTTTTTTGATCTTTTAATCATCTATTAATTTTTATCTTTTTATTTTGGCAAGAATTTTGCTTTAAGGTTTTTAATACATTAACATACAATGCTGAGATAATTTGACCACTTTCCTATCTGGAAAAATAAATAAAAATAGAGTTCCCTTTAACAACTCTTTTTTTTTTTTTTACGGTTCCACCTTACTTTTCATTTACTCTTCTAAAATATTCTACCTAGAAATTATGTAGCTACTGAGCTGAATAACTTCCCTGTGATGATCCGTATCAGAAAGAAAAACCTTCCCATCAATATAATGATCTCTCTTACTGACTATAATATTATTTCACCGCATGCGGAGGGAGCCTTCAGAGAGCTACAAATTATCAGAGAGAACGGTGAAATGACTGCCTTGTGTAAAGGAACGCATTAAATGATTCTGCCGACTCGTTACAATAAAGTTAATTTTATATTATTAACAGCCTTGACTCAATAGCAAAAGGTGAATGTGACTAAATGGGGGGATCACGCCCTGAGCTATCTAGAGGATTATGGGAGATCTTTAACTGGGTGCCTAAGAGCGCAATGACGCCATGTGATCATTATTCCCTGCTGGCATTTATTTTCTTTCATTTAATTGGTTTAATTACAGTTATTTTACCAGCGCAGGAAATATATATGTTTTCCAGAAATCAATGGAGCTGCCAGTAATTGTTAGGTGATTACACGGCTCCAGTGACTGATATAGTACTGTGGGAATAAGCTCAGTAATGGTTACCATATGGTCATGGTGTACCACAACAGGCTCTTCACATTGAGGCTCCCAAGTGGTTTTACAAAGCTTGAAAGATCACTTCATTTATTTATTTGTCACCAGCAACTTCAATGGCGAGGTCTAGATCATTGCTTCTCAACCTTTTTGAGACCAGGAGCCTGGTAAATTCACCTAAAACAGGATAACAGTATAAAAAAAAGTTTATACTCACACACTAAAAGTATGGGAGTGCAAAACATGGTGTTGTGTTGACATACCTCTTTAGACCCAGTCTGTGTGGACAGTATGGTCATTTGCCGACTTGGCACCATCCACAGGCAGCGTAACTCTTCAATGAGACACAGAAGCTGAATCCAACCCAGTTTTACATCAGTAAATTGCTGTACAGGGGATGTATTTTCCAGCCTTTTGAAATGTAAGAAGACAATGGGGTTGATTTACTAAAACTGGAGCAAGTTGTGCATGGTAGCCAATCAGCTTCTAACTTCAGCTTGTTGAACTGGAGCAGTTGTGCATGGTAGCCAATCAGCTTCTAACTTCAGCTTGTTGAATTAAGGTTTGACAATAAAACCTGGAAGCTGGTTGTTTTTTGGCAGAGCTGCACCAAATTTTGTACTCTTCAATTACTTTTTTAAATCCTGTCTCTGAAAAGTACCAAACCAGTGGTGGGCACTCCCAGGGCCGCCATCAGGGGGGTACAGGCATTACACCTGTAAGGGGCCCGGGGGTCCCCAGGGGCCCGGATGGGAACCCCCTAAAAAAAAAGGCCAATTTTTTTCTTTTATTATTTTTTAGGGGTCCGGAGGCCCCCAGGGCCCCAGGTGGCTACCCCCTCTTTATTTATTTAACTTTTATAAAAATATATATTTTTTAATATATTTTTATTTTATTTTTTATTAAAGGGACAATTTTTTTTTCTTTTATTATTTTGTAGGGGCCCGGAGGTCCCCAGGGCCCCAGATGGCAACCCTCTCTTTTTTTATTTATTTTTTATAAAAATATATATTTTTAATATATTTTTATTGTATTTTTTATTAAAGGGCCAATTTTTTTCCCTTTTCTTTTTTTTTAGAGGTCCGGAGGTCCCCAAGGGCCCCCAGATGGCAACCCCCCCCTTTTTTTTTTTTATAAATATATATTTTTTTAATATATTTTTATTTTATTTTTTATTAAAGGGCCAATTTTTTTTCTTTTAATATTTTTTAGAGGTCCGGAGGTCCCCAAGGACCCGGAGGTCCCCAGATGGCAACCCTCTCTTTTTTTATTTATTTTTTATAAAAATATATATTTTTAATATATTTTTATTTTATTTTTTATTAAAGTGCCAATTTTTTTTTCTTTTTTTTTAGAGGTCCGGAGGTCCCCAAGGACCCGGAGGCCCCCAGGGCCCCAGAAGGCAACCCCCTCTTTTTTTATTTATTTTTTATAAAAATATATATTTTTTTAATATATTTTTATTTTATTTTTTATTAAAGGGCCCATTTTTTTTCTTTTAATATTTTTCAGAGGTCCGGAGGTCCCCAAGGGCCCGGAGGCCCCCAGGGCCCCAGATGGCAACCCCCGCTTTTTTAAATGTATTTTTGATAAATAAAAAAATATTTTTTAATATATTTTTATTTTATTTTTTTATTAAAGGGCCAGAGGTCCCCAGGGCCCCAGATATTAACCACCCTTTAAAAAATATATATATATATATATGTATATATATTTTTTCTCTCTTTTTTCTTTTTATTAAAGGGCCCAGAGGTCCCCAGGGCTACGGATGGCTACCCCCTTTTTTTATATGTATTTTTCTTTATTTCTTCTTTTTTTGTAAAGGCCCCCCCGCTTCTCAATTCGCAGCAGCCCCCCCCCCCCGCTTCTCAATTTCAGGCGGCAGCACCCCCCCTCCCGTTTATCCAGGGGGCCCATGCCAGAAGCTGTGTAAGGGGCCCCATAATTCCTGATGGCGGCCCTGGGCACTCCATTAGGGGCGCAGGAGTGTGCCCCCCTAATCCATGTGCCCGGCCCCTACTCTACATGCAGGGTGCCAGATGCATGGATTTTAATGTTTTTTTTTTTAAGCACATGAGGATCTACAGGCATCCCCCGCTTTACGTACCCTCACTTTACATACACTCGCAAGTAAGGACATACCCGTGAGTGTACATAAAGTGCCTTACAAGTACAGATACATTGGTGTCTATGAGAAATCTGGGTCAGCTCCTGAACCATAAGTGACAGGGACACCAAACTTGGGGAGCACTGAGAGGGGTCTCCAGGACTACAACATATCCAATTTTGCGGTGGTCCAGCTTGCCTAGGTACCATGCAATAGTACTGGGTCCCCAAGTTTGGTGTCTCTGTCACTTATGGTTCTAAAGCGGTACCATGTCAAGCTGACCAAGATTTCCCCTAGTATTTACATGCATTGAGAAGTGAAAATAGGTATTGCTTCACTTCAAGTACATTTTCATTTTACATACATGCTCTGATCCCATTGTGTACTTAAAAGTGGGGTATGCCTGTAATTGGCTTTAAAAAGGGTGGGCTTGAGGGTGCAGAGCACTGCGCTCTGAGCACACTCCAGTTGTGTGACAATAGCAAATTAATATTCGCTATTATCTTCCTGCTTCTCCTCCCGGCCAATCAAGAAGCGAGTTTTAAGACCACTTTGGCCAAGAGGAGAAGCAACCGTATTGGCTGCCGGAGGAGGAGATGCAGGAGGAAGCCACTGAAACTACCCCCGACCTAGATGGAGTAAGTGCGGGGCTGGTCGGTGTATATGGTGAGTGACAGGGGGGATTTTGACCGACTGACCGAATGGGGGGGGGGTTGTTTTGACTGACAGACCGACTGAATAGGGGAGGGTCAGGTGGTTTGATTGCTGTCCCCACCAAATAAAAATGGAGCACCTGCCGCCACTGATACTAACGGTGACTTTTGGAGCCTTTGAGGAAAGCAGGGAGGGCCAAGCTAGGACACAACTAACTAGCCCAATACAGAAAGAGAGGACAGAGGGAGATACCAAATCCTATAAGTAAACAAGGTGTAGGGGCTCAAAACCAGGAATTAGATGTCAGCATTCATGATGCAGAATATGGCATCACCATCTTGTCTCTCCACCTCATCCAATCAGAAAACACTTTTTAATCACTTGCCGAAATGGCGCCTGTGCCGAGTGAGTGACCTACTGTTATTTATAATGCAGCAGGGTAGCTGCTTGGGAATTTTTTTTTTTAGCTAAATAGCTTCCTTTACCTTACATGCAGTACTGGTTTCATGCCCTAATTGTTCGTTTTTGCTTTGAAGTTGCTGTAATCCTGCTCTGTTCTCCACACTTCCTGCTTGTCTGTTTCCTTATAACGACAGTGCTGGGAGCTTTCTCACTGTGGTCCAAGCTGTCATTGCTGTGTGTCTAAAACTTCCCAGAATCAATCAGATTCATTTTAAAAACAAAACACTGCCCTGGATTTGTTTGTTTTTGTTCTGTGTGTCTCTCTACTTCACAGAAACATGAAGCCAGTTTAAAAGTGAAACTAACCTGCAGGCACATTATATGATTGATTTTTATCTATTTTTAATCATTTTGAAAAGGAATCAGTTAACTTTTATGGGCCAGATTCAGGTAGGAGAGCGGATCTTTATTATGGAGTAACGTTTGTCATTTACGTTACTCCGCCGAAACTTTCGGAGCAAGTACTGTTATTCACATAGCACTTGCTCCTAAAGTTGCGGCGGCGTAGCGAAAATGAGCCGGCGGAATTCAAATTGGGCGGGTAGGGGGTGTGTATTATTTAAACTAGGCGCGATCCCGCGGCGAACGTACTGCGCATGCGTCGACTATCAGTGCGCATGCTCCAAATTCTGTCAGTGAACGTCAATGACGTCAATCCCCATTCACGGACGTTTTACGCAAACGACGCTAAACTTTTTAAATTCGACGCGATGACGACGGCCATACTTAACATAGGATACCTAGGGGGCATGTTTTTCTTTACGCTGCGTATCGCTTACGGAAACGTCGGAAAGTCACTGCGTCGGGCCAGCGTACGATCGTGAATTGCCTTCTCTCGCTGATTTACATATTCTTTGCGTAAATCAGCGGGAACGCCCCGAGCGCCCATTTTAAAATTGCAGTTCCGATACAACGGCGAAATACAATTACGCCGCTCGTATCTGAACTCAATCCCGGCGTATCTTGTTTTCTGCATACAGAAAACAGATAAGCCGGCTCAAAGTGTGAGTTATGCTGGCGAATCACTGATACTCCAGCGTAACTCTACCTGAATCTGGCCCATAGTCTCTATACCCTGTAAACAGTAATTTCAGCAAAAAAAAATGTTTTCCTTTAGTGACCCTTTAAGTATACATTTATTTTCTGCAGGTATTCCACTATTAAAAACACTTGGAGTAAGATACTTTGAAAATAGTGACTATTCTATCCAACATATCCCAACAACATCATAATGGAGCATAAGAACGTCTATGAACCATTAACATAACAATAAAGGTTCTTCCTGCCTCTTCCAGGTTTTCCATGAAGCTGCATACATAGCCGCAGAACGTCAAGACCTCCTGAATGCCATTAATGAGTTTCTGGATTGTAGTATGGTGCTCCCTCCATGCGAGGTTCAGGGGAAGGATTTGCTGCGCACCATCGCCACCTTCCAGAAAGACTTACTGAGGAAGAGGAGGGAGCGTGAACAGCGACGTTCCGCGAGGGAGACCACGCCCAAAGCAAAAGGTCAGCACACATCAATACATACAGCCATTGGGGAGGGAATCTGTGGATGGTTTCACACTTTAAAGTTCATGGTAGCCACACATCTTGTCTCTGGTTTTATACAGATTTTAGGTTATGCTGGAAATTTTTTATTAAAACCCTTTCATGACTAAGCCTATTTCTGACATTTGGTGTTTAAAAGTTAAAATCCGTATTTTTTGCTAGAAAATGACTTAGAACCCCCAAACATTATACATATATATTTTTAGCAGAGAATCTAGAGAATAAAATGGCGATTGTTGCAATATTTTATGTTACACGCCATTTGTGCAGTGGTCTTTTAAATGCATTTTTGCATTTACGCTGAGTAAATGGATACCAAACATGTCACACTTTAAAATTGCGCACACTCGTGGAATGGCGACAAACTATGGTACCTAAAAATCTCCATAGGCGACGCTTTTTTATTTTTATTTTTTTACATTGTGTTTTAAAAAAAAAAAAACATTTTGGATGACTTTTATTCCTGTCAAAAGGAATGTAAACATCCCTTGTGACAGTAATAGGTGGTGACAGGTACTCTTTATTCAGAATTGCTGTTTTCGGCGATCTGAATACTTTGAAGTGCAAAGTAGGGATTGGGGGTCTTAGACCCCCAATCCCTACTTTGCACTTCAAAGTATTCAGATCGCCGAAAACAGCAATTCTGAATATTGTATATTTTTAAAAATCCAGCGCCATTGGCAGCTGAGTAAACCGGAAGTGAGGTTGTTTACGTTTTTACAGAGAGAAGACTGGAACAAAGCCGATTTCCGGCTTCGTGCCAGTCTGTCTCTAGCCAGATCTAGAAGTGGCGGATGAAAAGATCGGGCCTCCCGGTGGGACGGGAGGCCCAGTAAAAGCGGCGGAAGGTGGCAGGAGAGGGGGAGGTCCCTTCCCGCTCCTCTAGGATAACAACCGAGCGGCTTTTAGCCACTTTGGTTGTTATCCCTGGAAAGCCGACCACCCGCTCTAAAAAACGGTACTGGGGTGATGCCTGCAGCTGCGGGCATCATTCCGGTATAACCCCCTATAGTCGAGGCCGCATATATGCGTACGCTCGGCACGAAGGGGTTAAATATTAAAGCCCTGTCCCGAATAGGAAAATGTTAGAACTGCTATCAGGTTTTAAGGTTTGTAATCCTGTCTGTATCCATTATAGAGAATTTTTTTTTGTTAGATTTTTTGCATTCTTTATTGGGAAATCTTTTACCATTGTTTAACAACAGCAGATCTTACAGATTATAGAGAATAAAAGAAAAATAGGAACCAATACAGCATCAATACACCAAAATAGGGTGCGAGAATGAAAATCAAACAGAGTCCGGTCCTGGTGCTCCAGGACCTTTAAAAGTGTGAGGTATTCAAGAAATTAGATGTGTAATTTATGTCCCTAGAACGCCTGAAGGTGCTCCCTGCATGTTGGGCCTCTATGTGGCCAGGTTGTGTAAAAGTCTCACACATGTGGTATCACCATACTCAGGACGAGTAGCAGATTGTATTTTGGTGTAATTGCAAGTATGCCTATGCCATATAAGAGAAATAACCTGTTAATATGACAATCTTGTGAAAAAAAAAATCTTAATTTTGCAAAGAATTGTGGGAGGAAATTTCAAAACAACTTAAAAAAACTCACCATGCCTCTTACTAAATACCTTGGAATGTCTTCTTTCCAGAAGGGGTCATTCGGAGAATATTTGTCCTGTCCTAGCTTGTAAGACCCCTTTCAGCCCACTTGGATCCACCTGTGCGTGTTTCAGGTGGGCCACCCATTGACTTCTGCGAGAAGACAGCGGGGGGACGGAGGAGGGCCGAATATGGCATAGATATGCATGGATACTGCAGCTATCTATGCCCGGAAGTGGGAGCAAATACCTGCATTATACAGGTATCTTCTCCCCACTCCCCCCTGAAAGGTGCTAAATGTGATACCGCATGGGGGGGGGATTCCGAAAAGCGGAAGTTCCATTTGAGGGTACTGAAAAAGTGAAATTCAGCGCCAAACAAATAAATATTTAAACAAAATAAAAAGCTGCTCCTTGTGTACAATACTGATTGCAATGAGTGAAGGAAAGAGATAGAGCGCGCTAGACCACAAATCATTAAATAATCGTGATCATAATATGTACGAAATAAAGTGGATAATACCAAGACAAATAAATTAAATAAATTAAAGGGGTGTTCCACCCAAAAAAATGACCTTTTCTCAATCCACTCCTCACCCCCATACATGCCACATTTGGCATGTAATTTTTTTGGGGGGGGAGTGGGGGCTTCAGTAGGAGTGGGACTTCCTGTCCCACTTCCTGCTTCCGCCGAGGGGCTGGTTAGGCGATTAAGGTTAATCGCCTACACCAGCCCCCTCCCTGTAGGCGATCACATGGGACACTGACAGGTCCCATGCGATCGCCTCTCCAATCAGCGGCGAGCCGCGCCGCGCACGCATGCGCAGTACGGCTCGCGCATGCGCAGTGGGTGCCCGGCCGTGAAGCCGAAGGCTGTCACGGCTGGGTGCCCACAGTCAGGATGGAGACGCCGGCCGGGGAGGGGGGCAGAGGAGCGGAGCCCCGGTCGGCGCGTCGCTGGAACGCAGGAGCAGGTAAGTGAGTGTTTATTAAAAGCCAGCAGCTACACTTTTTGTAGCTGCTGACTTTTAATAAACACAACTTAGGGCTGGAACACCCCTTTAATGTCTCTGTGTCATTAACTCAATGACATAAAGTCCCAACATCAAAAAGGTAAAGTGTGACAACAACAATGATTTTGAGTCTTCTTGTTTTGCTGTATCTTGCTTATGTGAGCGTAAAATACCACCACCAAACTTGAATCTTCTTTGCACCCAAAAGTGTACTGATAAAAATGGATGCGCTTACCAGAATATAATGACTACTTTACTGAAAAAGTTAGTCAAAAGAGCTTATGCAGGATTGTTCCTGCACACGTGCCGACAGGAATGATTGATGTGAACCTTGTCACCAGGATTCCAAATGAGGATATAAGAAAAAACCAAATAGAAAAGCCAATAGCGTAATATTGCTTTAATCAAACCAAATTTAAAAACAAAGGAAAGCCAAGTGGCCTCTTACTGTATTGGTGCCTACCCGGCACTGGGGCTGCAGACGTATCGCCGTCAATAGGCGGTCCGAATGTTAAGGTCGTCCGGGATCGTTAGCTACCACCGTAGCACAACCTCGCGTTCCCAGCTGCTCGCTCCACAGGTCGCGTCAAGTTTGGTGGTCGTATTTTACGCTCACATAAGCAAGATACAGCAAAACAAGAAGACTCAAAATCAGTGTTGTTGTCACACTTTACTTTTTTGATGTTGGGACTTTATGTCATTGAGTTAATCATGACACAGAGACATTCATTTATTTATTTTATTTGTCTTGATATTATCCACTTTATTTCGTACATATTATGATCACGATTATTTAATGATTTGTGGTCTAGCGCCCTCTATCTCTTTCCATTTGAGGGTATAACCCTGCTTTAAGTTTCCTGGAGTTGAGTTTGGCAGTCAAACACATCCTCCGCTGTGCTTCATTCCAATTTACTGTTACATTTTGCAAGATTTCTGAAAGAAGACCTGTCTGTGTTACCCATGACACCAAAATTACATTGCATTAACCATAGTTCTTTCAAACACTTTTTTTTAAGGTGTTGTCTTTTTTCCAGACATAGAGAGGGATGTAACGAAGCCAGAGGATGATGATGATCAGGAAAGTGAATTAGACCCCCTGGAACGCTCAGGGTTTTTGTTTGGCGGTTTGGTGCATGATATTCGCCGGCGGTATGTGAAGTACTGGAGCGACATCAAGGACGGTCTCAATAGCCAGTGTCTGGCAGCCTCTCTCTTTATCTACTTTGCCGCTCTGTCTCCAGCCATTACCTTTGGAGGTCTTCTAGGTATCTACAAGAGACGTAACACAAATCTAAACACAATTTCTTTTTTTAGATTTTTCCTAGTTTTTATTATGGGGGAGGAGAAAGATTTAGAACCTCTGTACAGTTTTCAATAATGTCTGTGTCCTGTTAAAGTATATGTAAACCCAGTCACCGGTATTTCATAAAAGCTTTAATATGGTGATGTCATTTAAAAGTCATTTTTAATATTTTAAATAAAAAAAAACTACAAATGTTCCTGCCATGAAGGTTCTTGGGTCGGCAGATATAATAAGATATTTCCAATAATGTGAGGGGTATATTCACATTTGTGAGATACTGTAAATTTATATATAATTTAGATTTATAACACAATGCTTTAGCAGACTAAATCATCCAGTTAGGTTTTACAATTTCCACCCGGACTCCAACAACTCCTATAGCAAGTTTATAGTCTCTGGCCATCTCCTGTAGCATTTCTGCAGTCTCTGATCATCTCCTATAGCAGGTCTGTTTCTCTGATAATCTATTGTAGCATGTTGTCTTTGTTCATCTCCCATTGTCAGTCTGTTGTCTCTGACCACCTCCTGTAGCATGAATAAAGAAAAGATATGTATGGACAGCCGCACTCCAACAGATCTTAAAAAAGTTAGCCTTTTAATGTAAAAAAAGGAAAGGCATTACAAAGAAGACAGCAAACAGTGGGATATAACAGCTGACGCATTTCACATTGAACAACAATGCTTAATCATAGCTTTTTTGTAGTGCCTTTCCGTTTTTTACATTAAAAGGCTACCTTTTTTAAGATCTGTTGGAGTGCGGCTGTCCATATGTATCTTTTCTTTATTCAAGCCTTGCGCATTGCCAGCACCCATCTGGTTCTAAGAGGACACTGATTGCCGAAGTGTGCTCACCTGGAGCGGCAGTCTCTCTTTTCTGTTTACCTCCTAAAGCATGTCTGTTGTCTCTGACCATCTCCTTTAGCATGTCTGTTGTCTTTGATAATCTCCTGTAGCATGTTAATTGTGTCTGACAATCTCCCATAGCATGTTTATTGTCTCTGACAATCTCCCATAGCATGTCTATTGTCTCTGGCCATTTCCTGTAGCATGTCTGTTGTCTCCGACCATCTCCTGTAGCATGTCTGCTGTCTCTGACCATCTCCTTTAGCATGTCTGTTGTCTTTGACCATCTCCTGTAGCATGTCTGTTGTCTCTGACCATCTCCTTTAGCATGTCTGTTGTCTTTGACCATCTCCTACAGGATGTTTGTTGTCTCTGATCATCTTTTTTAGCATGTCTGTTGTCTTTGATCATCTCCTATAGCATGTCTGTTGTCTCTGACCATCTCCTTTAGCACGTCTGTTGTCTTTGATCATCTCCTTTAGCATGTCTTTTGTCTTTCACAATCTCCCGTAGCATGTCTGTTGTCTCTGGCCATCTCCTGTAGCACGTCTGTTGTCTCTGACCATCTCTTATAGCATGTCTGTTGTCTCCGACCATCTCCTGTAGCGTGTCTGTTGTCTCTGGCCATCTCCAGTAGCATGTCTGCTGTCTTTGACCATTTACTGTAGCACGTCTGTTGTCTCTGACTATCTCCTGTAGCACGTCTGTTGTCTCTGACTATCTTCTGTAGCACGTCTGTTGTCTCCAACCATCTCCTGTAGCATGTCTGTTGTCTCTGAACATCTCCTATATCATGTCTGTTGTCTCCCACCATCTCCTGTAGCATGTCTGTTGTCTTTGGCCATCTCCTGTAGCACGTTTTTTATCTCTGACCAGCTCCTGTGTTTACAATGCAGCAGGGCAGCTACTGAGGACAGGAGCCAGAAGCTAGTGAAGATCATTGTAGTAGTGGTGCCTATTACAGTGATTTCCAGCTTCTGGAGGGATCCCACAGATATGGAACATATTTTTTGGTCCAAGCTGAATCAACACAACTATGTAAATACCATTGTACCTGGAATTTCAACTGTAACATGTTAAAGCATTTATGAATTTTTGAGTGATTAGATTTAGCTCTACTTTAGGCCTTTTTGTTTCATTTGTGCTATGGTGGCCAACATCATAACGTTACTGCAACCACCCATAGCCTCCATATGTTCGTATAGAAAGAAACAGGTGCTTACATCACAAGCAGATCACAGGGGGAAATTGGAATACTTGTTTATCTTTATCATTGTAGTTATTTCTCCAAATTGACTTTTACCTGTAAAAGGCTGATGACAATATATTCTTTCTTGGCATTCTCAGGGGAGAAGACACAAGGACTGATGGGGGTGTCGGAGCTTATAGTCTGTACCTCGGTGCTGGGTGTACTTTTCTCTCTCCTCGCCGCTCAGCCGCTGCTCATCATTGGATTTTCTGGCCCACTTCTTGTGTTTGAAGAGGCGTTTTTTAAGGTGCGAATAAACATACTCCACAAGTAAAGCCATTTTCTTTAGAATCTCAAGATTGGAGCCTTGTCAGACCATTCTGCAAAGCACACTGAAAGAAGAGCTAGAGTATGAGACAGTGGCGGCTGGTGCTCAAATTTTTTGGGGGGGGGCGCAAACGAAAAAAAAAAAAAACAATTGCAGCCTCACTGGGCCCATCAATTATCACCACTGTGCCGTCAAACGCAGCCACTGTGCCATGCCATCAAATGCAGCCACTGTGCTATCATTTGTCACCACTGTGTCATGTCAAACGCAACCACTGTGCCATGCCATCAAGTGCAGTCACTGTGTCATCAATTGTCACCACTATGCCATGCCATCAATTGTCACCACTGTGCCATCAATTGTCACCACTGTGCCATCAATTGTCGCCACTGTGCCATGCCATCAATTGTTACCACTGTGCCACCAATTGTCACCACTGTGCCCATCAATTGTCACCACTGTCACCATTTTTATATATACATATATATAAAAATATATATAAAAATATACACCACTAAGCTTCTAATTCACTCCCTGGTCATCTCTTACTTTACTACAGCAACTCCCTCCTCATTGGATTACCTTTACATAGGCTACCTCATCTTCAGTCTGGGCACACCCTAATCACCCCATATTGGGAATATTCCCCCTTTTTAGACCCCTGATATTTTGACAAAGCCCCCTAACGGGGTCTTCTAAAAAAAATATATAAATAAAAAAAATTAT
Source organism: Rana kukunoris (assembly GCA_029574335.1). Lineage (NCBI taxonomy): Eukaryota > Metazoa > Chordata > Amphibia > Anura > Ranidae > Rana > Rana kukunoris. The sequence goes on along the minus strand of CM056054.1, from coordinate 224,659,013 downwards.
AAAAAAAAGATATAAATAAAAAAATTATAAAAAAATATAAATAAAAAAAATTATAAAAAAATATATAAATAAAAAATTATAAAAAATATAAATAAAAAATTATAAAAAAGATATAAAAAATATAAATAAAAAAATTATAAAAAAATATATAAATAAAAAATATATATAAAAATATATATGAATAAAAACTTATAAACAAATTATAAACAAAAATTATACATAAAAAATGTATAAAAAATAAAATAAAAAATAATAAAAAAAAAATAATAAAAAAAATAATAACAATTAAATCTACTTACACTGTCCACTGCCATACTGACACCAATGTCTGCCCTACTGACACTGTCCATTGCTCTACTGACACTGTTAGTATATATACACATGCAAACACATGCATATGTGTTTGAGCTTTGGGGTGCACACCCTAATGCAATAGGTTGCGCATACCTATGTCTGGCAACAACATTCATGATGGACTGAAGATAAGATAGCCTATGTAAAGGTAATCCAATGAGAAGGGAGTTGCTGTAGTAAAGTAAGAGATGACCAGAGAGTGAATTAGAAGCTTAGTGGTGTCAATAGTTAGGAAGGGGCATAGTAAGTAATATTAATGTTATTCAAAACCTCCCATTAGGCCTCCAAACCACTTACCCATCTGGAGTCCTAAAAAAAAAAAAAAAATTGTTGTTAGAATTATTTTTATACATGTTGTATGATCTTAGCAGTTGGGTACACCCCAAGCCTCCATTTAGATGTATAACCTGTATTCTCTCTGCCAGTTCTGCCAGGCGCAGGACATCGAGTACCTGACCGGAAGGGTCTGGATCGGCTTCTGGCTGGTGCTGTTTGTCCTGGTTATGGTGGCCGCAGAGGGGAGCTTCTTGGTGCGTTACATCTCACCCTTCACCCAGGAGATCTTCGCCTTCCTCATCTCCCTCATCTTCATCAACGAGACCTTCTACAAGCTCTATAGAGTAAGTATTCAGGATTATTATTTTTTTGTGCGTGATCGAGAGAGAGGAGCCGGACTAGGATAGATGTATCCTTCTCCATGCCCCTGGTGGCACGGTTATATAGTGCTCCTCTTGGGAAACTGGGGCCCAAAATGGCTTATGAGGGAGTGAGGGGGCTCCAAGAGATCCCGCCTCTCTTTAGAGGTAATCAGAGGGTCGGGATCCCCTGTGCACACCCACCGGGAGCCGGGCTAGACCACCAAACTTAAAATGACTGGTCTCTGAATGGCCTGATCCCACAGTGAGGCTGATTCACTAAAGAAGCTGAGAATGCTTACTGAAAAAATAAATAATTGAGGTGATTGTAGCCATATTAGTACAATTGTGACAAAGAAAATTAAGTACAGTGGAACGCCGGATAACGAGCATGAGTCATTCCAGGAGAATGCTTGTAATCCAAAGTACTTGCATATCAAAGCAAGTTTCCCCATTGAAGTCAATGGAAACTAAAACAATTTTTTTCGCATTGACTTCAATGGCATGCAATACCGCATGTGGCCAGAGGTGGGGGGCGCCGGAGAGCATCGGAGACACTCGGAAAGGCCTGAGGACACCACCGCTGAACGCGGAAAACCTCGGAAAGGTTCGGGATCAGAGTATTTCTGAGATTTTCTGAGAATTTCCGAAGGGCTCCGATCGGCACCGTTCAGCTCCAGCGCCCCCCACCTCAGGCCAAACACGGTATTGCACACCGCTTTGACTTGAATCCTGCTCGTTTTGCGAGGTAAGGTTTTTATGAAATATAGGGCCAGATTCAGGTACACTTAAATTTGCGCAGCGTAATCGAAATACTCTACGCTGCCGTATTTTACCAGGCTCTACATCGAATTCTGGTAGATTTTTGCCCGTACGATACGGCGGCGTAGTCTATTTCTCGCCGCGTAATCGAAATACGCGATTAGGGGGCGTGAAGCATTTAAAGCGGATGGTTCACCTTAAATAAATATTAAAAGCCAGCAGCAACAAATACTGCAGCTGCTGACTTTTAATATTAGGACACTTACCTGTCCTGGAGTCCAGCGGCGTCCGCAGCAGAGGATGAGCGATCGCTCATCACCCTGCTGCTCCCCCCTCCATCCACGGCGAGGGAACCAGGAAGTGAAGCGCTCCGGCTTCACTGCCCGGTTCCCTACGGCGCATGCGCGAGTCGCACTGCGCCCGCGATTGGCTCCCGCTGTGTGCTGGGAGCTGAGAGTTCCCAGCACACAACGGGAAAAGCCCGTCTTTTGCCCGAGACTGCGGGCCGGAAGTGGGTGCGGATACCTGTCTTTAGACAGGTATCTGCACCCCCCTCCCCCCTGAAAGGTGTCAAATGTGACACCGGAGGGGGGGAGGGTTCCGATCAGCGGATCTTCACTTTAGGGTGGAGATCCGCTTTAAATTAGGCGCGTCCCCACGGCGATCGAACTGCTCATGCTCCGTTCGGAAATTTCCCGCCGTGCATTGCGCGAAATCACATCGTTACGTCATTTTTTGTTTGAGTAGCGTCGTTTACGGACATTCCTATTCCCGGACGACTTACGTAAAAAATAATAAAAGACGTCGGAAAACGTTGAAATTCGACGCGGGAACGACGGCCATACTTAACATGGGCTGTCTAATATTAGAGCAGCAAAAAGCTGGTATATTGTTACGCAAAAAAAGATGACTAAAGATGCCGTAAGAGATTGCGATTGAAGATCGTAATTTCGGGGATCGCCGGCAAAAGCTCATTAGCTCGGGACGCGGAAAACGACGGGAAGTCCACCCAGTGGCCGCAATTGTATTGCAGCGTAGAACCGAAGGCGTACGAACACGTAATCCAGTCGAATTGAAGCCCGCAGCCGTCTATTCATGGTTTGAGGTTTCAGACTAGCTAAAAAACGCGCGTAATTTGAAAGTACTCCAGTCTAACACCAGTTAGACAGGAGTTACGGCTCTCTGAATCTGGCCCATAGTGCCTCATATTGCGAAAAGCTTGTTAACCGCATTACTCGCGATCTGAGGTTCCACTGTACTGTACATATAATTTTTCAGGACGAGCTTTCGGGGTTTGTCCTTTTCTTCAAGGTTCTGCTTGGACCTTGAAGAAGGGGACACACCCCGAAAGCTCGTCCTGAAAAATTATATGTACAAATAAAAAAAGTATCACGGACAGTACTCAATTTTCTCTGTCATAATTGCACTAATATGGCTCTCTGAAAAAAAAAAAATGTGAAAATTGACTTTGATTATCCAGTTTTGTACAGATGAGAAAAAAATAGGAATTTGCTTTTCACATAATTGGATAATTGAACTGAATTTTCACTCTTTTTTGAGTGACCATTTTCAAGTTTTTTTACTCATCTGACATGAGATGCATTGTTGTCTATGGGACATTGAACGCAGAGGGGTAAAGGTCAGTAATACAGTGGAACCCCGGATTACGAGCATAATCCGTTCCAGGAGAATGCTTATAATCCCAAATACTCGCATTTTAAAGAGAGTTTCCCCATGGAAGTCAATGGAAACAAAAATAATTTGTTTCGCATTGACTTCAATCGCATGTGGCCAGAGTGTAAAAAAGGGGGCCAGAGGTTGGGGTGTCGGAAACGATCGGTAAGGCCCGAGGACAGCTCGGCTGAACTCGGAAAAACCTTGGAAAGGCTCGGGAATGGAGTATTTCCAAGGTTTTCCAAGCATTTCCGAACGGCTCCGCTCAGCTCCGGTGCCCCCCCCCCACCTCAGGCCAAACGCGGTACTACACACCTCTGTGGCTTGAATCCTGCTTGTTTTATAAATGTTGTCTCACAAACACTCGCAAACCGAGTCAGGATTTTTAATACAGTGCTCGCAATCCGAGGTTCCACTCTACAGCGTTGACAGAGCAGTAAAACAAAAATAGAAAATGTCCTATTTCCTCGCCCATACTCAACATTACTCAGGTCTTTACACAAGGTTTTTGGCCCTTTGCACACGGGTGTCACAAGTTGTTAAGAAAACATTGGTAAATTATGGCGCCCGTGTGCAAGGGGTCTAAGGTCAAGAAGTTGACAGGCAGCAAAAGTCAAACTTGACATGACCTCTGACCCCCAACATTCTTTCTGAAGTGTCAGGCACTGGCAAAGCAACTAAAGCTTTAATAAGAGGATATAGGGATCGTTAATAAGGGCATATAGGGATCTTTAATAAGGGCATATAGGGATCTTTAATAAGGGTATATAGGGATCTTTAATAAGAGGATATAGGGATCTTTAATAAGCATATAGGCATAAGGGCATAGGGATCTTTAATAAGGGCATATAGGGATCTTTAATAAGGGCATATAGGGATCTTTAATAAGGGTATATAGGGATCTTTAATAAGAGGATATAGGGATCTTTAATAATTGCATATAGGGATCGTTAATAAGGGCATATAGGGATCTTTAATAAGAGGATATAGGGATCTTTAATAAGGGTATATAGGGATCTTTAATAAGGGCATATAGGGATCTTTAATAAGAGGATATAGGGATCTTTAATAAGGGTATATAGGGATCTTTAATAAGAGGATATAGGGATCTTTAATAAGGGCATATAGGGATCTTTATACTACCACTCTAATATATAATAAATGATAGAGAAACCTGTAGCACTTAGTGGTATCATAGCATCTTGTTAATGAATATAGGAGGCATTTGATATTTTAGACACATATTTATGCAGAAAAGGACAGGAAATTTGTTTAGAGTTGACTGTGTTGCTCTAGGTGTTTGCAGACCACCCATTGCTCAGGACGTACCCTTCTGGTGGGTCTGGAGGTCGAGCTGCCCCGGGTCCCCGGATGCAACCGAACACCGCTTTACTCTCCCTTATTCTGATGTCAGGAACTTTCCTCATTGCCTTTTTCTTGCGCAAGTTCAAAAACAGCCGATTCCTTGGAGGAAAGGTGAGGTGGAGGGTTGGTGACAGCGCGGTATACGGGTCCTCTTCATATCACAGCTGTTACATGGTCTCGCTCTCTCTCTTTTTTCTTTGCTCAGGCTCGACGAGTGATTGGAGATTTCGGGATTCCGATATCTATCCTAGTTATGGTCCTAATTGATTACACAATAACTGACACCTACACGCAGGTATGTTCTTTACAATTCTTTAGAAACCATTTACAAATTTGTGGTGAGTTAATACGTGTTATGTCCCGCATTAATGTGCGTCGCATTAAAGGGGTTGTATAGGTTTGATTTTTTTTTTTTTTTTTTTAACCACTTAACCCCCGGACATGGGCGTCCGCTGAAATTTTTTCAGGGGGGGGGCGCACTTCGGCAGCGGCGATACACTGTCGCATTTTACCCTTTCTTCCACTGCTAGTGGGGGTTAAAAGCCCCCCCCCCACGTTAAAATGTAAAAACACCCCACTGTGCCCCCTGCATCTTTCAATATCTCTTTGTCACTACTGTGTACCCCCTCTCCACAACTGCACCTCTGGACCCCTTTACATTACACAGCACCCCACAGCTCTGGACCCCTTTACATTACACAGCACCCTGCATCACTGGACCCTTTTACATTACACAGCACCCCACAGCTCTGGACCCCTTTACATTACACAGCACCCTGCATTACTGGACCCCTTTACATTACACAGCACCCTGCACCACTGGACCCCTTTACATTACACAGCACCCCACAGCTCTGGACCTCTTTACATTACACAGCACCCTGCACCACTGGACCCCTTATATTACACAGCACCCCTTTCCCTCGACTGAAACACTACACTATATTGACAGTATATTTATTTCAGGTCTAAAAGAGGAACCTTTTGGAATGAGGGACAAATGGATTTGATTCCGGAAGAGGGACAGGCACTCTAAATAAGGGACAACTAGAAACTAAGCCATAGGCTACAATTCTGTGTTGTGTTTGCTCTGCTTTCCCAGACTTGCTAAAAACACATCAGAAAATAGTCTAGTGTTACCTGTGGCAACAGATGTTGGCACAAACAAAGCACAGGCCTGGTAAACGTTATAAAATGGCGCTCCCCTCCCTCTGTCTTCTGGCGATCGTATCGTATGTCACGAAGCTGGGTCTGTGTGCAAGGTCCCGCCCCCCCCCTAGTTCGGCTTGTCTGATAGGAGGAACACTAGATAACTATCAGATGAGCCGAACTAGGGGGGCGGGACCTTGCACACAGACCCAGCTCCATGACATACGATACGAGGGCCGGAGGACAGAAGGAGGGGAGAGTTGCAGTCACGTCTTAAAGCTGTCCTAGGGCCAGCTCGGCCCTGCTCTTGGCTCTCCCTGGTGATTCCAGGGGGGGCAAACGACCCCCCTTGCCCTATGGAGCGGACGCCCATGCCCCCAGACAATATCGCTGCCCAATGACCAGAGCACTTTTTGTGATTCGGCACTGCGTTGCTTTAACTGACAATTGCGCAGCCGTGTGACATGGCTCGCAAACATTGGCGTCCTTTTTTCCCCACAAATGGCTTTCTTTTGGTGGTATTTGATCACTTCGGTTTTTATAAACAAAAATAGAGCTTTTTAAAAAATTCAATATTTTTTACATTTTGATAATAAATATCCCCAAAAAATATATAAAAATAGTTTTTTTCATTTAGGCCGATTATTCTTCTACATATTTTTCGTAAAAAAAATCGCAATTAGCCTTTATTGATTGGTTTGCAATTGGTTTACATAGGGGGTAGTTTTATGGAATTTTTATTATTATTTTTTTTTTACTTATAGCGATCAGTTTTTTTCAGCTATATGGCGGAACTTCGGAATTTTGACATTGGATTATTTTTATAGCTATAAAAATGCATTGGATTACATAAAAATGTCATTGCAGTGAACGGGTTAACACTAGGGGGCAGGGAAGGGGTTAAGTGTGTTCCTGGGTGTGTTCTAACTTTATGGGGGGGGGTGGCCTCACTAGGGGAAATCACTGATCTTCTGTTCATACATTGTATGAACAGAAGATCAGCATTTCTCTCACTGACAGGACCGGGGGGTTTGTGTTTACACACAAAGCTCCCGGCCCTCGCTCGGGTGCCCGGTGGCGATGCCGCAGTGCGCGGGACTCAACAAACATGTTATACTTCTGTTATGTATGGCGCCGCGCGCGCGCAGGAGGCCCCCAGTGGCTGCATTTGGGGAAAACAGCCGACATAGAGCAGCAAGGCGCTGGTCCCTCCGGGTCGCTGGAACAAGAAGAGGGCAGGCACTTGGCTCTCACCCGTCTTGGCAGGAGAGCCGACCTGCCGCAGTAAAATGACGGAGGCAGGTCGGCAAGCAGTTAAACAACAAACATGTTATACTTCCCTCCACTGTGCAGTTCTTTTTGCACAGAGTGGCCCGATCCTGCTGTTCTGGGGTCCCACGGGGTCCCACGACGGCTGTCTCAGCTCCTCCCTGCAATAGCTAGCCCCCTCTGGGAAGCTCTTTCCCGAGGGGGTTAGCTTGCGGACGCACTCGCGTGTCATACAGTGGGTGTCCATAGACGCCAAGTGTATGACTCAGTCCCGCCCCTGGGCAGCCGCGTCATTGCATGTGATTGACAGCAGCGGGAGCCAATGTCTTCACTGCTGTCAATCTATCCAATCAACGGCCAGACTCCGTAGAGAAGGGGACACCAGGGGGACACGGACAGCAGGTGAACGGACTCGGGTAAGTAAAATGAGGGGGCCCATGACAGCAAGGTGTTATTTCACCTTAATGCATAGAATCACAGGTGTGCGCACAGGGTGTGCCAGGTGTGCCCAGGCACACCCTAATCACCCTTTACAGCACAGATTCCCCTTACTGCCCTGGCTCCCTCCTTCCCCTTGCAGTGCTAACAGCTTCCCTCCTCTCCCGCCGGCTGTTGTTGCAAGGATGTTTTAGGATGAGTGGAGGAAGGGGCTGGTAAATCTGAATGAACATAATGAGTGATCGGTAGTGTGTGTTTGAGCTTTGGGGTGCACACCCTAATGCAATAGACTGCGCACACCTTAGCATAGAATGCATTAAGGTGAAAAAACACAAACCTTTACAACCCCTTTAAGGCCGACCATTGCAACGAATGAGCTGCCAATGCACTTCAACATGCCAAAATTTGCGCATTCACCATTTATGCCAACACAACACATTAATAAACAAAATGAATGCCTTCAAAAACAATTTCCATTCTCTTGTTGTAGAAGTTGAATGTTCCTTCAGGCCTGTCCGTCACGTCTCCTGGAAAACGTGGCTGGTTTATTCATCCTATGGGGACATCAAGTCCGTTTCCACTCTGGATGATATTTGCATCAGCTATCCCAGCTCTTCTAGTGTTCATTCTCATCTTCATGGAGACTCAGATCACTACGTGAGTAGGATGATACTGAAGATTTATATACTCCATAAACCTGGCTTCACTTTTCTTAAAATCAAATAGCTGAATGGGGGAATCTTTATTTTGGAGTAACCAGGATAATCAAATATTGTCTAAATTGCGGCGGCGTACAAGAGCCGGCGGAATCATGTGTATTCTTCTTGAATCTTGCTCCAAATTCTGTGTGCTTTCAATCCCCATTCACGTGTATTCCTGACGACGGCCATCCATATCTGTGCAGGAATCCAACTTTACTTTCTTGTAATAAAGACCACTTACTGCTTCTCTCTCTACTTGTGTGGAGTGATTGGTCTTGTCTCCGCCCCTTACTGTCGTTTTCTGCAGGCAGCCTTTAGTTTAGTGGGTGGGGCCTGCTGGGTCCCTCCCTCAGCTCTGCTCTCTCTACAGGCTATATACAGCACAGTGATGATGTCACCTCCAGGATACTTATTGTTTTTTCAAAGGCATTTGGTCCACACAAAGTGGATTTATATCCTTTGTGGCTCTTGAGGGATATAATTTAAAGTGATATTTAAACCTTATTTTTTTCTAATTAAAATAACATATGTGTTATACTTACCTGCTCTCTTCCTCTTCTTCTGGGGTCCCCCGTCGGTGTTCTGTCGAAAAAGCCAACTCGTCGAAATCTCCAATTACGTCAATGACTCTCCAGCAGCAGATTTCAATGACTTGGCTCTACTGCCCATGCTCGGGCGTGCACCCAACAGAATAAAAGGAACAAATCCAGAAATTAAAAAATTCATACATTCGAAAATCTAAATTCGAAAATCCTAAATCCAGAAATTCAAAATAATAATTAACTAACTATAAAATTATATGTATTGGTGTTTATTTTTAACTGTTATGCCCTGTACACATGATCGGTTCGTCTGATGAAAACCGACTGATGGATTTTTTCATTAGATATTCGATGAAGCTGGTTTTCATAAGTCTTGCTTACACACCATCGGTTAAAAATCCGATCGTGTCCAACGCGTTGATGTAAAACACAACGACGTGCAGAGAAAAATTAAGTTGATTCTGAGCATGCGTGGATTTTTGACCGATGCATTTCCCCACAGACGATTGTTTTTTTCTATCGGTTCTTTTAACCATAAGAGACATTTAAAACAGGTTCTATTTTTTTTCACCAATGGAAAAAAAATAACGAAGAAAACGAACCATCGGTCCGTTTTCATTACACGAACCAATCATGTGTACAGGGCATTAGTGAACGTAACAAATACGAATTTATCCAAAGTTATGAATTATCCGAAATAACGAATGCCGCATCTGAACAAATGGTACAGAACAAATTAATAATAAAATTGTTATTATTTTTATTTATTATTATTAATTCATTATGTTCCATTCGTTTAGATATGGCATTCGTTATTTTGGAAAATTTGTAACTTGTGATAATTTGTATTCGTTACGTTCACAAACAGCCAAATTTTAACGGGAATTTCAATACCTATAATTTAATGGTTAGTAATAGTTATTATTAGTTATTTAAAAAAATAAATAAAAATTATTAGTTATTATTTCAAATTTTCAAATTTGCGTTCTTCTTTTGAATTTTCTGTTATTTTCAGATTTTCTAATTCTCGAATTTCGTAAATTTGAATGCTGAATTTTCGAATATTCGAATTTACGAGTATTCAGAAATATTCTGTAAAAAGGGTTTTCGTTAATTCGGATACCCTGTATTTTCCGGTGTATAAGACAACCTTTTGCATGTAAAATAATGCCCCAAAAGTCGGGTGTCGTCTTATAAGCCGGTACCTGTCTGTCAGACAGCGGCCATCCATGATTCAAAAGCCGGGTCTCCTCCTCTAGGCTGTCCTGTGATAGGCGGAACACTCATTTTCCCAGCAGAGCCTCTGTTCAGTGTTCCGCCTATCACGGATGCCTTCTCATCCTCGGACGAGAGGACATCCTTTATAGGCGGAACACTGAACAGAGGCCCTGCTGGGAAAATGAGTGTTCCGCCTATCACAGGAAAGCCTGGAGGAGGAGGTGCGGCTTTTGAATCATGGATGACATACTCTGCAAACAGGAGAAGGTAGGGAGATTGTCGAGGCAGGGAATGGAATGGCACAGTGAGGCATGTTACTAATGGCACAGTGAGGCATGTTACTAAAGGCACAGTGAGGCATGTTACTAATGGCACAGTGAGGCATGTTACTAAAGGCACAGTGAGGCATGTTACTAATGCCACAGTGAGGTAGACAATGGCACCGTGAAGCATGTAATGGCACAGTGAGGCATGTACTAATGGCACAGTGAGGCATGTACTATGGCACAGTGAGGCATGTTACTAATGGCACAGTGAGGTAGGCAATGGCACCGTGAAGCATGTAATGGCACAGTGAGGCATGTAATGTAATGGCACAGTGAGATCTAAAAAAAAGCCTGTTTCTGTCAGCGGTTGTTCTGGCTACCCCTCAGCTTCCAGACAGACTAGTAGGAAGGTGGTCGTTTTATACGGCGAGTATATCCCAAAACCAACATTTTAGCTGGAAAATTAGGGGGTCGTCTTATACGCCAGCAAATACTGTATTTCCAAATGTGTCGAAATTTGTTAAAAAACGAATTCGGTACCAAACAAATTGCACATGTCTAATAACGATGGTATCCACTACTACTGCTGCTAATGATAATTAAAATAACAATGGAATCGGTTCCACACAAGATGAAATGTTCTATGTACTCTATCCCCACTAATATTATTTCCGTCCTGCTACCACTTCTACTGCTAATAATTGTGATATTTTCTTTTCTTGATTCTATCGCAGCCTGATTGTCAGTCGGAAGGAAAGGTGCCTACAGAAAGGCAGCGGCTTTCACTTGGATTTGCTCCTCATTGGCACTCTGGGTGGGCTCTGCGCCCTTTTCGGACTTCCTTGGCTGACGGCGACCACGGTGCGCTCCGTCACTCATGTCAACGCCTTAACCCTGATGAGTAAAACAGCGCCGGGAGAGAGACCGCGAATCGCGGAGGTTAAAGAGCAAAGGGTGACCGGAGTGCTGATCTCCATTCTCGTGGGTGAGGGCGCAGTGCATGAATGACAGTTCTGGGTGCTGATTGGCCAAAATTATTATTTTTTATTAAAGATTTTTATTTTGGAAAGTAGGAAGGAAAGGTGATATCTTTTACTTTGGTTTGTTCCTCAGTGGCTCTATAGCAAAAAAACGTACCGTATATATACATTAGTAAGGCCGCGTACACACGATCAAATCTATCTGCTGGAAACGGTCGGCCCGACCGTCCCAGCAGACAGATTCGACCGTGTGTACGGGCGAGCCGACGGATTTGGCCACCTGACAGATTTCAAAGCTTGCTTTGAAATCTGTCGGCTGGGAACCCGTCCGCCCGACATGTCTGCTGGTTAGTACGCTAACCAGCAGACATGTCTTCTCGCACACGCGCCGAATGGTTTCGACGCATGCGCGGAAGTGTTTTACTTCCTGGTGCGGTGACGTGGCGGCGTCAACGTCACCGCCACGTCACCGCGCCGTCTGGCGGCGGGGATTTTGGTTTGATCGTGTGTACACGATCAAACCAATATGTCCCCAGCAGACAGATTTGTTCAAATCGGTCGGCCCGACCGATTTGAACAAATCTGTCTGCTCGTGTGTACGCGGCCTTACTGTACCTATGTGGAAATATATGCAATGACAATATTTAAAATACTATAAATCCCTTTCTTTTCATTCCACATGCTTTTATTCATATTTTTCCTCCACGTTTAAATGCAGACCAAACTGTCCAGTAAAAGTGACAGCTACAGCGGTTGGGCCAAACCATATAACACTGCCAGGGGTGCTTACAACACTCTGCTTTGATCTACTGGGTTTAAAAAAAAAAAATAACTGTTGCTGTAGCTGCCTAAAAAGTTTTAGTTTTAGTTTGAATTGATTTACTTAACAACTTCAGCCCTGGAGGATTTGGCTGCCCAATGACCAGGCCATTTGGCACTGCGTTGCTTAAACAGAGAATTGCGTGGTCGTGCGACGTGGCTCCCAAACAAAATTGGCGTCCTTTTTTTCCCACAAATAGAGCTTTCTTTTGGTGGTATTTGATCACCTCTGCGGTTTTTATTTTCTTGCACAATAAACAAAAAAAGAGTGACAATTTAGAAAAAAAAGCTATATTTTTTACTTTTAGCTATAATAACTATCCCCCAAAAAGATTAAAACATTTTTTTTTCTAAGTTTAGGCCGATATGTATTCTAGATATTTTTGGTAAAAAAAAATTGCAATAAGCGTATATTGAGTTGTTTGCGCAAAAGTTATAGCGTCTACAAAATAAGGGATAGTTTTATGCCATTTTTATTGGTATTTACTTATTAGTAACATTATGACATTATGGCGGACACATCGGACACTTTTGACGCTATTTTGGGACCATTGTCATTTATACAGCAATCAGTGCTATAAAAATGTACTGGCAGGGAAGGAGTTAACCAATAGGGGGCTAGGAAGGTGTTAAGTGTGTCCTAGGGAGTGATTCGAACTGTGTGGGGGCTGGGCTACCTGTGACACAACACTGATCACTGATCCCGGTTCTAGGGAGCAGAAGATCAGTGTCCTGTCACAAGGCAAAACAGAGAGATGCCTTGTTTAGACAGGCATCCCCCCCATTCTGCAGCTCCGTGACACGATCACGGGACACAAGCAGACATCGAGAGCTCCTGCTAGGGGGTCCACCACTGTAAGACATGCCAAACATCGGCGACTGGGGATGATGTCAGCAGCGGGAGGTGGGAAAACAGGGCCCAGGTGACATCATTGGCAACCGATGTAGAATCGTGAACAGTTGCATTGGCTTTGTCAGTTTCATTACGAGAAACTTTATTGTCCCAGAATGAAGGTGCCCGGGACAGACCTGCTAAATGCGGGACACGTGGTCACCCAGGGCAGATCATTATTAAATACCTACCTGCAAAATAGCTTTTATTAATAATCTTCAAGTGAAATGAATCTTTTTAACAACAGAAAAGAAAGCAGTTAAAAATGTAGGGCCAGATTCAGAATGAAGATACGTCGGCGTATCTAGAGATACGCCGCGTAACTTCTAAGAATAGCCGGCGTATCTTTTTTCTGTATTCAGAAAACAAGATACGCCGGAATTTAGCTAAGATACGAGCGGCGTAAGTCTCTTAAAGGGGTGTTCCACCCAAAAATATGACCCCTTCTTAACCCACTCCTCACCCCCATACATGCCACATTTGGCATGTAATTTTTTTGGGGGGGGAGTGGGGGCTTCAGTAGGAGTGGGACTTCCTGTCCCACTTCCTGCTTCCGCCGAGGGGCTGGTTAGGCGATTAAGCTTAATCGCCTACACCAGCCCCCTCCCTGTAGGCGATCACATGGGACACTGACAGGTCCCATGCGATCGCCTCTCCAATCAGCGGCGAGCCGCGCCGCGCACGCATGCGCAGTACGGCTCGCGCATGCGCAGTGGGTGCCCGGCCGTGAAGCCGAAGGCTGTCACGGCTGGGTGCCCACAGACAGGATGGAGACGCCGGCCGGGGAGGGGGGCAGAGGAGCGGAGCCCCGGTCGGCGCGTCGCTGGAACGCAGGAGCAGGTAAGTGAGTGTTTATTAAAAGCCAGCAGCTACACTTTTTGTAGCTGCTGACTTTTAATAAACACCATTTTTGGCTGGAACACCCCTTTAAGCCGTCGTATCTTAGTAGCATATTTACGCTGGCCACTAGGTGGCGCTTTCCGATTTTCGCATCGAATATGCAAATGAGCTAGATACACAAGCGTACTTGTGCTCGGTCGTCGTATTTTACGTTGTTTGCATAAGCGTAATTCCGGCATAAAGTTACCCCTGCTATATGAGGCGCAGCCAATGTTAAAGCGGTTGTAAACCGCATATAATTTTTTTTTTTTTGTGAACCTGCAAGGCTAAAGGCATAATCGTTCCGAGGTAAGTATTTCATAATCAGCTAGTATGTGGTGCATACTAGCTGATTATGAAATACTTACCTCGGAACGACGAGGTGAAGAACACTTACCTGGTCCACGCCGAGCGAGATGTCATCTTGCTCCGGCGTGTCTTCCGGGTATCGTCGTGATTGGCTGGAGCGGCGATGACGTCACTCCCGCGCGGGAGATTTCAAATCGGCAGTGGGTAGGCGGCTGCCGGTCCTTTCGTCGTGGATATCCCCTGCGCATGCGCCGCTGCAATCAGCGGCGCATTGCGAGGGGAAAATCTCCTAAACTGTACAGGTTTAGGAGATAGGCTTACCTGTAGGTCAAAGTCAAAAAAGTGGGTTTACAACCACTTTAAGTATGGACGTCGGGACAGCGTCGTATTGTACGTCGTTTGCGTAAGTCGTTCGGGAATGGGGCTGGGCGTAAGTTACATTCACGTCGATATCAATGAATATTTGCAACGTGATTTGGAGCATGCGCACTGGGATACGTTCATGGCCGGCGCATGCGCAGTTCGGAAAAAGCGTCAATTGCGCGGGGTCGCGATTAATTTACATGGATCACGCCCCCTACCTGCCTATTTTGAATTACGCGCTCTTACGCCGGCCCATTTACGCTACGCCGCCGTAACTTTGGGCGCAACTTCTTTCTGAATACGGCACCTGCCTCTCAAAGTTACGGCGGCGTAGCGTAAACAAGATATGGTACGCCCGCACAAAGTTACGGCGGGCTATCTGAATCTTGCCTGTAGGGGTTAGTGTTCAAGTTGCCCATTGTATTGCTGGCCAGTGGAAAATTGCCCCCT
Source organism: Rana kukunoris (assembly GCA_029574335.1). Lineage (NCBI taxonomy): Eukaryota > Metazoa > Chordata > Amphibia > Anura > Ranidae > Rana > Rana kukunoris. Next base: position 224,643,948 of record CM056054.1, on the reverse strand, counting down.
TGTATTGGTGGTCAGTGTAGGCAGGAGATCAATTAGCCACATCTAGGGGAACCCCTAGTACAGTGATGCACTCCAGATGCTTTGGAACTACATTTCCCATGATGCTCATGCACTCTGAAGTGTGGTGGAGCATCATTGGAAATGTAGTTCCAAAACATCTGGGGTGCCAAGGTTCGCCATCATTGCCCTAGTACCTTAAGGAGGAACCCTGGAGTTCCACAGAACCCAAGTTTACAATTACAACACCAGTCAACTTAAACATTTTTTTCTTTTTTTTTTTTAAGATGCCACCATTAAAATACTTTTCGTTGACGTCTATTGTTTTGCACCAGTTTTTTTAAACTGAGTGTATTATGTAATGTCACCTATAGATGTCACTGTTGCATTTGTTGCATAGTTTTTTTTTATAGTTTCAGCCCATGACTAGAGTTCCTCATGTATGCCATGGCAATGCAAACAGTGACACCTAGAGGCTAGAACAGAGAAGGGGGCTTTAATGTTAGTGGTAGCTTATCATTAATTCAACACTGACAGCCATGGCACCATCCCCAATCTCTCCTGTCCCTTGAGGCATAACTGCCACTGTGTGCATTGATTTTTTATTTTTTTTTACCAGCGCATGTTGTTTTATGTCACTTATGTGCCATTGCTTTTATTGACCTTTATATGAGCACATTGATGTGTGTTTTATGAGCAGCATTTGATATTTATTAGTTCTGATGAGTAATTCTATCAATACCATGCACTCGGCCTCAGTGACAAACATGGACGGGTAGGCACGTAAAGGTATAGGTCAGTCACCACGGAAAAATAAATCAGCCAACCTGCTCTAGGAGGCAGAGAATATGAGAAAATAATAGAACGTGCAATTACCTCTGATGCCGCGTACACACGATCACTTTTCGGCATGAAAAAAAACAACGTTTTCATTTAAAATGATCGTGTGTCTACGTGATCGCGTGTGGACGTTTTTAAAAAGACAACCCGAAAAATGATCGTGTGTCTATGCGCCATTAGTGTCAGTTTTCCTTGTGTTTAGTGCTGAAATTCAACATAGTGGGCCAGATCTACAAAAAATTACGGCGGCGTATCTCCAGATACGCCGCCATAATTTCAAATTTGCGCCGGCGTATCTTAGTTTTGTATTCACAAAACAAGATGTGCCGGAATTACGCTAAGATACGACTGACGTAAGTCTCTTACTCCGTCGTATTTTAGTTGCATATTTACGCTGGACGCTTCCGTTGTTTTTCTGCGTAAAATAGGTAGATACAAATGAGGTAGATACGCCGATCCACGAACGTACGTACGCCCGGCGCATTGTTTTTACGTTGTTTGCGTAGGCGTATGTCCGACGTAAAGTTACCCCTGCTGTATGGAGGCGTACGTAATGTTAAGTATGGATGTCAGGCCAGCGTCGAATTTTCCGTTGTTCACGTCGTTTGCGTAAACCGTTCGCAAATAGGGATTTGCGTAAGTTACGTTCACGTCGTTTTTATTGATGTTTTGCGACGTGATTTGGAGCATGTGCACTGGGATACATCCACGGCCGGCGCATGCGCAGTTCATAAAAACCGTAATTTACGTCGGGTCACGATTAATTTGAATAAAACACGCCCACCTCTTCCCCATTTGAATTAGACGCGCGTACGCCGGCCCATTTACGCTACGCCACCGTAAGTTAGGACGCAAGTGCTTTGTGAATATGGCACTTGCCATTCTAACTTGAGGCGGCGTAGACGTAAATACTATACGCCACGCCACCGCAGTGATACGCCGGGGCTACGAGGATCTGGCCCATTGTTATTAGGATGATATTGTAATTTATTATGCAAATGTTTTGTATCGTCGTTCTTTAAAAAGTAAGTTATCTGTCCTCCCGCAGGTCTCTCCATAGTAATGGGGGAAATGTTGCGTCAGATCCCGCTGGCAGTTCTATTTGGGATCTTCCTGTATATGGGGGTGACATCCCTCACTGGGATCCAACTGTTCGAGAGACTTCTGCTGATCCTCATGCACCCCAAGCATCACCCCGAGCACCCCTACGTGGTGAAGGTGAGTGTACATACTATCCCCCAATAGATACATTGAGAGGAATTTACCAAAACTGGAGCAGACAGAACCTGGTTCACCTGTACACGGTGACCAATAAAAGCTCTTTGCTTTCATTTTCCATGTTTAAAGGGGTTGTAAAGCTAATTCCCCCCCCCCCCCCCCCCCCTAAATAGTTTCTTTACCCTAGTGCAGTCCTCCTTCACTTACCTCATCCTTCCATTTTGCTTTTAAATGTCCTTATTTCTTCTGAGAAATCCTCACTTCCTGTTCTTCTGTCTGTAACTCCACACAGTAATGCAAGGCTTTCTCCCTGGTGTGGAGAAAGCCTCTTGAGGGGGGAGGGGGTGAGTCAGGACACTCTCTACTAGAGAGTGTCCTGATAGAGAAAAGAAAAGGAGCTGTGTGTTAGTGGGCGTCCTGACACTCCTGCTCGCCCCCTCCCCCATACCTCCCAACCGTCCCGGATTTCGCGGGACTGTCCCTGTAAATCCTGCGGTACCGCGATCAGGCCTGGAGTCCCGCGATTCCGCGCCCCCCTGTGATTACCGTGATTCGCGGTAAATCCCGCATTCCTGCGATCGGTGCTGGATTCCTGCGATTTTGCGCCCCCCCGCCTCAACAACTCCTATCCGTGGAACCCCTCCCCGCTCCTCAACTCCAATCCGCGGAACCCCCCCGCTCAACAACTCCTATCCGCGGATCCCTTCCCCGCTCAACAACTCCGATCCGCGGAACCCCTCCCCGCTCAACAACTCCTATACGCAGAACCCCTCCCCGCTCAACAACTCCTATCCACGGAACCCCCCCGCTCAAGAACTTCTATCCGCGGAACCCCTCCCCGCTCAACAACTCCTATCCGCGGATCCCTTCCCCGCTCAACAACTCCTATCCGTGGAACCCCTCCCCGCTCAACAACTCCAATCCGCGGAACCCCTCCCCGCTCAACAACTCCTATCCACGGAACCCCCCGCTCAAGAACTCCTATCCGCGGAACCCCTCCCCGCTCAACAACTCAGATCCGCGGAACCCCTCCCCGCTCAACAACTCCTATACGCAGAACCCCTCCCCGCTCAACAACTCCTATCCACGGAACCCCCCCGCTCAAGAACTCCTATCCGCGGAACCCCTCCCCGCTCAACAACTCCGATCCGCGGAACCCCTCCCCGCTCAACAACTCCTATACGCAGAACCCCTCCCCGCTCAACAACTCCTATCCACGGAACCCCCCCGCTCAACAACTCCTATCCGCGGAACCCCTCCCCGCTCAACAACTCAGATCCGCGGAACCCCCCCCCCCCCCCGCCCAACAACTCCTATCCATGGAAACCCCTCCCCGCTCAACAACTCCTATCCACAGAACCCCTCCCTGCTCAACAACTCCTATCCACGGAACCCCCCCCCCCCCCCGCTCAACAACTCCGATCCGCGGAACCCCTCCCCGCTCAACAACTCCTATCCGCAGAACCCCTCCGCGCTCAACAACTCCTATCCACGGAACCCCTCCCCGCTCAACAAATCCGATCTGCGGAACCCCTCCCTGCTCAACAACTCCGATCCACGGAACCCCTCCCCGCTGAACAACTCAGATCCGCGGAACCCCCCCCCCCACTCTACAACTCAGAGTGGGGGGCTTTCTCCACACCTTTACAACCCCTTTAACTGAACAAGCTGAAGATAGAAATAAGCTGGTTGTAATGCACAGCTGCATTGGATTCTGTCTGCTTAAGTTTTGTTAACCACTTAAGACCCGGACCAAAATGCAGGTAAAGGACCTTGCCCCTTTTTGCGATTCGGCACTGGGTCGTTTTAACTGACAATTGCGCGGTCGTGTGACGTGGCTCCCAAACAAAATTGGCGTCCTTTTTTCCCCACAAATAGAGCTTTCTTTTGGTGGTATTTGATCACCTCTGCGGTTTTTATTTTTTGCGCTATAAACAAAAATAGAGCGACAATTTAAAAAAAAATGCAATATTTTTTACTTTTTGCTGTAATAAATATCCCCCAAAAATATATAAAAAAAATTTTTTTTTCCTCAGTTTAGGCCGATACGTATTCTTCTACATATTTTTGGTAAAAAAAATCGCAATAAGCGTTTATCGGTTGGTTTTCGCTAAATTTATAGCGTTTACAAAATAAGGGATAGTTTTATTGCATTTTTATTAATTATTTTTTTTTTACTACTAATAGTGGCGATCAGCGATTTTTTTCGTGACTGCGACAATATGGCGGACACTTCGGACAATTTTGACACATTTTTGGGACAATTGTCATTTTCACAGCAAAAAATGCATTTAAATTGCATTGTTTACTGTGGAAATGACAGTTGCAGTTTGGGAGTTAACCACAGGTGGCGCTGTAGGGGATGTGTGACCTATGTGTTGTGTTTACAACTGTAGGGGGTGTGGCTGTATGTGTGACGTCATCGATCGTGTCCCCCTATTACAGGGATGACGCGATCGATGCTACGGCCACAGAGAAGCACGGGGAAGCCGTGTGTTCTTCCGCTCCAGGGACGGATCGCCGCACTGCAGAGGTGATCGGGTCCGCGAATCCCGCGGTCCCGGTCCTGGAGCTTCGGACCGGGTCGTGGACGCGCGCCCGTGACCCACGGCTGGGTACTAAAATCAACGTATATATACGTTGATGTGCCCAGCCGTGCCATTCTGCCGACGTAAATGTGCAGTAGGCGGTCCTTAAGTGGTTAAGCTTCTCCTGTTCATTTTGTCTGAACACGTGACAGGTCCCAGGCGATCGCCTGTCCAATCAGATAGCGCAGCGCCACTCGTGCATGCGCAGTGAGTGCCCGGCCATGAAGCTGAAAGCTGTCAGGGCCGGGTGCCCACAGTAACAATGAGGACGCTGGCCGGAGAGGGGGGGGGGGGGGGATTTCCACTTTACATAGTATGGCTTTGTAATCTTTCTACTCCTCTACACCTGGTCATACCCTTGTGCTGTCCCTCTAGGTGTGCACATGGAGGATGCATCTGTTCACCTGCGTCCAGCTCTCTTGTATTGTGCTTCTCTGGGTGGTGAAATCGTCTCCGGCTTCGCTGGCCTTCCCGTTCCTCCTCATCCTCACCGTTCCGCTCAGACGGTTCATCCTGCCCAAGTTTTTCCACGAGAGAGAACTGAAAGCTGTAAGTTATACTTCATACATTTTACATTGAAATTGTAATTTTTTCCAAACGTCCACTCTCTTTTATAAATGTCTTGTTCCCATCTTGTGTACCTTACAGCGCATGCGTGCATTTTTGTGTTTTCTGGGACGTTTTGAAAGGGCTGTCAATTGGAAGTCCACATACTCTAATTGTTAATGAATGTTTAATGTTAGGGTCTGTAAAGCTCACCATACACTATACAATCTCCTTTAGATCTACCATCAACTATGTAGTGCAAGGGCCTGCCTGACTGGATACAGAGTGGATTGGATAGATGGTATGTTCTCCTATTATATCGTTTTGGTAAATCTAAAGGAGATCTTACAGAGTTTGTACAATCAAATTGTATAGTATATGGCCACCTTGTAAAGGTTTGTTTTTTATTTTCTAAATAGGTTCCTTTAAGCTAGAGCAGTGTTGGTTCACTTACCTTTTCCTTCCATTTCCCTTCTAAATGTTTTTTTTTCTTTGTCTTAATTTCTCACTTCCTGTTCCTCCTCAGTAAGCTTCCCCCCATCACATGAGCCGTTCTGGCTGGGGGTTAGTCAGCGTGCTCGCCCCCTCCCTTTGGACTACATCCCTGCGGGGAGACACTGTGAACGAGGTTCGAGCACGCTGACCAACCCCCAGCAAGGTAAGGTGTGATAAATAGAACGTTTATTTTATCTCTACAAAAGAAGTACATTAAAGTGTTATTAAAATGTTTTTTTTTCTTTCTAAATAACAAACATGTTATACTTACCTGCTCTGTGTAGTGGTTTTGCACAGAGCAGCCCTGATCCTCCTCTTCTCAGGTCCCTCGCCGGAGCTCCTGGCTCCTCCTCTATGGCCGAGTGCCCCCACAGGAAACAGCTTGCAATGGCGGACATCCTAGCAGGCTTGCTTCCAAGCCACTGCTCTGCATGTCTATTCACACACAGAGCCAAGGCCCCTCTCTCCTCATTGGCTCAGTGGCTGTGATTGCCAATGACTCCCACTGCTGTCTCAGCCAATAAGGAGGCAGGGTCCCTGGAGAGCTGAGGCACTTGTGCACATCGCTGGATTGAGATGGGGCTCAGGGAAGTATTGGGGGGAACAGAATGCATGAAGGTAAAAAATCTTGAGCCTTTAGAACCACTTGAACCACTTTAACTCTCAACATTAACTAGAATCAGATTTTAGCGGGTGACACTTTAACTGGCAATCTTATTGCTCATATCTGCTTTTTAGTTGGATGCTGAAGATGTTGAACCAAACTTTGATGAAGACGGCCAGGATGAATACAATGAGCTTCATATGCCTGTGTGATCCTGCTCCACTGTGCTAAAAGCAGTATGATCCTTTCACCAGAACTCCTCCGTATGGATCCTTTCTCCAGAACTCCTCCGTATGGATCCTTTCACCAGAACTCCTCCGTATTTATCCTTTCACCAGAACTCCTCCGTATGGATCCTTTCACCAGAACTCCTCCGTATTTATCCTTTCACCAGAACTCCTCCGTATGGATCCTTTCTCCAGAACTCCTCCGTATGGATCCTTTCACCAGAACTCCTCCGTATTTATCCTTTCACCAGAACTCCTCCGTATGGATCCTTTCACCAGAACTCCTCCGTATTTATCCTTTCTCCAGAACTCCTCCATATTGATCTTTTTTCCAGAACTCCTCCGTATTGAACTTTTCTCCAGAACGCCTCCTAATGGATTCTTTCCCCAGAACTCCTCTGTATGGATCTTTTCTCCAGAACTCCTCTGTGAGGATCCCTTCTCCAGAACTCCTCCGTATGGATCCTTTCTCCAGAACTCCTCCGAATGGATCCTTTTCTCCAGAACCCCCCCGTATGGATCTTTTCTCCAGAACTCCTGTGTGAGGATCCTTTTTCCAGAACTCCTCCGTATTGAACTTTTCTCCAAAACTCCTCCGTATGGATCCTTTCTCCAGAACTCCTCCGTATGGATCCTTTCACCAGAATTCCTCGTATGGATCCTTTCACCAGAACCCCTGCTTGCAGTGTCTGGTTTTAGTTCTGCTGTAGCCTGATCGAGCCCAAACCTGTTTTGACCTTACACGTGCATTATTTAATATTCTGATCCCAGAACCCACAATCACATAACGTTGGGTTTCATGCTTAAAGAAGCATTAAATCATTTTTATTTTTCAATTCTGTCCCCTATGGTACAAAGTGTATGTAGTACTTTGTCCCATGTTTCTAAGCACTTTCTAACCCTAGTTATTAGATTTGATCTGCTCCCCTTCCGCTGTGGCCACTACAACAACAGTTATGAAGGAGACGACTGGTCCATAAGTGTAGCTTGTCTCGGCCCTTTAACATCAGCTATGAAGGAGATGGCTGGTCCATAAGTGTAGCTTGTCTCAACTCTTCAACAACAACTATAAAGGAGACGACTGGTCCATAAGTGTAGCTTGTCTTGACTCTTCAACAACAGCTATCAAGAAGACGGCTGGTCCATAAGTGTGGCTTGTCTCGGCTCTTCAACATCAGCTATAGAGGAGACGGCTGGTCCATAAGTGTAGCTTGTCTCAACTCTTCAACAACAACTATAAAGGAGACGACTGGTCCATAAGTGTAGCTTGTCTTGACTCTTCAACAACAGCTATCAAGAAGACGGCTGGTACATAAGTGTGGCTTGTCTCGGCTCTTCAACATAAGCTATAAAGGAGACGTCTGGTCCATAAGTGTGGCTTGTCTCGGCTCTTCAACATCAGCTATGAAGGAGACAGCTGGTCCATAATTGTAGCTTGTCTCGGCTCTTTAACAACAGCTATGAAGGAGATGGCTGATTCATAAGTTCAGCTTTTCTGGGCTCTGAGCACTTTACTGCGACAAGCATTACAAGAGGAATGCAGTGAGAGGTGGGACTTATTACCCTCTGCATTCCTCTTGCTGCTGCTTGTCTCCGGAAACTGTTCATAGCTGAGACAAGCTACACTTATGAATCAGCCGTCTGCTTCATAGCTGTTGTCAGATCAACTGTGGCGGGAGGGGAGGGGGGGAAGTTTCAGATCGGGCCTCATAACTAGGGTTAGAAAGTGCTTAGAAATATGGAGCAAAGTACTCCATGTATTTTGTTCCATAGGGGACAGAATTGGAAAATAAAAATTATAAATGATATAAAATTATTTATTTTTCTTAAAAAAAAAAAATGGATTTATGAAGCGAATAAGCTAAATATTTATTAAATATAAAACTAAACACTGTTCTTGTCACAAAGTTTTCTTTTACAACTGAATTACACGCAAAAAGCTACATACAGATGAAATATATTCATGGGAGCCGTTTTATATGTCGGTCCAGTTTTGAGATGTGCATATCTATACTCTGTCATTAGTCAGATCAGGTGAGATAAGAAGCAATAACAGCATAGCCCTGTTTGGCAAGACAGGAGACCTAATTTTTCTCTGCTGCAGTTCACTAAGGTTCCTTTCACATGGGGCAGTGGAGGTGCGGTGGCGGTATAGCAACGCGTTTTTTAGCGCCGCTATACCGTTGTATTTACCGTGATATTCGTCCACTAGCGCCTCTGCAGAGGCGCATTGTGGGCTGAATTACCGCGGTTTCCCATTGATTTCAATGGGAAGGAGCGGTATATGAGCGGTAAACACCCTGCTCCTATACCGCTGCAAAGATGCGGCTAGCAGGACTTTTGGAGCGGTCCTGCTAGGGCACCGCTTCAGTGTGAAAGCCTTCAGGTTTCACATTGAAGACTACAGGGCACGATTTTTTCAGGCGGTATAGCAGCGCTATTTTTAGCGCTGTACCGCCTGAAAAATGCCCCAGTGTGAAAGGGGCCTAACATTTAAAGGTCTTATCCCTCCCCATCCTGTGATTGGAGAGTACACGGAGACTAATGAGCTCTTTATGTTGTATTAACCACTTATGTACCACTGTACATTTTTGAATGGTGAAGTGGTGCCGTTTATATGCGACACTGCAGAAATCACCCTTGGTCAACCAGTTCCCCCAAAAATGGTTGTGATCTTAGCCATCATTGGGCGGCTCAGTTCATAGACACCATGAACAGAGCCGATCCGAGAAATAATTAATTGTAATAAAAATGTATTTAACATTAATAATTGTAAACAGTGATAATTAAAGTGACTTGTGCTCTTATAAAAGTGTCCATTGCAAAATATTGAATGATTAATGAACTAGTCTTTGGTCCTCTTTAAATGATAATGGTAAAATTGGTGATCTTAGCTGTGCACTTAAAGCGGAGGTCCACCTGATTATTTTTTTTTTTAATGCCAGCAGCTACAAATACTGCAGCTGCTGATTTTTAACAAATGGACACTTACCTGTCCAGCGTGCCCGCGATGTCAGCAGACGAGGCTGAGCAATCGCTTGGCACTCGGCTGCATCCGCCGCCATCCTCGGTGAGGGAATCAGGAAGTGAAGCCTTGTGACTTCACTGCCCGATTCCCTATTCCGAGTATCGCAGCATGCCGTCACTGGTCCCCGCTCTCTTCTGGGAACAGTGTTCTAGGAAGGGGCTGGACTCCAGCGGGAGTCAGAACCCGAAAGTGGTGCAAATACCTTTTTTCTACAGGTATCTGCACCCCCTGAAAGGTGCCAAATGTGACACCGGAGGGGGGAGGGATCCAAAAAGCGGAAGTTCACTTTTAAGCCTCGTACACACGACCGGTTTTCCTGCCAGGAAAACTGCGGGGAGAGCTTTTGGCCGGGAAAACAGGCCGTGTGTATGCTTCCTCGCAGTTTTCCCAACAGGAAAACTGCTGGCAATCCCGGCGGGAAAATAGAGAACCTGCTCTCTATTTTTCCGCCTGGATTCCCGGCAGTTTTAACCCAGGAGTTTTCCTATGGGAACAAACTGCAAGGGAGCATACACACGGCCGGGATTCCCAGCCAAAGCTCTCCCCGCAGTTTTCCAGACGGGAAAATCTCTCCCGTGTACACAGGGAAAGTTACCGAGCAGGTTCTCGGTTTTCCCATCAGGATTCCCGGCGGACTTTATACCGTCGGGAATCCCGGTCCTGTGTACAGGGCTTTACATTGAAGGCACTCACCGGATAGAATTCCCCACCAAGGGTGCAGCGCTGTCACAGTGTATGCCACTGTGTAGTGCTCTGGGAAAGAGATCTGTCCAAAGGATACTGTTATTAAATTTGAATCTGATACAGTATCACACTATGTGGAGTCTTTTGTTCCATACATACTATGGGCACTGGTAATGTGTTTGCCACCTCCATGAAATGACTTTTTGCAGGTTGGGATGTTTGTGTTACTGAAAATTACAGAGCTGCAGATTGAAAAGAAAAGTTCATTTTTAACCACTTAAGACCCAGACCATAATGCAATTTAAGGACCTTGCCCCTTTTTGCGATTCTGCACTGCATCGCTTTAACTGACAATTGCGCGGTCCCGCAACGTGGCTTCCAAACAAAATTGGCGTCCTTTTTTCCCCAAAAATAGAGCTTTCGTTTGGTGGTATTTGATCACCTCTGCGGTTTTTATTTTTTGTGCTCAAAACAAAAATAGAGCGACAATTTTGAGAAAAATTCAATATTTTTAACTTTTTTCTATAATAAATATCCCTGAAACAAATATAAAAAATATATTTTTTCCTCAGTTTAGGCCGATACATATTCTTCTACCTATTTTTGGTAAAAAAAAATCGCAATAATCGTTTAATAATTGGTTTGCGCAAAATTTATTTACAAAATAGGGGGTAGTTTTATGGCATTTTTATTAATAATTTTTTGTTTTACTACTAATGGCGGCGATGAGCGATTTTTTATCGTGACTGCCACAATATGGCGGCCACATCAGACAATTTTGACAAATTTTTGGGACCATTGTCATTTTCACAGCGAAAAGTGCTATAAAAATGCACTGATTACTGTGAAAATGACAATTACAGTTTAGAAATTAACCACTAGGGGGCGCTGTAAGGGTTAAGGGTTATATCAGGGAACCGACGATCACTGACATGCCACAGTGAAGAACAGAAAAGGTGCGTTTACACTCACCTCTCCCCGTTCTTCAGCTCCTGTGACCGATCACGGGACACCGGATCCCGCAGGCGCGGTCACGGAGCTTCAAACCGGGTCGCAGGCGCGCGTGACCCACGGCTGGGCACTTAAAGAGGATGTACCCATAGGTGATTGTGCCCAGACGTGCCATTCTGTGGACGTATATCGGCGTTAGGCCGTCCTTAAGTGGTTAATAACATTCAATTATAATATGACTTGTGTTGCAATTGTATACACTATATCAGGGATATGCAATTAGTGGACCTCCAGCTGTTGCAAAACTACAAGTCCTATTATGCCTCGGCCTCTGGGTGTCATGCTAGTGGCTGTCAGAGTCTTGCTATGCCTCATGGGCAGGCGCGTCGTTAGGCCCTGGCTGAGGAGGCTAGAGCCCTGAATGTGCAGCTGAAAAGCCCCGAGTCTCGGGCATGCCAAAGTTAATAAGTAGCCCCGAGTGCCCGAGCGCCGCCGAGCAGTTAGTCAAGTTTGCCCGAAGAGACACAGCAGGTCCCGCCTATGATGGACGTCCCACTGCCAGCCACTGGTCCAATCAGGGACCGCGGGACGCGTGACGTCCATCATAGGCGGGGTAAGCTCAGAAGGCGGGAATTACAAATTTACACTTCCGCCCGGCGCGCCATGATGCGGCTCTCCTCCTTGGCTACAGAAGGCGCTATGTACAGGGCAGGGTCACGGTCACCCGAGGCACATTGGGCACTACAGGGCTGCAATCCTGCATCCCACATCCCAGCTCGTTTCATCGGCTCTCCTTTCCTCCTCGCCTCCTCGAGTCCTCTCCTCTGGCTGCATCTCTACCACGGCAAGCTGAGGTAGGTCACTCAGTGTTCCAGTGTGACCACCCTGTAATAGATGTGGATCTGATCTTCTACAACCAGGGCCGGCCCTATGATGGGACCGGGTGGTACCATGGGTACCAGGCGGCACCTTTAGGGGGCGGCATACACCCGTTCTGCCCGTTCCGCTGCCTGTGAGGAGCGCGCCGCCGGGCTGCCTGAGAGGACACTCGCAGGGGGGTGCAGTCAGCGAGTGAGCGGCGCGGTGAGGAGCCCGGCGCCGCTGCTGTTAGCTGTGACAGGAGCGGGCGGGCAGAACACTGAAGGCGGGGCTGGGGGTTGCGGGGTGAGGAGCAGTCAGTGATTGAGCAGGCCGCATTCATGGCGGGGGAAGGACATGTCATGAAGGGGTCAGGTGACCATGAAGGGGGAGGAGCTGCCTGGAGGAATGCCATCTGCCTGATGTCTGACAGGTGAATTTGCAGCCACAGATTCTAGGGCCTGGAGAAGACTACTGTTATTGCTGTGACTGTACATGTTTTTGGATTTACAATAAAGACAACTTTTTTCGTTTGAAAATCCTTGGAGTGCGGCCGTCCTTCCCTCTTTTCTTCATCATCATTGCCATTTGCATCGCCAGCACCTTGGTAATCTAATTATCCTTAATCGTCTACAGGTCTCACCTGGAGCGGTGATTTCTTTTCTTTTGAACTCTCATCATGCTGTGAGGCTGTGATGAACACAGTGGCTGCATTTGATGAACACAGTGGCTGCATTTGATGAACACAGTGGCTGCATTTGATGAACACAGTGGCTGCATTTGATGAACACAGTGGCTGCATTTGATGGACACAGTGGCTGTATTTGATGGCACAATGACTGCGTCTGATGAGCACAGTGGCTGTATTTGATGGCACAATGGCTGCGTTTGATGGGCACAGTGGTTGTATTTGATGGCACAGTGGCTGCATTTGGCACAGTGGCTGTGCTTGATGGGCACAGTGGCTGTACTTGATGGGCACAGTGGCTGTACTTGATGGGCACAGTGGCTGCGTTTGATGGACACAGTGGCTGCATTTAATGGGCAAAGTGGCTGCGTTTGATGCACAAAGTGTCTGCATTTGATAGGCACAGTGGCAGTATTTAATGGGTGCGTTTGATAGGCACAGTGGCTGTATTTGATGGGCACAGTGGCTGCTTTGATGGGGAAAGTGGCTGCATTTGATGGCACAGTGGCTACGTTTGATGGGCACAATGGCTGCGTTTGATGGGCACAGTGACTGCGTTTGATGGGCACAGTGACTGCGTTTGATGGGCACAGTGGCTGCATTTGATGGGAGTGAGACTGCAATTAATGTTTTTTTTTTTTTTTATAGAGCTTTTTTTTGTATGGGTTTTGTATAGAGCCATGACAGGCCCTCGTTATACTCCTATATACATGTACATAAAATAATGAATGTGGGGGCCTTTTGGTTGGCGTGATTTTTTTTTTTTTTGGGGGGGGGGGGGGGGGGGCAGCATTTCATTCTTGGTCCCAGGCAGCACAATGTCTTGGGCCGGCACTGTCTACAACTGCTCTATAGGAGATCAATAGACTCGTGGCATGGGGGTTCACATTCACAATCCCACCATTGGTCTTCTAATTGGCTTATGCAGAATGACACTTAAATGTTTTCATTTGTTCCAGGATCAATGTAATATGAAGAAACTAATGAGATGAATGAGTCAACTATGTAGGTCAGGGTCAGTGATTGTGTATGTGGGTCAGGGTCAGTGATTGTGTATGTGGGTCAGCGTCAGTGATTGTGTATGTGGGTCAGGGTCAGTGATTATGTATGTGGGTCAGGGTCAGTGATTGTGTATGTGGGTCAGGGTCTGTGATTGTGTATGTGGGTCAGGGTCAGTGATTGTGTATGTGGGTCAGGGTCAGTGATTGTGTATGTGGGTCAGGGTCAGTGATTGTGTATGTGGGTCAGGGTCAGTGATTGTGTATGTGGGTCAGGGTCTGTGATTGTGTATGTGGGTCAGGGTCAGTGATTGTGTATGTGGGTCAGGGTCAGTGATTGTGTATGTGGGTCAGCGTCAGTGATTAGTGTAGTCAGGTCAGTGATTAGTGTAGTCAGGTCACTGGTCAGTGTATGCAGGTTATGTCAGTAAGTGTGTGTACTGACACACACACACGTAGGTCACCCTGCGCCGCGCGACCGCGCAATCGCCCCCATCCCCCCCGCCCTGGCTTGGCTTCGGGCTAAAGCCCCTGGTCTTTTTGGCACCTAGCAACGCCCCTGCTCATCGGACTTGGAATTTCTGCAATAGCTGGAGGTCCGCTAATTGCATATCCCTGCACTATATTATAGGGTTGTCCCGATACCGATACCAGTATCGGTATCGGGACCGATTCCGAGTATTTGCGGGAGTACTTACGTGCATAGACACTCCCCCTTGCTCGCGATTGGACGGATCCGTCCAATCGCGTGTCTATACATGGCGCCGCTGGTATTACAAGTTTACCAATGAAAAACTTGTAATGCCTGCTGTGTTGCACGGGGATTAACCCGGCAGCAGCGGCGGCGGAGGTATGGGGGACATGAAATGGCTGCAATATGGGGCACAGGACATGGATGCATATGTGGGGGACATGACATGGCTGCAATATGGGGCACAGGACATGGATGCATATGTGGGGGACATGACATGGCTGCAATATGGGGCACAGGACATGGATGGATATGTGGGGGACATGACATGGCTGCAATATGGGGCACAGGACATGGATGCATCTTTGGGGGACATGACATGGATGCATATGTGGGGGACATGACATGGCTGCAATATGGGGCACAGGACATGGCTGCAATATGGGGGACATGACATGGCTGCATATGTGGGGGACATGACATGGCTGCATATGTGGGGGACATGACATGGCTGCATATGTGGGGGACATGACATGGCTGCATATGTGGGGGGACATGACATGGCTGCATATGTGGGGGACATGACATGGCTGCATATGTGGGGGACATGACATGGATGCATATGTGGGGGACATGACATGGATGCATATGTGGGGGACATGACATGGATGCATATGTGGGGGACATGACATGGATGCATATGTGGGGGACATGACATGGATGCATATGTGGGGGACATGACATGGCTGCATATGTGGGGGGACATGACATGGCTGCATATGTGGGGGACATGACATGGATGCATATGTGGGGGACATGACATGGATGCATATGTGGGGGACATAACATGGATGCAATATGTGGGGGACATACATGGCTGCAATATGTGGGGGACATGACATGGCTGCATATGTGGGGGACATGACATGGCTGCAATATGTGGGGGACATACATGGCTGCAATATGTGGGGGGACATGGCTGCATTTGGGGACACGTTTGAAAAAAGTATCGGTATTCGGTATTGGCGACTACTTGAAAAAAAGTATCGGTACTTGTACTCGGTCCTAAAAAAGTGCTATCGGGACAACCCTACTATATTATCATTTTTTTATTTGCTATTTTTTTCCCCTCAAAAGTGGAGTTCAGCTTTAAATGTTGTCAGTCCGATGCCGTTCCCTAGTCCTGGTTAGATAATCATGACTGAAGCATGAACTGTATAATGAGTGGAGGAGCCCAGCGCGTCCATCAACAAGGGACCTTCTTCTTCCCTGTCCTCGCCAAGGCTTAAAATAGCCCAAATCGTGCCTTCATCCTCTGAGATCTGGCCTCCAGCCAGGCCCGGGATTTCAGCTCACACGTTCTGGTTGGAGTGAAATGAATGAAATCTTCTCTAATTGTACTTAATGAGCCAGGAAGATTCCTGCCAATCCGACACAAAGAGAGCACATCAAAGCAGACACAAAACAAAATGCTGCATTAGTGCTAATGGACTCTTCAAAGTGCAGTCAGGGCTTTCCTACATCCAATACAAGTCAAGGATATAATAGGAGAATGGACAAGACAAGACACCGACCTCTCGCTATTCAGGGACAGACCTCAACCGACCTGCATGGAAAGACATTTTCCTATATGGAAGTAAAGGGGGGTTTTGGTTGCACAGCTGTAGGGGCAAGTCGGTAAAAATGACCACCTAAAGATCCCAACAATTTAACCATTTAGGGACAGGAAGGATCTTCTCCCTTAACCACTTAATACCCGGACCATTATGCAGGTAAAGGACCTGGCCAGTTTTTGCGATTCTGCACTGTGTCGCTTTAACTGACAATTGCGCGGTCGTGCGACGTGGTTCCCAAACAAAATTGGCGTCCTTTTTTCCCCACAAATAGAGCTTTCTTTTGGTGGTATTTGATCACCTCTGCGGTTTTTATTTTCTGCGCTATAAACAAAAAAAGAGCGACAATTTAGAAAATATATTTTGTACTTTTTGCTATAATAAATATCCCCCATTTTTTCTCAGTTTAGGCCATATACGTATTCTTCTACATATTTTTGGTAAAAAAAAAATCGCAGTAAGCGTATATTGATTGGGTTGCACAAAAATTATAGCGTCTAGAAAATAGGGGAAAGATTTATGGCATTTTTTATTATGGTGGACAGATCGGACACATTTTTGAGACCAGTGACATTTATACAGCGATCAGTGCTATAAATAATGCACTGGCTACTGTGTAAATGTCACTGGCAGGGAGGGGTTAACACCAGGGAGCGATCAAGGGGTTAACTGTGTTCCCTAGTGTGTGTTCTAACTGTAGGGGGGTGGGAGGCCTGTAAGTGAATGTCTTGCCCACTGAATGTTCAAAGCATTACTCGGCTTAGGCTGAACCAGGACCCCAACCCATGAGCAAAACCCATAAAACTAAAACAGTTTTGTCTCTTATCACATGGTGACCACCTGAACCATTTATTTTTAAAAGTTTAACAAGCTGTGGACACTGAGTACGCTACACATGCCCCAAAAAAACATAATTGAAGCACAGGGGGCGTACTGTATGTCCTACTACACTGCTGCTTCTCCCATGTTCAAACTTGATGGCCATTTCCAGCTGTCAAAATGGCAGCAGGGAGTTGCAGTGCAAGTACAGCAACAATAACAGCTGCTGATGTCATTCAATGAGCATTAATCTGCATATGCAAACTCACAAATAATTTTTTTTTTTGCATTTTTTTGTTATTTGAAAAAAAAAATGTGTTCATATTTAATCGCTAATTAACCATTAATTTACCCTGGACAGCCCAAATTAATCTATTTTTCCCCTTCTCCCTGTGAGCTATTATTTACCTGCCAATTTTATTTCATTTTCTATCAATTTTTCTAACCCTTAATATTGACACTTTTTTTGTTTTTGTACATTTTGTTTGTGTATTTTTTGATGCAACACTAAAAAATAACAAACAAAATGAATAAAAAAATGGCAACAATTATGGCAACTATTAAAAAACAAAACTTTATTTGTAATTTTGTAAATAACTTTGCAACACTTTGTCCTGGAATCATAATTTTAGTTTAATTTTAAATAGGGCAATATATATAATACAATTTATACTTGTATCTACTATATAACATTCTTTAAAACTGACACTGATCAAAATATAATTTTTTTTGTTTTGTTTTTGGCTATTGATTGCATAAAAAAATAAAATCAATTTTCAAGACAAAATCACAAATAGAAAGAAAATGTATTACTTTGTTGCTAATGACGAAGCTATTGCTAAATAAACAGGCACATAGTATGCAGTATATCTTTTAAAACATTGTGAAAAAATGTAAAACTTGCGTTGGTCCATAGGGGGTGTGCGAGTGCAAGAGCTGAAATGGTTAAAATGGAATGAGATTCAGTCATATTAGTTGCATGAACTCATCAATGGGTGGAGAAAACATCAGAGGAATATGTTGAACTGTGGGAGATGGTGGAGTTATTATCCCATTCCCCATCACTCAATGTTCCCACCGATTCTTGGGACGGTTCCTTGTGGAGCTCCTTATGGGTATTCATTGAGCTTTCAAGTTCTGCACAGCGCTCGCGAACCTGGGGACAATAACAGATTTGAATTACTGTATTAGCCTAGAACCTTAAAGATGCACGGTCACCTTGCTTATGTTGGGTATAGTGGTAGTGCCATCCCTTGATCCCCATATAATCACCTTGCTTGCAATCCCTTTACTACTCCTTCCTCCTTTGCACTGAACATGGTTGAGCGGGTGATCTGGGAGAGCAGTGATGTCACCCCCTGGGTCATGTGGCCGCACTCAAGCCTAGTAATTAGCTGCCATGCCTGGGCAACATCACAGCGGAGCAGGTCACATGCTACCCCGTATCCAGAGGTTTTGGGTATTCTCAAAGGAAGGAGTAGTGGGGGAGTGAGAGTAGGGTGAATTTAAAGGGGTTGGGCAATGCCATTTGCAGAGCCACTGTCATTGCACAGGACATCCCCACTGTTTGATCACTGGGGGAGAGGAGACTGAGGAAGTGCTTCCTTCTACCTGCAGCAGACTGATAATATAATATCAGCCAATGCAAAGTTACTGAATTAGAACTCAAGGACAGATTTTTAATGATATGTAGCACCCTCCAGTGCTAGAAGTGTAAATAGTTTTTTTTTCCTAGTACAGGTCAATTTATGCAGGCTTGGCTGTCTGTTTTTGTTTCTGGGTTGGGAAGCATCACCGAGACCTCCACCTATTTCTACAATGAACTGGAACCTTCTAGAAAGATGTGGGAGGGGAGGTAAGGTTGAGCTGCCTGGAGTATTCTGAGGGCCCTGACCAATCCCCAACCTGGACTGGCAGAGGGTAGGCCTCCTCAAATACTCAGGGTCAGAACAGGTGAGGAGGAGTTGTGTTCTGGTGGAAGCTGGAGATTGAGTGTTAGGCTGCCGTGGCTTTGAGGGAGCTCCCCAGTCTGGGGGGGGGGGGGTGATCTTGGGCCTGGGCTCGGGTGCAGAAGGGACCTTCCTACAACCAACGGAGGTGTCCTGGACAGAAGGCACCGGGAGCAAAGAGGGCAGTGGGAGAACACTGCCAGGCAAGTCTCCAGAAGGAACAACAGGAACAGCCAAGAGGGCTGGTGAGTGACACACAGTCAGGAGGACGGGGAGGCACGCCTGAGAGGACTGGGTGCAAACAATCTGGGATGGGTGCAGAGCCAGTAAGGAGGACTGTGGTGGCACGGGCAGTGGAAAGAGGCAGCTGCGGCTAGGGGGGGCTGACAAGGCCTGAAGAGATGGTACTGAGATCAGTAGCTACGTGGGTCAGCTAGCACTAGGATTACCCTATTTTGCTACACCATAGGGGTTTGTGGTCCCTGCCTGCAGAGGGCATTTTGATTTGGGCCTGGCTGAGCCGGTGATAGGCCCTAAATGCAGTGCTAGCTGATCCTGGGAGTTGTAGTTCTACAAGCAAGTTTGTGCTGGAGGTAGAAGAGGCTAAGTGTGTATATACCGGATGTGTATTGTTGTGTCCCTGAAGAATCCCTATTGGTCAAGTGGGCATCCCATGTGAACCCTATAATCATCCAAGTTATAATCTACTCAATAAAAACAACAAAAACAAGTACAAGGACTATTTCTTGACTGCTGTATGTCTGGAAATGTGTGTGCCTGGCTGTGCAGGGTGAGAGACAACCACAATTATCAGCAGCCCCTACGGGTGTACCGCTACAGATAAATTAGAGCTTTTGGTAACTTGTACTGTTGCTACTGTATATATTTTGACATGTCAGGAATGCAAATTACTTCAAAGAACCTCAGTGAATCAGATCTTTCTGTAAAGAAAAGGTATTAACCACTTGCTGACGGCCGTACGACTTTGTACGGCCGCAGAGTGGTTCTAATTCTCAGGGTCGCCGTCTTTTTACGACCTCCGCTCCTCCGCGCCACTGGGGGGCACACGAGCACCGCCGGCGGCGCGCGCATGCCCGCCGCATCACTGAGATGCCGATGCGCGTGCCTGGCGGTCGCGATATCCGCCAGGCACGCGCGGTCGGCGGTACACAGACATGGACGTGGATCTGTGTGTGTAAACACACAGATCCACATCCTGTCAGGGAGAGAGGAGACCGATCTGTGTCCCTTGTACATAGGGACACAGATCGGTCACCTCCCCCAGTCACTCCCCCCACAGTTAGAACACAATGCAGGGTACACATTTAACCCCTTCCTCACTCCCTAGTGTTAACACCTTCAATGCCAGTCACATTTATACAGTAATTAGTGCATTTTTATAGCACTGATCGCTGTATAAATGTGAATGGCGCCAAAAATGTGTAAAAAGTGTCCGATGTGTCCGCCATAATGTCGCAGTCCCAATAAAAATCGCAGATCGCCGCCATTACTAGTAAAAAAATAAATAATAAAAAACAATAATAATTATGTCCCCTATTTTGTAGGCACTATAACTTTTGCGCAAACCAGTCGCTTATTGCGATTTTTTTTTAATCAAAAATATGTAGAAGAATACGTATCGGCCTAAACTGAGAAAAAAAAATGTTTTTTTTTTTTTTTTTTAATTGGGCTATTTATTATAGCAAAAAAGTAAAAAATATTGTTTTTTTTTCAAAATTGTCGCTGTTTATAGCGCAAAAAATATAAACCGCAGAGATGATCAAATGCAAACCAAAAGAAAGCTCTATTTGTGGGCAAAAAAGGACGGCAATTTTGTTTGGGAGCACGACAGCGCAATTTTCAGGTAAAGCGACGCAGTGCCGGAAGCTGAAATTTCACCTGGTCAGGAGGGGGGTATATGTGCCCAGTAAGGAAGTGGTTAAAGGCTCATCGACAGCCGACTTTTCACAACATGCCGGAATTTTTTTGGAATGTTGGACTGTTTCTTTATGCAGGTTGCATCCCTCACACATACTGGACCATCCATGTGCTGAGATCAGCCTTTCTCAACCCAAGAGAAACCCTTAAAATCATTTCCAGGTCTTGGGGAACCCCTGCTAAAATTAATTAATTGGCCACCAATGGGTAAACAGATTTCCAGACAGATACAAATACCATTGTGTCATGCAGCTGGCTCTGCCAAGTGGTGTTGCCCACACAGCAGTAGGGGTGCCGAAAGTAATCTCTGCATCGATGCATTGTGATTCGGGTGTCCCCGATGTGGTATCAATGCACTGCGACTGGGAAAATCGATTACGGGGATGATGCCCGCAGCTGTAGGCATCGTCCGGTACCGTTTTTAGAGCGGCTGTCGGCTTTCCAGTGATAACAAACGATAAGGTTAAAAGCCAATCAGTTGTTATCCCCTCATCACCCCCTCCCGCCGTCTTCCGCCGCTCTGACCGGGCCTCTTGTTCCACTGGGAGACCCAATCCACAAGCCACGACTTCTGGCGGCTAGAGACAGACTGGAACGGAGCGTCGGCTTCATTCCAGTCTGTATGTAAACACGGAAGCGACCTCACAACGTCACTTAAGGTTTACTTGGCTGCCAATGGCACAAGTTTTAAAAACAAATGACAGTATTTAGAATTGTCATTTTTGGTGATCTGAATACTTTGAAATGCAAAAGAAGAATTTGGGGCCTTTTAGACCTCCATAAAGAGTACCTGTCACCACCTATTACTATCACAAGGCATGTTTGCATGCCTTGTGACAGCAATAAAAGTGATCAAACATTTTTTATTTTTTTTTAAACATAATGTAAAAAAAGAATAAATAGAACAATTTTTTTTAAAGCGCTCCTGTCCCCGCGCGTTTGCGCAGCAAAGAAAACGCATACTCAATTCGCGCCCGCATATGTAAACGGTGTTCAAATCACACATGTGAGGTATCGCCACGATCGTCAGAGCGAGAGAATAATTATAGGACTAGACCTCCTCTGTAATTATATTCTGGTAACCGTAATTTTAATAATAAAAAAGTGTCGCCTATGCATCGCGATGCATCGCAGAATTGAATCGCTTACCAGATAATCGTAATCAAAACCAATCGTGAGACCAGTGAAGATGCGCACCCCTACACAGCAGTCAGTATTAAATGGTAGGCCAGTCAACCACAGTTCTAGGAACCCCTAGCAAACTCACGAGGAACCTTAGGGTTCCACAGAACCCTGGTTGAGAATGGCTGGCTAGGATAAAGTTCTGATAGAACTTACTGCATTTATTTGTCGAATGAGTGATGGTCGAACTTCCAGCTCTAGCTGCCAGTCACAGTTTACGATCTGCTGTTGAAACTTTTCTAAGTTCAGTTGCCTCTGAAGTTTCTCCAGCCTCTTCTTGTTCTCCAGGCTGATAGTTGTCTGTACATCAGATGTTCCCTGTCCATCTTTCTGCATTAACTGCTTCAGTTCATCAATGTCTTGTTGCAAAGTCCGAACCTTCTGTTTGGCATCCTTCATTTGGTGCTCCAGAACCTCAGCCCGTCCAGCTCTCCATAAGAGAAACATCATATGCTCCCTTGTGTCCTTCAGATGGGACTGAGCTTCTATGTCAGCTGAGTGTTTAAAGGCCCCAAAAAGTTGTCTGTCCTCCCCCAACCTGAGATATTCTATGCCCAACTCAGGTTGGGATTCAAAGGTGGGTGAAGGTTTCTTGGATTGGGTTTCATGGAGCAGAATCCAGTTTTGTGCCAGGTTAGCTGTCACTAGACTCTCTTCAAATATATCTGGGATACAATGTAGAAGAGCCATGGAATGTGGAGTTCCATTATAATGTTGCTGTCCTGGACTCCCTGTGCTCAGAAGAAGGGCCCAATTACGACGGTGGTGGAAGAGTTGTCGCGCAGTGCCTGAGATATTTGGAGGAGACAGCGGGATCGGTGTTGGTGTGGTCTCATCCTCGTCGTTGACATAGAGGT
Organism: Rana kukunoris; assembly: GCA_029574335.1. Classification (NCBI taxonomy): domain Eukaryota; kingdom Metazoa; phylum Chordata; class Amphibia; order Anura; family Ranidae; genus Rana; species Rana kukunoris. The sequence continues at coordinate 224,621,177 of CM056054.1, read as the reverse complement.
TATCACACAAAGGAAAAACAACATGGTCGTCAAAAGCATCCTTCATTGTCCGCAGGTAGTTCACATAGGACAGAAGCCAGGATAAGTACTTATGAAGTTGCACCCCTTGGTCCCTGGTGGTGGAAGAAGAGTGGACATACTGCTCTATATGCTTCCAGTTATGAACTTCTACCTTGTGGTCTTCTGATAGCAGCACCAGAGCCCTCTGCAATGTCTGCAGGTCAAAGTTCACTCGACACTTCTGAACTTGTTCTTCAAAGACCCTAAGTTCTTCCCGTAAGGATTTGTATAACTTATCCATCCCGGAGCCAGGCACAAAGCTCTATACTAAGAGAATAATTTAGTTCCTCGGTAGAATATACTTTGCACCTCTAGTGTTTGTCCAAGCTTAGGAACGTTCCATTAGCTCTTGAAGGATCTCAGAGTTGGGTTGCTTGCCACCAACGTTCTCCAAACTTTTCAAAGTTTTTTCTTTTAGCTTGTCTGTTGGCTACCTGTCGTGTGCGGCTCTCTTATTTATACTATTGTCCCTTCCCTTTTGCTGGACTCGTTTTAAAGATTACTCAGAGCTGGTCGGTCTCCCAGCAACCCCAGGCAGGTTTAGACCTGCACCTGCTGATAAGACTAGTATTTAATTTCCGTCAATTACCATCGGTCTCCAGTGCTGACTAGGACTCCAGTAAATGACTGAAGACATAAATATTTCATTTAGATCTGTCGCAGGTGAAGACTGAATTTGCTCTACTTGATAACCGAGCCTGTTTTTCAGATTCGATGTTTACGAGACTAAAACTGTTTTTTTTTTTGCTAGAAAATTACTTAAAACCCCCAAACATTATATATATATTTTTTTTTTCTAACACCCTAGAGAATGAATTGGCAGTCATTACAATACTTTTTGACACACCGTATTTGCGCAGCGGTCTTACAAGCGCACTTTTTTTGGAAAAAATTCACTTTTTTGAATTAAAAAATAAGACAACAATAAATTTGGCCCAATTTTTTTATATATTGTGAAAGATAATGTTACGCCGAGTAAAATGATACCCAACATGTCACGCTTAAAAATTGCGCCCGCTCGTGGCATGGCGTCAAGCTTTTACCCTTAAAAATCTTGATAGGCGATGTTTAAAAAATTCTACAGGTTGCATTTTTTGAGTTACAGAGGAGGTCTAGGGCTAGAATTATTGCTCTCGCTCTAAAGATCGCGGCGATACCTCACTTGTGTGGTTTGAACACCGTTTTCATATGCGGGCGCTACTCGCGTATGCGTTCGCTTCTGTGCGCGAGCTCGTCGGGATGGGGCGTTTAAAAAAAAAAATGTTTTATTTATTTTAATTTAGTTTATAATTTTTTACACTGAAATAAATAATAAAAAAAAAATATTACTTTTATTCCTATTACAAGAAATGTAAACATCCCTTGTAATAGAAAAAAGCATGACAGGTCCTCTTAAATATGAGATCTGGGGTCAAAAAGACCTCAGATCTCATATTTAGGCTTAAATGCAAAAAAAATAAGAAATGTAAAATGTAATTTTTTCAAATGGCATTAAAAAAAAACTGTCTCTTTAAGACGCTGGGCGGGACTGACGTTTTGACGTCACTTCCGCCCAGCAGAGCCCCGGGTGATGGGTGGGGGCGATTTTTTCCCTCACTCATATCCCCGCAGAGGAGCCGCACACACCCGATCGCCTCTGCCGCTACCGACGGCAACGGTAAGCGGCGGAGGGCGCGGGAGAGCGGCGGGGGGGGGGACCCTCTACCGCCACCGATAACGGCGATCTCGCAGCGAATCCGCCGCGGAGACCGCCATTATCATTAACACAACCGGCCCATGAAGAGATGGATATCTCGGTTGTGGCAGCAGCTGCTGCCGTTACCGAGATATCCATCTTTAAAATAGGACGTACTTTAGCAATGGGCTGGTTGTCAAGTGGTTAAATCTCTACTGCCATGTTCAGGTATTCAGCAGCAGAAAAGCAGTGCCTCTTATGCAGCGTAAACACGATCATTTTTAATGTTCTAGAAAAAACAATTTTTTTTTCAACCCGATCGTTATAAAGGCCTTGCCTACACACGATCGTAAAAAAAAAGATGCTTGAGCAAAGCGCGGTGACGTACAACACGTACAACGTCACTATAAAGGGGAAGTTCCATTCAGATGGCGCCACCCTTGGGGCTGTTTTTGCTGATTTCGTGTTAGTAAATGTTTGGTGAGAGACGATTCGCGCTTTTCAGTCTTTGTGCTTTTCAGTCTGTTACAGCGTGACCAATGTGCTATCTCCATTACAAACGCTAGTTTTACCAGAACGAGCCTCATAACTTGCTTCTGAGCATGTGCATTTTGAAAAACGACAACGTGAAAAACAACAACGTGAAAAACAACAATGTGAAAAACGATGCAAAAAAATTGAGCATGTTCTAAATTTTTAATGCCCATTTTTCACGTCGAGAAAAATGCTCTGGAGCCCACACACGATCGTTTTTAATGACCAATTTAAAAAATTGCATTTTTCACGTCATGAAAAACGGTCGTGTGTTCGAGGCATTGGTCTTGCATGAATTAAATACACACTTGTTCGAATTTTTTAGTTTTAAGAATGTTCATCCATTTTTTTAGTCATTAGTGTAATTGTTTTTGACCGCAGAATGAAGAAAATTCGAAGTAGCAGGATGGACATTTTTTCTTTAACCACTTCAGCCCCGGACCATATTGCTGTCCAAAGACCAGAGCACTTTTTGAGATTCGGCGCTGCGTCGCTTTAACTGACAATTGCGCGGTCGTGCGACGTGGCTCCCAAACAAAATTGGCGTCCTTTTTTTCCCACAAATAGAGCTTTCTTTTGGTGGTATTTGATCATCTCTGCGGTTTTTATTTTTTGCGCTATAAACAAAAACAGAGCGACTATTTTGAAAAAAATTCAATATTTTTTACATTTTTCTATAATAAATATCCCCAAAAATATATTAAAAAAAAATATTTTTCCCTCAGTTTAGGCCGATACGTATTCTTCTACATATTTTTCGTAAAAAAAAATCGCAATTAGCGTTTATTGATTGGTTTGCGCAAAAGTTATAGCGTTTACAAAATAGGGGGTAGTTTTATGGCATTTTTATTATTATTATTTTTTTACTAGTAATGGCGGCGATCAGCGTTTTTTTTTCGGTACTGCGATATTATGGCGGGCACTTCGGACACTTTTGACACATTTTTGGAACCATTGGCATTTTTTTAGCGATCAATGCTATAAAAATGCATTGGATTACTATAAAAATGCCATTGGCAGTGAAGGGGTTAACACTAGGGGGCAGGGAAGGGGTTAAGTGTGTTCCTAGTGTGTTCTAACTGTATGGGGGGGGTGGCCTCACTAGGGGAATCACTGATCTTCTGTTCATACATTGTATGAACAGAAAATCAGCGTTTCCCCCGCTGACAGGAACGAGCGCTGTGTGTTTTCACACACAGCTCCCGTTCCCCGCTCTGTAACGAGCGATCGCGTGTGCCCGGCGGCGATCGCGCCCGCCGGGCACACGCACGGGACTCGGGGGCGAGCGGGGGGCGCGCGCGCGGGCCGCCGGCGGCGCGCACGCGCCCCCTAGTGGCCGCGAAAGGCGCGACGTAGAGCTACGGGCTCTCGCGCACCCGTGCCGACCTGCCGCCGTATTACTGCGGCGGCTGGTCGGCAAGCGGTTAATATTCAAATCCCTAAGGCCCTGTACACAAGATCAGACCGGTCCGATGAAACTTGTCCGACGGCCCTTTTTCATCGGACCAGGCTGAAGTGGTCTGATGGTCTGATGTGCGTACACACCATCGGACCAAAAATCCGAACAGACCAGAACGCGGTGACGTAGAACACAACGACATGATGAAAAAATGAAGTTCAATGCTTCCAAGCATGCGTCGACTTGATTCTGAGCATGCGCGGGTTTTTGGTCCGATGCTTTTGTGTACTAACCATCGAATCTGTCCGTCGGACAGATTTTAAAACTTTGGTCCGACGGACAGCGGTCTGATGGGCCGTACACACCATCGAATTTGTCTGATGAAACTGGTCTCCAGACAAGTTTTATCGGACCGGTCTGATCGTGTGTACGCGGCCTGAGGCCCCGTACACACGGCAGAGAACCTCGACGGGCGGAACACATCGTTCCTCCCGTCGAGGTTCTCGGCCGGCCGGCAGATTCGGCGACCAGCCCGTCGGGAAAGGCGACCAGCCATTCATCCCGACGGGCCGTCGAGCAAATAGAGAACCTGCTCTCTATTTCGGCTCGACGGCATTCCTGTACTTTGTAATGGCATTTGTCAAGTCATCAAATGCATTAAAGTTTCTGTACAAACATTCGTACCAACGTTTGTTCAAAAATCTTCCAGTGTATTGCTAACTTTAACCACTTCAATACCGGGCACTTCCGCCCCTTCCTGCCCAGGACAATTTTCAGCTATCAGCACTGTCACATTTTGAATGACAATTGCGCGGTCATGCTACATTGTACCCAAACTAAATTTTTATAATTTTCTTCCCACAAGTAGAGCCTTCTTTTGGTGGTATTTGATCGACCCAAATACCCCAATTTTTTTTTTTTTTAGTTTCTGTCATAAAATTTTGTTTTCCCCTTCACTGACGGGCACTGATATGTATAATTGATGGGCACTGATAGGCGGCACTGATATGCAGCACTGATGGGCACTGATAGGTGTCACTGATTGGCACTGACAGATGGCACTGATGGGCAGCACTGATGATGAGATACTGACAGGTGTTACTGTTGGGCAGTGATTGGCAATGTGGTGGGCAGTGATTGTCACTGTGGTGGGCACTGGCATACTTTATTATGGGGGCGCTGGTTGGCAGGTGATTGAGCCACCGGTCAACTCTCCCTATCAGCGTGATCCGAGAACAATGCATTTTACCGGCACTTCCCGGTTCAAGCGATGATCAGCTGTGATTAGTCACAGCTGATCACGTGGTAAAAAGCCTCTGACAGAGGATTCTTATCAGTAATCAGAGTAATCAAGGGGTTAAATGGGATGTGTGCTGATTTTTATCAAAATCTTCCTTATGGCCCATACACACAATCCGAATATCGGCCGATGGATCGTACGACTTTTTTCGCTTAATAATCGCAAGTAAAATAAAATAGGTTATTAAACTCACAAAAATTCTCGTACGACAGAAAAAAAAGATCGGAAGTGATGTCACGTGTTGTAATGTATTTGTATTGTATTGTCGGACGACGGCTGTACTGACTAAACGAAAATCGCACGATCTGACATCGTACGAGGAAAATTTTCGCGCATGTCCGATCGAAAAATATCGGATGAACGATCGTGATCGGCTCTCGAAAGTAGTGTACACACGATCCGAAAATCGTACGATCCATCATCGGACGATCGTTTTCGTCCGATATTCGGATCGTGTGTATGGGCCATAACGGGGAGCACAAACAGCAATAAAACAACCTGACAGGCGTTCTGCCCCAGGATAGAAGGTCAGTCTGGAGAACTGGGAGGAAGATCAGCCAGGTGGGGCTGGTGGTAGTCAGGTGGGTTAGCATTTTCTGCAAGCAAGTGGAACTGGCATCAGTAGACAAAAGGAAAGCAGAAGAAAAGATGTCATGCTGTTCACTCACACTGTACTATTTTTGTCAAGGGACTGCCTTTAATGGGCCTTTGTTGAACTGGCAATATCCTGCTAGTTACAGTGCCTTGCGAAAGTATTCGGCCCCCTTAAACTTTGCGACCTTTTTCCACATTTCAGGCTTCAAACATAAAGATATGAAACTGTACTTTTTTTGTGAAGAATCAAAAACAAGTGGGACACAATCATGAAGTGGAACGAAATTTATTGGATATTTCAAACTTTTTTAACAAATAAAAAAATGAAAAATTGGACGTGAAAAATTATTCAGCCCCCTTAAGTTAATACTTTGTAGCGCCACCTTTTCCTTTTTCTGCGATTACAGCTGTAAGTCGCTTGGGGTATGTCTCTATCAGTTTTGCACATCGAGAGACTGAAATTTTTGCCCATTCCTCCTTGCAAAACAGCTGGAGCTCAGTGAGGTTGGATGGAGAGCGTTTGTGAACAGCAGTTTTCAGTTCTTTCCACAGATTCTCGATTGGATTCAGGTCTGCACTTTGACTTGGCCATTCTAACACCTGGATATGTTTATTTGTGAACCATTCCATTGTAGATTTTGCTTTATGTTTTGGATCATTGTCTTGTTGGAAGACAAATCTCCGTCCCAGTCTCAGGTCTTTTGCAGACTCCATCAGGTTTTCTTCCATAATGGTCCCGTATTTGGCTCCATCCATCTTCCCATCAATTTTAACCATCTTCCCTGTCCCTGCTGAAGAAAAGCAGGCCCAAACCATGATGCTGCCACCACCATGTTTCACAGTGGGGATGGTGTGTTCAGGGTGATGAGCTGTGTTGCTTTTACGCCAAACATAATGTTTTGTATTGTTGCCAAAAAGTTCGATTTTGGTTTCATCTGACCAGAGCACCTTCTTCCACATGTTTGGTGTGTCTCCCAGGTGGCTTGTGGCAAACTTTAAACAACACTTTTTTATGGATATCTTTAAGAAATGGCTTTCTTCTTGCCACTCTTCCATAAAGGCCAGATTTGTGCAGTATACGACTGATTGTTGTCCTATGGACAGAGTCTCCCACCTCAGCTGTAGATCTCTGCAGTTCATCCAGAGTAATCATGGGCCTCTTGGCTGCATCTCTGATCAGTCTTCTCCTTGTATGAGCTGAAAGTTTAGAGGGACGGCCAGGTCTTCGTAGATTTGCAGTGGTCCGATACTCCTTCCATTTCAATATTATCGCTTGCACAGTGCTCCTTGGGATGTTTAAAGCTTGGGAAATCTTTTTGTATCCAAATCCGGCTTTAAACTTCTCCACAACAGTATCTCAGACCTGCCTGGTGTGTTCCTTGTTCTTCATGATGCTCTCTGCGCTTTAAACGGACCTCTGAGACTATCACAGTGCAGGTGCATTTATACAGAGACTTGATTACACACAGGTGGATTCTATTTATCATCATTAGTCATTTAGGTCAACATTGGATCATTCAGAGATCTTCACTGAACTTCTGGAGAGAGTTTGCTGCACTGAAAGTAAAGGGGCTGAATCATTTTGCACGCCCAATTTTTCAGTTTTTTTATTTGTTAACAAAGTTTGAAATATCCAATAAATTTCGTTCCACTTCATGATTGTGTCCCACTTGTTGTTGATTGTTCACAAAAAATTTACAGTTTTATATCTTTATGTTTTAAGCCTGAAATGTGGCAAAAGGTCGCAAAGTTCAAGGGGGCCGAATACTTTCGCAAGGCACTGTAGTGAGCAGAAAGTGCTGTACAGTGGAAACCAAGTTTGTGCAGGTGGAAGGAAGAAGAGGACTTTTTGTAAATAGGGAGGAAGTTGTCCTTGTAGCTATATAATCAAAATGGCAGCTGGTAGGGTTGTCCCGATGCCTCTTTTTTAGGACCGAGTACAAGTACCGATACTTTTTTTCATGTACTCGCCGATACCGAATACCGATACTTTTTTTAATGTGTCCCCAAATGCAGCCATGTCCCCCACATATTGCAGCCATGTCATGTCCCCCACATATTGCAGCCATGTCATGTCCCCCACATATTGCAGCCATGTCCTGTCCCCCATATATGCAGCCATGTCATATCCCCCACATATTGCAGTCATGTCATGTCCCCCACATATTGCAGCCATGTCATGTCCCCCACATATTGCAGCCATGTCATGTCCCCCATATATGCAGCCATGTCATGTCCCCCACATATTGCAGCCATGTCATGTCCCCCACATATTGCAGCCATGTCATGTCCCCCACATATTGCAGCCATGTATGTCCCCCACATTTTGCAGCCATGTCATGTCCCCCACATATTGCAGCCATGTCATGTCCCCCACATATTGCAGTCATGTATGTCCCCCACATATTGCAGCCATGTATGTCCCCCACATATTGCAGCCAGGTCATGTCCCCCACATATTGCAGCCATGTCATGTCCCCCACATATTGCACTCCCCTTCTCTGGATTGGATGGATCCGTCCAATCGCGAGCAAGGGGGAGTGTCTATACACACGGATCCGTGCATAGACACTCCCCCTTGCTCGCCATTGGACAGATCCGTCCAATCCAGAGAAGGGGAGTGTCTATAGATGGCGTGGCGGGCATTACAAGTATACAAACGAAAACTTGTAATGCCCGCTGTATTGCACGGCGATTATCGCGGCGGTATGCGGCGGCGGCGGGGGGGGGTATTCTATTTAAGCATCGGGAGTATTTGTGCGAGTACAAGTACTAGCGCAAATACTCGGCATCGGTCCCGATACCGATACTAGTATCGGTATCGGGACAACCCTAGCAGCCGGGTAAAGTAAGGTGTCAAAAGCCAATTTCTTTCTATACAGGATTGTCTTATTTAAGTTCAGGTTACAAGTGTAGTGATTAACTCGAGTCTCATGTCAAACCTGTATACACAGAGACACACCAATATACACATCACTTACACAGTTAGGACGCAGAGATAAGCTCCCTATTATACTGCACATGTTAGTTACACCTACATACATTGGAGGGTTGGGAACAATTTATGGGTTTTATTTACAGATAAACGGTGGCAGTGATGTCACAATGTGCAATAAATATAGTTATGAATACATTAATACTACTAATAATAAATATATATATATATATATACTGTGTATATATATATATATATATATATATATAATATATTTATATAATAATTATTACATACAGTAATATACATTATATTACATATTATACAGGAATTATATAGTGCCAACAGTTTACGCAGCACTTTACACTTTGAGGATGTACAGTACAAATACAATACACTTTAACCACTTCAGCCAAGAATTGGCTGCCCAATGATCAGGCCATTTTTTGCGATACGGCACTGCGTTGCTTTAACTGACAATTGCGCGGTCGTGCGACGTTGCACCAAAAACAAAATTGACGTCCTTTTTTCCCCACAAATACATCTTTCTTTTGGTGTTGCAAAACAAAAGAAAGGATTCCTCTAGACAGCTGCACTCCGAACAAAAGTTGCCTTTATTGTAAAAATCCAACATAGAAAAACAGCACTACATGTCACAGCATAACGGCAGAGCTGATGCGTTTCACACTATATTTAGTGTTTAATCATAGCTGATGATATTGATGTTTATATAGCAAACAAATTATTTACCTCTTGCACAAAATCTTAGGGACCATTTTTTAATTCTTCAGTTCCTAGGCTTCCAAAAAATGATCCGGTCTGTAATATGCAGGTGGGAAATAACAGGATTGCTTAAGAGATGTGGAATGCGGGGAGGTGAAATAGATGAAAGAGGCCGTGTAGGTGTGCATGCACATTAAGTGATTCCATCTTTTGGTACTCCATCATTCACTAGACAACCGCCAATTGGTAACATTTTACAACCTTCACATTCTGTTTTCAAAGGACAATATATTACACAGGGCAACAGAAGGGATCATTTGCAGTTTTGTCATTCAAACCTGTCAGAACGGTTTATTTGCTAGTTGAATTTTTGGTAGACTTTATTCATTATAGTGAATTAAAGTGACAGTATGCATTGGGGTTGTTATAGGGGGGTAATACATAATTACCACAATTGGACAGCAGAGGGCAGTGTGGCGATGACAGTATTATGAATCAGGCCATTAGACCTAGGAATGTGAGCCTTGCATATTCTTGTTTAATCTATTGACTTTTCCATTTTTATATATCGCTGACAAAAATCTATAGAACATAATTTTTTTTTTATTTCTCTTGTCAGAGCCAAATTTAGACATTTTACTGTCCTAGGCATAGCTAAATGGAGGCATGTTGTACAAACTCCAATTCTTGCTTATTGCGACTATTGTAATAAACGCAAACGTTAGAATGCCCCCTTAGGGAAAGCATGCTGCTTTATAGGTAGAACCACAGCCTAACTATGAAACATTAAATGATTTTCTGTTTCCTGAAATATAAAGAGTCTTCTGACTCCTCTCATCACACTCTGTTCCCCCCTCCACCTTTCCCTTACAGTTCCACTACAACATTTGCCACCAATGTCCAGAGGAAGAAAACATCATCATATTTTGTAAATGTTGTAGCCTGACACTCCCCCAAAGACTGGCCATACATTATACAATCTGATTGTACAATCTTATTTACATTTAACGAAAGTATATATGTGTAGCGCCCCCTTGCGTTTAACACGGGTATTGTGCTTAAAAAAAGAATAGTTGATTGGGAGAGTTACTTTGCTCTCAAACGCAATTGTTGAGTACCTGGCGTGTCTTATTCTGGAAAGGTCCACTGGCTCGGAGTAGGACTGCATTCTGGGGATGTAAGTTCATCCTTGGCCGGCAGTGGGAGCTACAGGGATTCCTGGCAGATTGAGTCTTCCCCAGCAGCCAATTGGAGAGTTTTTCCTGCTGGGGAGGGGTATATATGGAAGGGAGGTCAGGTGTTCGGGGTCCTTTTGGCGTTCCCTGTGGGAGGTCCCGGAGTCGGGGTGCGGCATTCACCTTTAGGGTGTGCGCACCCAGGGACCCCGTCGGTGTGGCCCATCCGGCCAATATCTGGGCTCTGCTGAGTCTCGGTCGGAGACGAATCTGAGGGGGACCCCAGTAGATGGCTGGGTTCCTGAATGTCGCCGGAAGGATCTGGTACTAGAGCCATAGACCGGTACTCTTCGCTGTCACATGGTGCCGGACGCACGGGAAATAGATGGGAGGATTTGCTCTGTTCGGGTGTCGGAAAAATTATTCAGATTACATTGGCCTGTGGCAGAGACCTAGAGCCGGGTCAGAGAGAGAGACCCGTTCCTCTTAGCCTGCGTTGTGACGCGTGTGAATTGTCGCTGTCTGTGACTGAGTTGCGCTGTGTGCTTATCCCAGCCTGATATCAAGAAGCTCTCTTATTCAGTAACCTGTCCTTCTTCATCGAGTTGATGTTTGGCTATGTTGGCCTGGAATTAAAGCATAAGAAAATCTTTATTGCCTGTCTGGACATTCAAGTTATTGCAAAGTGTTCTGGTGCATCCCTAGACTAAGCAAGGGTAACTTTAACATGCCGGTCCCATCAATCCAGCGGCTCCTTCGGGGCTAAGCGCTACATATATATATATATATATACAATATCTCACAAAATTGAGTACACCCCTCACATTTTTGTAAATATTTTTTTCTATCTTTTCATGTGACAACACCGAAGAAATGACACTTTGCTACAATGTTGTGTAGTGAGTGTACAGCTTGTATAACGGTATAAATTTGCTGTCCCCTAAAAATAACTCAACACACAGCCATTAATGTCTAAACCGCTGGCAACAAAAGTGAGTACACCCCTAAGTGAAAATGTCCAAATTGGGCCCAAAGTGTCAATATTTTGTGTGACCACCATTATTATCCAGCACTGCCTTGACCCTTTTGGGCATGGAGTTCACCAGAGCTTCACAGGTTGCCCCTGGTGTCCTCTTCCCCTCCTCCATGATGACATCACAGAGCTGGTGGATGTTGGAGAATTTGCGCTCCTCCACCTTCCGTTTGAGGATGTCCCGCAGATGATCAATAGGGTTTAGGTCTGGAGACATGCTTGGCCACTCCATCACCTTTACCCTCAGCTTCTTTAGCAAGGCAGTGGTCATCTTGGAGGTGTGTTTGGGGTCATTATCATGTTGCAATACATGTTGCCCAGTCTCTGAAGGGAGGGGATCATGCTCTGCTTCAGTATTTCATAGTACATGTTTGCATTCATGGTTCCCTCAATGAACTGTAGCTCCCCATTAGGGCCACTGATAGAAATAATGAGGCCCTGTACAGCCTACCTGACGGGGCCCCCTTCAGCCCCACCCCTGGTACAGCCCCTGGTCTCTACTTTAGCCCCACCATGGCCCCTGCTTAGACCCCGCCTTGAAATAAAGTTCAGGTTTGTCTTCAAGTGATATTTATTACTGCAGACAGTGCCACCCATGCCACCAATGCCATAATGTATAGATGCTGCTGCAGAGAGATACAATGATATAGTAGATCTTAAATCACCCCCCAAGCAGCCCCAGACCTTAACACTCCCTTAGTTTGCTTGTCTTCAGCAAACTGTTTGTGGGATTTCTTGTGAATCATCCTTAGAAGAGGCTTCCTTCTGGGATGACAGCCAAGCAGACCAATTTGATGCAGTGTGCGGCGTATGGTCTGAGCACTGATAGGCTGACCCCCCCACCCTTCAACCTCTGCAGCAATGCTGACAGCACTGATATGTCTATTTCACAAAGACAACCTCTGGATATGACGCTGAGCATGTTCATTCAACTTCTTTGGTCGACCATGGCGAGGCCTGTTCTGAGTGGAACCTGTCCTGTTAAACCGCTGTATGGTCTTGGAAAAATTAAAAAATTTCCTGACGCCAAGAGAAAATGGCGATGGGAGGGACCTCCAGCTGATTGACACTCTGTTCCTGTGTGCTGTCTGAAGGGGGGGGGGTGTCCCTTCCCTCCAATCAGCTCTCTCTGAGTTCTGTGTAACTTCAGCTCTCTGTCCCCTTTTTTCTGAACTCTCAGACAAGCTTATACATTTTGGACTTTGAACGGATGTAGAGAAGACTGCAGATAGACGGATACAACTTATGTAGGAGGATTTGTTTCACCTCTGTGTATCACCTGAAGATACTCCCTTCGCTGAGTATATGTAAGGATTTACAACCACTTTACCTCTCCTACATCTACCAAATACTGAAATCTGAGCTTTAGGTGAACCGACCCATTAAATAATTTTCCATGTGCTAATTTCAGAATACACGGGATGAGCACGCAAAAAGCACAAACTACTAATGTGAACTCCAAGAAATCAGGGTTAAGTTCCAAACATTTTGGTTGCACTTCTCCATTTTTTCATCATCATTGCAACCCTGAAATTTCCTGATCAGGAATCTCACTTCCTCCTACACTAAGCCGGGGTCACCCAAAAGACTCCACATCTTCTGCACATGTCAGCCTCTTGGGTTTCATTTACTGATGTCAGACAAAAAAAAACTTTGTGGACCACTCCCAAGTACTGTGTATTAACCACTTGCCGACCACAATACATATATATATATACGTTGTGGTTCACCAGGGTTATAGCGAAAGCTATCAGCTATAACCCTTTAGAAGCTGCTTTCTGGGGGAGTACCCGGCAGGAGAGAGGGGCCAGGAGCAGCCAAGAGGCACCCAAGAAGAGGAGGATCTGGGCTGCTCTGTGCAAAGCCACTACACAGAGCAGGTAAGTATAACATGTTTGTTATTTAAAAAAAAAAAAAGGCTTGAGTATCGCTTTAGGTCTGTATTTTGAGACCAGGTTAGTGATGCAGTTGGGAGCCGAGTTGTGAATGGCTTTGTAAGTTGTTAGTATCTTGGATTTAATTTGTTGGGTAAGTGGAAGCCAGTGGAGGGATTGGCAGAGGGGTATCAGACACTGAACGGTTGGTAAGGAGAATGAGGCGGGCAGCACCATTCATCATGGCCATGCATTTGTACTTCCTGTTTGCCAGATTATTGTGCTTTCTCCAGCCAATATCTCACTCTTCTCATGCCTTAGTCTTGTTCTTCAACTATGCTCCTGTCTGATGCCATCCTGCAACCACTCGTTACTGACCTTTGGCTTGTTACTGACTACGCTTCTGTCTGATCTCTACCTGCTTTATATGCAACTGGACCCCAGCTTGCTCACCCTCTGGTGGGGCGAAACCTGAGTAACACTAACATGCAGCAAATCACATCTCTACAATCAGGAGCACCGGTTAGTGTTTAGACTCTGCTCCTTGGGTGAGCCCTAGGGTGACCACATTTCCAAACTGACATTCAGGGACTCCCCCCCCCCCCCCCCCGTCACCTTTCCCAAAAATCAGCACGCTCTACCCAAAAGCACTGATCACACCCCCAAAAAAGGCCGCCACTTTACTCACTGACAGGACTTGTCCTTCACCGTTTTACCTTGTTCCAAAGCTGGTTCCACACTGCCTTGCGGCATATTATGATTTCTCCAATCACAAGCAGGGGGCTGGGATTTTGCCACTCCAGACTTTCCCGGCCTAGACAAGTACTGTCAGTGAGTAAAGTGGCGATGTGGCAGACTTTTTTGGGGGCATCAGATCGGTCCAGGGGAGGGGTGGCTGTGTCCATTTCATTTCGGGACACTGTATTGTCCTGGAATTAAAGGAGTTGTAAAGGGAAAAAAACATTTGGCTAAAATTAATGTCTGCAAGGTAGACAGACAGAATAGTGTAATGATTCTGTTAAAAATCAAGTAAACACCTATTAAACTCCTTCATCTATATCACCTCCAGCGTTCTAGTTTCTGTTCTCTCATTCACTTCCTGGTTTGCATCACTTGTTCATGTAAGAACTACATTTCCCAGTATGAATTGCAGCACGCCCAGTAATTCACACCTCCTTGAAGTCTTTAACACGTAGAGAGTGTGTTACACCTGCCACCAGGGCCGGACTTACCATTGGGCTTGACTGGGCTCAAGCCCATGGGCCCCACCCAATAGGGGGCCTGTGCCCAATCGTGGCAACCCACCGTTCACTGGAATCGTGCCAACCCCCTCCCACAATTTTGCGGCAAACCCCTCCCGCAATTTCGCGGCAATCACGGCAACCCACTCCAACAATCGCGGCAACCCCATCCCGCAATTTTGCGGCAATCCCCTGTTCGTGTCAATCGCAGGAATTTCGGCACCCCCCGCGTTTAACAACTTCGGCGGATGGATATAATCCTCGGCACCACCCAGCCCCCCCCCCCCCCGTGCTCAACAACTTTGGCGGATGGATGTAATACTTGGCAGCCCCCAGGCCCCCCTTCCTCAACAACTTTAATGCTCCAGGGGGCCCCTTCACTGCAGCTGTGTAAGGGGCCCCCAAATTACTTGGAAGAAGTAAGAAGTCCGTCCAGTGGCTCTGGCCCCCGCCCCCTTGCTCAACAACTTTGATCAGTCGGGGCACTGTCCCCCTCAATAACTTCGATAGGTAGGTCAACGGGTCCAGCCCCCTACAACAACTATGATTGGTTGGCGGTAACAACCCACCCCCCCTCTTCTCTGCTCCAGGGGGCCCCTTCGATTATTAAGCCCAGGGGCCCCCACCACCCTAAGTCCTGCCCTGCCTGCCACACAGATGTAGTTCCCAGGAGGGGGCGAGCACGTCACTGACCACCGCAGTAAAGTCTCCCTTCACGGTGGACAGTAAAATCAGACAAGCAGGAAGTGAACAGAACAGAGAAGAAATAGAACAACTTCTGAGGCAAAACGAACAATGAGGAAGTGAAAAGAGGAATGTCTGCAGGTAAAGGATGCTTATTATGAAAAAACATTTTTTCCTTTACAACCCTTTAAGGTGCCCGGGACAGACCTGAAAAATGCGTAACTGTCCCGGGCAATTCGGGACACGTGGTCACTCTAGTGAGCCTGTATCACCCGCCAGGATGCTGCTCATTGTTCTCTTGGCTGGAGGCTCCGACATTAGGGAAGCAAAGCCCTGCCTTTAACAAGATGGCATAGTAGGTCAGCAATAGGAAAATATCAGCTGCTGGGAGACCACGGGCAATACTAGTGGCTAGTCCTTTGCCCTCTGTATGTGTTTTTTGGGCACAGCTTTCAGAGTTCAGTTCTTCTCTATTAATAATAATCTGTGCTTCACTAATAATGATGAACTATACTAGTAAAAATGATACAGACCATAGAGCGACAGTCTGACATCATCCTACCTGGCGTTCACAGGCAGTTTGCCATCAGGGGATACTGCTATTATGTGCTCTTTTTTTTCTGCTGCCGGTTAGAATTTCAAGCTCTCGGCTAATTAACAAACCAAGGAGCTGATTTCATCCTAATTAGATTTGTGCAAATTGAGAACATGCTTATTGTGTCTCACAGAGTCAGACTAACGTGTCTATCTGGGGGATGTATCATCACTCCGGCTAAATTAATTTGCTTGCCGTCATTGGATTAAATATAAAGCAGCAGCGAAACCATGGCGGGAGACTACAGAGAGATGCGCCGAGAAGCCTCATTGGTTCTCTGAGTTTGGAAGGCCGCGTGTAGACACAGATGTCTCCATCTCAGACGCAGACATCCTGCAAATTACCTGTAGAGACGAGCGAGATGTCTAAAAAAACGCGCTTATCAGAGTGATCCCGGATTTGCATGTCTGAGATCGAGCGGGATTATCCGAACCGAGATTTGTGTTATCTGACACTATTTGCGCAATTCTGGATGAACATATGCCAGCGATTAAATAGGATAATGATCTAAGCACATTTGGATTTGCATGATCCCATTTAATCAGTGACTTATGCAGATTTTAGTTTACAGCTGAACTTCAGGCAGGTATTTAAAAAAATAGCATTAAATCTGTTTGCGTATTCATGAAGTCATCATATTTTTAGATAAAAGGGACATTAAGTACCTGAATATGTTTGATTAGGGATAAGTGGAGGGATGTCAACAAAACTGATTTCCCGCGAGATTACAGATTTGACTGTAACTATAAAAACATTGGCGTAGTAACTTATTCAGTGAAAGTGCAGATGCATTCCCTCTGTGCGAACGGGGAAAAAAAACAAATGTTGTCATGCCATTTCCCTTGCTTGGTGAATGTTTTTCATTGATTTAAAACAGGAACTACTGAATTTTGGGACCAGATGCCGCTAAACACTATGGGCCAGATTCAGGTAGAAGTTACGCGGCTTATCTGTAGATACGCTGCGTAACTTCTAACCTACGCTGTCGTATCTGTTTTCTGTATTCAGAAAACAAGATACGCCGGGATTGAGTTCAGATACGAGCGGCATAATTGTACTTCGCCACTAGGGGCGTTCCCACTGAATTACGCCGAGAATATGTAAATCAGCGAGATACGCCAATTCACGATCGTACGCGGGCCCGACGCAGTGACTTTACGACTTTTCCGTAAGAGATACGCGGCGTAAAGAAAAACATGCCCCCTAGGTGGCGTATCCTATGTTAAGTATGGCCGTCGTTCCCGCGTCGTCATTTGAAAATGTTACGTCGTTTGCGTAAGACGTCCATGAATGGGGCTGGACGCCATTACGTACACGTCTAAAACACTGACGTCCTTGCGACGTCATTTTGCGCAATGCACGTCGGGAAGTTTTTTGGACGGCGCATGCGCAGTACGTTTGGCGCGTGAACGCGCCTAATTTAAATGCTCTACGCCCCCTACCCGGCTCATTTGAATTACCCGGGCTTGCGCCGGGGGATTTTTGCTACGCCGCCGCAACTTTACAGGTAAAGTAAAGTAAAACGCCAATAATAAAAAAAAAAAAAAGTTTATCAGCTTCAGTGTGCATGGAGCCTTATGACCGTTTTTCGGGATGTAAAAAATGACATATTTGTTTAATGTCATTAAAAACGTTCGTGTGTGGGCTGCAGAGCATTTTTAACCACTTACCTACTGTGCACCTACACCCCCTTCCTGCCCAGACAAAATATAAGCTTCCGGCACTGCGTCGCTTTAACTGACAATTGCGCGGTCGTGCGACGTGGCTCCCAAACAAAATTGGCGTCCTTTTTTTCCCACAAATAGAGCTTTCTTTTGGTGGTATTTGATCACCTCTGCGGTTTTTATTTTTTGCGCTATAAACAAAAATAGAGCGTCAATTTTTAAAAAAATTCAATATTTTTTCCTTTTTGCTATAATAAATAACCCCAAAAAATATATAAAAAAAATATTTTTTTCCCTCAGTTTAGGCCGATACGTATTCTTCTACATTCTTCTACATATTTTTGGTAAAAAAAAAATGCAATAAGTTCGTTTATCGATTGGTTTGCGCAAAATTTATAGCGTTTACAAAATAGGGGATAGTTTATGGAATTTTTTTTTTTTTTTTTTTACTATTAATGGCGGCGATCTGCGATTTTTTATTGGGACTGCGACGTTATGGCGGACATTTCGGACACTTTTCTGACATTTTTGGGACCATTTACATTTATACAGTGAAAAATGCTATAAATATGCATTGATTACTGTATAAATGTGACTGGCAGTGAAGGGGTTAACCACTAGGGGGCGGTGAAGGGGTAAAATGTATGTCCTAGCCAGTGTTCTAACTGTAGGGGGAGGGGGGGGTGACTGGGGGAGGTGACCGATTGTGTCCCTATGTACAAGGGACACAACCGCTCTCCTCTCTCCCTGACAGGGACGTGCAGCTCTGTGTTTACACACAGAGCTGCACGTCCCAGCTCAGTTACTGAGCAATCGCGTGTGCCCGGCGGCGATCGTTGCCGCCGGGCACTCGCACGGGATCCCTGCGGAGCGGCGGGTGCGCGCGCGCGCGCCGCCGGCGACGCGCGCGAGCCCGCCCGCGGCTTTAAAGGGACATCACATCATATGACGTGATGTCAGAACAATGGAGTCGTCTACCCGCCGTCATTTGACGGTGGGCAGATGACAAGTGGTTAATGACGTAAAAAAGGGCATTAAAAATTTAGAACATGCTCTAAATTTTCACATTGTTTTTAACTTGTCGTTTTTAACGTCGTAAAAAATGGTTGTGTGTGAGCTTTAATGACGTGAAAAAACGCGCATGCTCAGAAGCAAGTTATGAGATGGGAGCGCTCATTTTGGTAAAACTAGCATTTGTAATGGAGATGGCACATTCATCACGCTGTAACAGACTGAAAAGCGCCAATCGCCTCTGACCAAACTTTTACTAACACGAAATCAGCTAAAGCAGCCCAAAGGGTGGCGCCATCCGAATGGAACTTCCCCTTTATTGTGCCGTCGTACGTGTTGTACGTCACCACGCTTTGCTAGAGCATTTTCTTTTCACGAACGTGTGTAGGCAACGCCGGCTTAGGAATAATCGGGTTAAAAAAAAACTTTTTTTCCAGACCATTGGTCGTGTGTGGCATTAGTGTTTTTTTTTCTTCCTTTTTTGTGTATTTGATCGTTATTTGTGCACTGTTACATTTTTTATTATGTTTTAGGGTAATTACTTGGATGGGTAATTGGAATTATGGGATGCCCAGCTTGATGGCAACAAAACCAGGGACAGCTTCCCCCCTATCTACAACTCCAATTTGTCTCTTCTTCTCTATGTATGACTCTGATTGATCTTACTCCCAGTAGCCGACAGTCTCTGATAGAAAAACAATAGGGGCACTTTTCATTTCAGCCAATCAGGTGATGGGTAACAGGCCCGAGCACCTAATTGATGAAGAGGCGGTTTAGTGTTAGAAAAGCGAATAAATATTTGCTTTCCTAACACACCTGGGTGAACTGAGAGCGCCAAGCTTGGCACTCGCAGTTTACCCATTTTGAAGCCTATTAGAGTCTATGGATTCTTAGCCGAGTTACGTTGGCGTATATCAAAATACGCCGCGTTACTTCTAAGAAGCGCCGGCGTATCTATTTTCGGTATTCCAAAAACAAGATACGCCGGAATTTTCCTTACCGTAGATATGAGCGGCGTAAGTCTCTTACGCCGTCGTATCTAAGTTGCATATTTACGCTGGCCGCTAGGTGCCGCTTCCGTCAATTAGCCAAGTCGATTATGTAAATGAGCTAGATACGCCGATTCCCGAACGTAATTGCGCCCGCTCTTCACTTTTTACGTTGTTTGCGTAAGCGTAAAGTTACCCCTACTATATGAGGGGTAACTTTGCGTAGGTGAGGCGTACGCAATGTTAAGTATGGACGTCGGGACAGCGTCGATTTTTACGTCGTTTACATCATTTGCGTAAGTCGTTTGCGAAGAGGGATTTGCGTAAGTTACGTTCACGACAAAAGCATTGACTATTTGCGACGTGCGCACTGGGATACGTCCATGTACGGCACATGCGCAGTTAAAAAAAGCGTCAAAAACGTGGAGTCACAACACATTAACATAAAACCTGCCCACCTCTTCCACATTTGAATTATCCGGGCTTACGCTGAGCCATTTACGCTACGCCGCCGTAACTTAGGATACAAGTGCTTTGAGAATACGGCACTTGCGTCCAAAGTTGCGGCGGCGTAGCGTAAATAGGTTACGATACGTCCCGCTGCAAGATACGCAAAGGTACGAGAATCTGGCCCTATGACTTTAATCAGGTGCTTCAAAAACACCCCCCACTGCTGTAATTCAGGCGCCCAAAAAGGGGTTGGGCACCTGAATAGGGGGTGGAGAGGTAGAGGCAGCGCCCTTATGGATGCACCGCCACTGCTGGGTCCAGTCCCGCTTGAAGAGACCCCTGTGAAGGGGCTCTTTCCCTGAGGCAGTATATCAGAAGGGGCCATTAGGAAGACACATAGATCCATGCTAAGTTCAAGTTGGGTCAGGGATCAAGTTGGGTCTGGAGAAGCTCACTGGGGAGAGCCAGGAGAAAGTTGTGGCAGAGAGGTGGTGTGAGTCTACATCTCCCTCACTGGGAAGCAGAGGTGACTCTAGGCTTTGTGAGGCCCTAGGCCAGTGATGGGGAACCTTGGCTCTCCAGATGTTTTGGAACTACATTTCCCATGATGCTCTTGCACTCTGCAGTGTTGTTGAGCATCATGGCAAATGTAGTTCCAAAACCTCTGGAGAGCCGAGGTTGCCTACCCCTGCTCTAGACATGAGGCCCCACTCACGCCCATAATGGGAAAAATAATTAAAGCGATAAAAAAAACAAAAATATATTTTTAGAAGGCATCAGAGACTTCTCTGACACCCCCCCCCCCCCCCCGGCCCTTTCCGCCCCTACCTCCTGGTGGGTTTAGCAGCGGCTGGCAACTCCGTCTCCACCTCTACAATTCGTCTGCAGCAGGCAGCACTGTGTATGAAAGACAGCGATTCTCTACCAGCCTGGTCAGCTTGGGGACACTGACCCTGGACATTCCCTTCCATTCTATCACATACATCCGACAAATTAGGCAGCTGTGAGGCCCCTGAAAGAGCAAGGCCTTAGGCGACCGCCTTCTTTGCCTAATTAGAGAGCCGCCTCTGCTGGGAAGAGCCTGGTGGAAATCAGCAGGAGGCAACAGATGATCTATGTGAGCAGATGACCCCAGTGCTGAAGAGTTAGTGACTGTATGAAGCTTTTCATCTCTTTTGCAAAGGAGTACTAGTCACTGTCAGCATAGAGATCCTGAGGGATATTAATTTTTGTACAGTACAGCCTGAAAGCTAAAGGGGTCCTCAAGTTATTCAGTTCTGAGGTTTATCCAGGTATCCCATGCTCCCTCACCCTATAAAAGTTCAGGGTTCCCAATAACAATCCAAAAAAGAAAGCCCTAGACTAGACTGTTCCTTGGAGGTAGAGAAAGAGTGAAGAAAATGCTGTGTGCCTGGCTATGTGTGCTCCAAGTGGGGAAATAAGACTAAGTCCACCAGCGGCTCTTACAGGAGGGGTTAGGGTGACCATGTGTCCCGGATTGCCCGGGACAGTCCCGCATTTTACAGGTCTGTCCCGGGCACCTTCATTCCCGGACAATACAGTGTCCCAGAATCAAACCGACACAGCCACCCCCCCGGGCCAATCTGATGCCCCCACTGACAGTACTTGTCCTGGCCAGGTATGCCTGGAGTAGCACAATCCCCGCCCCCTGCTTGTGATTGGAGAAATCATAAATCCTGCCTCTTATGTCCAATCACTGTGCTGTGATTGGTTACAGCACAAGCTGTTTTTTGGGAAGGGGGGGGGGGGTCCCTGAATTATAGTTTGGAAATGTGGTCACCCTAGGAGGGGTGCGTTACAAAGCTCTTTAACGTTCCCAATCCCCCCCACCACCCACGTTCTGAAAAGAAGCAGCATCCAGGACATTCAATTACCTTTCTGCTTACTACAATTTATCTGTGTGCTTGTAATTAGCAGGTAACCATTCTGTTAATTGCTCTATAGATCATTTATCACTGCATCATCCTCTACTTCTGTCTGCAGTTGTTGATGCTTGTCATTGTCAGCCAACTTTGCAATAAAAGCCAATGTGCCAAGTCAGCAAAAAAAATAAAGTCAAACACAAACCTAAAAGCTTTTAGGAGAAATCTTTGCTTCTCCCGGTCATATTATTTTGAATCTTTAGTTATAGAGAAGCTCATTGCATAGAAACTGACCACACTGCATAAACGCAATTTAAAAATACACTTATGCCGCGTACACACGATCGGAAATTCCGACAAGAAAAGTCCGATGTGAGCTTTTGGTCGTAAATTCCGACCGTGTGTGGGCTCCAACGGAGTTTGTCTGTCGGAATTTCTGCCAAGAAAAATGTAAGAGCTGGTTCTCAAATTTTCCGACGGGGAAAAGTTATAGTTGGGAATTCCAATCGTCTTTATGCAATTCCAATGGAGAATAATCCTACGCGTGCTCCGAATCAAGTCGACGCATGCTCAGAAGCATTGAACCTCATATTTCTCAGCTTGTCGTAGTGTTGTACGTCGCCAGAGTTACAATAAACGCAGTTACCTAACGCAGCCCCTTTTGAGGGTAACGAGTAATCTACCTGATTACTCTTCCACTCGCGGTAACGCAGTTCCCATTACTTGGGCAGAGTAACTGCAATTACATCTACCGCCACTAGATGGCAGCAGAGTAATTGCTTCTGCCGGCGCTGTGAATATGAATATGGGTGGAACTCCGCTTTAGAATCATGTGACCGCTGTGATGGCCTGTCACAGCGCTCTTAAAACTCCCAATCGCAAGGAGCCCTGGATACAATGAGCCCCACCCGCCTCACACTGACCTATCACCGGGGAACAACTCACATCGATCACACACACTGTGTGCGCAACCTGATCAATGATCTGGGGAACACATGGCCGGAACAAAATGTTCCACAGAACAAACGTTCCCTATACAACACAGTGTACACAGCGACATCTAGTGGTCAACAAAGTAAGTGCAGGACACCTATACAGACCAATGATCAGCAGGTTATTTTTGGTCAGTGATTTCATCTCTTTATCAGACAACAAAGAAAAATCTGACATCCCCATTCCAGATCCCTTGCATCTAAAAAAGCTTATATAAGATAAATAAAATAATAAACAATAAACTATAGAAAATTCTTATAAAGCCTAATATTAGATTTTAAATTACAGACTCTGTAAACGTCAAGGGAATGTATATTATAAACATACATGTTAATCCAGCTTATAATTTGGATGTAATATGTAGCAGATGGATAAGGGTTTTAAGTCCTATTAGCTGCACATACATAGTGGGACGGATGCACCCAGGCTGGGATATACACGAGATCACCATTTGTTTCCGGTTTTCTTCTCTCAAGGATCTGGCATTCTTTTGTCTTGGAGTATTAACTCACTGCTCCCTGGCAAGCGCCCGTCATCTGCATTCTAGAAAGGAAATCATCTCAACAAAGCATTGTAGAATATTAAAAAAAAAAGTCAGTTACTTTGCTGAGTAACTAATTACTTTTTCAATGTAATTTGTAACTGTAACTAATTACTTTTTTAAAGTAAGATGAGCAACACTGTACGTCGCCGCGTTGTTGACGGTCGGAATTTGGTGTGACCGTGTGTATGCAATACATTCGATCCTCTAAAGAGAGCCGATGCTGGATGCAGACAAATGGCAATTCCTAAGGCCTGACTGAGTCAGTGTTGGGCCTAACCATGTACTAGCTGTGCCTGGAGTCAAGTGTTGTGCAGGAGAAAGAGAGCGATAGTCTGCAAGCAAGTGTTGTGCAGGAGAAAGAGAGCGATAGTCTGCAAGCAAGTGTTGTGCAGGAGAAAGAGAGCGATAGTCTGCAAGCAAGTGTTGTGCAGGCGGAGTCTGAAGAAGTGTCATGTACAAGGAGTGTACATTGTTCTGTCCCAAATTGACTGTTCTATAATTCTACTGAGCATCCCATAAATTCCCATCCCTATCCAAGTTCATACCCCTCAACAAAATACAAAAACAAACATAAGGACTGTTCATTGACTCAAGGTGATTGGGAAGTGATTGTCAGGCTGGGCTGGGCAGGGTGACAGGTGGGACCACAACTTTCAACAGCCCCTATGGGGTACAGCTACAGGTACACTCATAGGTGTGTGCAGCCTCTTGGATTAGGGTTTGCACCCCAAAGCTCAAACACACGGTACTGATCACTCATTATGTTTCATTAAAAAAGGGACGGTGCCAGTAAATCACATATTTACCAGCCCCTTCCCCACCCATCCTAAAACATCAACATCTGTGTGCAGGCAGCAGCAGCCGGTGGGAGAGGAGGGAAGCTGGAAGCACTATGGGGGAGGAAGGGGGAGGGGCGTGCCCAGGGCAGTAAGGGAACTCTGTGCTGTACAGGAGGATAAGGGTGTGCCTGGGCACACCTGGCACACCCTGTGTGCACGCCAATGCATACACTATCTGATGATCTCTAAAGATGATGACTGTCCATCCAATGTACTGGTAAGAGCATGCTGCTAGTGTTATGCCCTGTACACACGATCGGAATTTCCGATGGTATAACATCTGATGAAATTTTCCATCGGAATTCTGTTCACGCTGTCTTGCATGCACACTGTCAGCCTAAATTCCCACCGTCCAAAACGCGGTGACGTAAAACACGACGACGAGCCCGAGAAAAAGTAAGTTCAATGTTTCCGAGCATGAGTCGACTTGATTCTGAGCATGCGTGGATTTTTCTCCGTCGGAGTTGCACACAGATGATCGTAATTCCGATAGGATTTTTTTCCATTGAAAAAAAAAATAAAAAAACATGTTCTATTTCTGAACTCCGATGGGGCCCACATGCAGTCGGAATATCCGATGAAAAAATTACGTCTGACTTTTTTCATCGGAAATTCCGAACGTGTACAGGGCATTATGTCGCGTACACACAACCGTTTTTCATGACGTGAAAAATTAATTTTGTTTTTAATGTCATTAAAAACAATCGTGTGTAGGGCCCCGTACACACGGCAGAGAACCTCGACGGGCGGAACACATCGTTCCGCCCGTCGAGGTCCTCTGCCAGCCGTCAGAATCGGCGACCCGCACGTCGGGAAAGGCAACCAACCTGTTCTCTATTTGCTCGACGGGTTTACCGACGGGCGGGGCTCGCCGAGAGCGTACACACGGCCGAGGTTCTCGGCAGAATGCGGCTCCCAGCGAGGTTCTCGCTGGTTTCTGCCGAGAACCTCGGCCGTGTATACGGGGCTTAGTATTCAGAGCATTTTTCATGACGTGAAAAATGGCCATTAAAAATTTAGAACATGCTCTATTTTTTCTCGTCGTTTTTTACGTTGTCATTTTTCACATCGTAAAAAAACGGTCGGGTGTAGGCTTTAACGTCGCAAAAAAAACATGCATGCTCAGAAGCAAGTTATGAGACGGGAGCGCTCGTTCTGGTAAAACTAGCGTTCGTAATAGAGATAGCACATACGTCACGCTGTAACAGACTGAAAAGCGCAAATCTTCTATTCACCCAACTTTTAATCACACAAAATCAGCAAAAGCAGCACAAAGGGTGGCGCCATTCGAACGGAACTTCCCCTTTATAGTGCCGTCGTACGTGTTGTACGTCACCGCGCTTTGCTAGAGCATTTTTTTTTGTGTGTAGGCAAGGCAGGTTTGACAAGTATCGGGTTGAAAAAAACGTTGTCTTCCTGCAATACCAGTGATAGGCAAAAGGGGGAGCTAGTTTATAACTAGCAGGGTAGTGGAGGACTAATTTTTATGTTCATTCTGTCATGACACCTAGGAATATCCTATAAAAATCCATTAGTAACCCAACCACTGATTCATGGAAATGTATACGATGATAAAAATTGTATTGCAGGAATCTGACCCACTCGTGTCAAATACTAATCCAAAAAAGGAAACCACATCTATGTGCCTTGAGGAAGTCAGATTCCGCGTCATCCGGGAACAATTTAGGGAGCTGCATGGGAACCCCGAGCCTCCTGCTCCTTTCCCCTCTATGAATAAATCACAAGATGATCCATGTTATGCGGCTGATTCATAAAGACACCGCACTGGCCTTCCTCTCCTAATAGCAGGGAAAGCAGATAAGGTCAGATGGGTGAGCCATCATTCAGTACCAGCACACATTACTAATTACTGGTACAATATGCTGATGTCATAGAACCGGTGAGGAGAATGTACCAGTCAGCAAGAAAGGCGTTTGTCAGAAGGGAAGCGCAGGGCAGGAACATAAGGCCAGCAGATGCGCCGCCGGTTCCTGCAAATATGACCTTTGTGGTTCTGTAGGATCCGAAGAAAGGGCTGCACATTTTATTGTATGATCTCCATAGGTAGTGACTCTTACCATTAGCACAGATGGATTTATAAAGTGGACCTAACATCAGATTTATATTTTCATGTTAAGTGCATGCATGCTTAGTGATGTGTCAGTGTAGGAAGCACAGATATTTATTACATCTCAAATATATAGAAGGGTGCAGCCGCTACAGTTAGGATTCCCTTTTTTACTGATAGGCCTCGTACACACAACCGAGAATCTCGTCGTAAAAGAAACGTTGTTTTCCTCGACGAGGTTCTTGTCAAGCTTTCTTTGCATACACACTGTCAAGACAAAATCTTGTCGTTCTCAAACGCGGTGACGTACAACACGTACAACGGCATTATAAAGGGAAAGTTCTATTCCAATGGCGCCACCCTTGAGGCTGCTTTTGCAAATCTCGCGTTAGTAAAAGTTTGGTGAGAGACGATTCGCAATTTTCAGTCTGTTACAGCGTGACGAATGTGCTATTTCAAACGCTACTTTTACCGAAGGTGCGCTCCCATCTCATACATTATTCTGAGCATGCGAGGGTTTCTAAGCATACACACGAACGTGTGTCTCGTCGTAAACTAGCCCGACGAGAAACACGACGAGGAAATTGGGACTCCCGACGAGAAAAAAGAGAGCATGTTCTCTTTTTTCCTCGTCGAGGTCCAGTTTTCTTGACGAAAAACATACACAGGACCGTTTTCCTCGGCAAAAATGCTCTGCCACCAATTTTCTTGATGGTTTTTGCCAAGGAAAACAGTCGTGTGTACGAGGCAATAGGCTCCTTGGGAGCTGTGGTGGCTCAACGTGATTGGCACTGCACTGACAAGCCGTTCACCTCTGCAGCCAAGGGTTCGGATCCCGGCCTCGGCTGCATGTGAATTGAGTTTGGTGGTCTCAGCCCGCCTCCCGGTGGGTGTGCTATGCAAGGTACGCCTGTGCTTAGTATGCCTACCCCCCCACACACACACAAAAACCACCACACTTGCACTTTGGCCATGCGGTCTCCTAAAAAAAAGAGAGGCAAAGGACCTACGGGGCTGGCTGGGTGGGCTAGACCCCTCACTCCCTCATAGGGGGAGTGCCCCTGCCCCATTGGGGTCCCGTTGGGCCCCAGTTGGGCTCCCAAGTGGAGCAGATAGGGCGGGGTAAGTGGGAGGCCCCCCCTCACACCCGCCATTGCCACCTGGGGGCATGGAGAAGGATGGCAGATTGCCTCCAGGGGGAGGGTCTGCCTCCTGCAGTCCGGCTCCTCTTTCTCGCACGCACAAAAATACACTTAAAAAAAATAGGCTCCTTGCATCACCAGGTGAGGGGCACCTAGTATTATAAAGTGGCTTATGCTCTGTACACACGAGTGAATTTCCGTCGGCAAAAAGTTGGATGGTTTTTCCAATGAAATTCCGCTCAAGCTTGGCTTGCATAGACACGGTCACACCAAATTCCGACCGTCAAGAACGCGGTGACGTACAACACTACGACGAGCCGAGAAAAATTAGGTTTAATGCTTCCGAGAATGCGTCAAATTGTTTCCGAGCATGCATGTTTTTTATTTAGTCGGAATTCCATAAAGATGGATTTTCCAAAAGGAATTTTTTCAGCGGAAAAATTGAGAACCTGCTCTCTATCTTAGTACGGAAATTCAGACGGAAAAAGTCCGATGGGGCATACACACGGTCGGAATATCCGATGATAGCTACTGTAGCGCCTGGTTACTTTCCAGAACCGGTGCTAGGTTAAATTTAGAGGGGGTGAGAGAGTTAGGTAACTCTGACCATGTTAATTTGTTCAAATTTAGGCCTCTGTCTCAGCTTTGGCTGTGCTGTGGGCTCATTTTGACATTTCTGGGGTGCTGATCACACCCCAGGTCGGCAGGTAGCAGCAGTGGAGTCAAGAATCAGGTGCTCTTACTTAGCAGCCTATCAGGGGTAGTTGGCCTCGCTGTGCATGGTGGGAGAGGGTATTTATGAGACAGACGCCATTGGTCTCGGTCTTCTTCGAGTGTGGCGCCCACCTTCAGGGTAGCCATGCCACGACACCCTGGCGAAATGTCTTTCCGTGCCGTGGGTGTGCGCGCCACGCGGTGTTCCTGACTCAGGGACCACGTTGGTCCGGAGCATCTGAGCTGTGGCTGGGCCCCAGTGATCGACTGGGTCCCCAAATCTAAAGAGGTCCCAAGCGTTTGTCCTGATTGAGGAAGCTGTGCGGTGGAAAGTCTGCCTGAAGAGTGCCAAGAGAGGCTTGGCGATCCAAAAGAGTTTCGACTATCCACTGGGGATCGAGGTAACTGGGTGCTGAGAGGTTGGTTGTTGGTCACCTATCAGTCGGTAACCTGACTACTAATACCTGAAGGTGATCCAGGTGTCTGCTAAGGAGGATTATCTCCGCTGTTTCAACCATAGGGAGGGTCTGTGGCAGATACTTTTCCCCTACTTCCCGAGTGACATTCTGGCTGCCAGGCTGGTGAGAGAGGCCTGTCCAGGTGCATTATACCCACTCAAGCTGGAGTGGTGATAAAGAAAGTGTCGTTGGAAGCAGGACTGTTTCCCTATTACTCACACCTGAATCTGCTATTTCTATTTCTTTTTATTGTTTTATTGTTTTTACCCAGCTGGGTAATAAAGAGCACAGAAAAATAGACATTCCATTACTAGAACTTTCACCAAATACCCCTAGATGGTGGAGGAACAGGGGGTAACATGCCACCCGAAACAAACCAGCAGCTCCTACGGGGGTAGTGCTACACTCCCATCTGACTTTTTCTATCGGATAATCCGACCGTGTGTACGTGGCATAAGTGGTTAGCACTATTGCCTAGAACCCCATACACAATATTTGATTTTCTGCAGATTTTTGTCTTCAGATTTACCAAAACCATATAATATGAGGTCAAACCTCAATTTGTATGCAATCAGGCAGGCCCTTGCACCACATGGTTTTGGTAAATCTGAAGAAAAAAAATCTGCAAGAAATCTAATAGTGTGGAGTGGAGCCTTTGAACACTAGAGTCATTGGTTGAAATGCAGGGCCAGGTTAACGTAGGGGCTATTGGAGATGCAACTCCAGGCCCCTTATCTTAAGATAGGCCCATTTCCCCCCCCCCCCAAAAAAAAGGATACATTTCGAGCAAGGGGGTCTGAAGAGCCGAAGACCTACCCTGCCACTGGTCAAAATTTGGGGCTCCTATCATTTATGGTTCTGGAGATACGGGGCTCCTTGCCTAGCCTGTCAGGCCGCGTACACACGTACGCGGCCTCGTCGGGCTAAACCCATCGTTCCGCCCGACGAGGTTCTCGGCCGGCCGTCGAGTTCGTTGACCAGGCTGTCGAAAAAGGCGTCGAGCCATTAGTCCCGATGGCCCGTCGAGGAAATAGAGAACCTGCTCTCTATTTTGGCTCGACGCCTCGCTCGACAGTTTGCTCGGCGAAAACGTACACACGATCGAGCTTCTCGGCAGAATATGGATCCCAGCGAGCTTCTCGCTGGATTCTGCCGAGAAACTCGGTCGTGTGTACGGGGCCTCAGAAGCTACATACAGAGCGGCCAGTTTAAATACATTGCTGACACATTCTGTTCAGACTGAGAGGATGAGCTCACAGTGCCTCATCTTACTTTTTGTTAAAGGCACTGAGCTCAATGGACAGCTTGGAGTCTGCAGAGTTTGACAGGCAGTGCCGCCTATTGATTTGAATGGTGCCACTCTGTAAAATAACCTCGGCTGGGGGACAAACACAGGAAGCAAGCTGAGTGGAGAAGACTTTTAAGAAAGTCAGGGGGTCAAACATAGGAGGTGGGCAGAGTAGAGAAGTCCTTTAAGCAAGCCAGGGGTCAGGTACTGGAGATGATCAGAGCAGGTCAAGGTCAATCCGGGTCACAACGGGTAATCACAAGATAACAGGATACAGGAGCAAGGAACACAAGCTGAGAGACAAACAAGCAACTAAACATGGGGCTGGACAACCTATTATAGGCCGGCAAAGGAACTCGTGTTATGCCTTCTCCAATGCGCATGCACCGATCCGCTGTATCCCGCACCCGAATGCGTTGTGCGCGAGAAAGTGACGATATTGGCAAGTCCGGTTTCTGTTTATTCTTTGACATAATAATATATTATAATATAACATAAAACACTTTTCATTAATAGGGTGGAGGAGAACTAGAACCTCTGTTAGCTATTTTTTTTTTCTTCTGCTGTGTCCAATACTAACAAAAATCCTGTCTGGCAAGAAATACACTTTAAATACTTTATCTCTTCCTTTATAAAATTCCCATTATTTGAACATGGTGGAAAATGTTATTATATTGTCCTCATCCGATGTGACAACTCAGGCTGAAAATCCCCAGGAGAAGAGAGAGGGCGTAGGGTTTATGATTTCCTGTTTAAAGCTGATTGAGAAAAATCAATTGCAACATATTCAGGAATTCAGCAGTTCTTGCGCCATAGCCGTGTGGTATGAAGTCGGGACTTGTCAGATTTATTACATGTGTCTGTATTACTAATGTAAATAAAAACCTCACAGACTAGTATGGAATCCTGAAGGGGAAATATACATCTGACAATAGGACAGCTTGGTTCTATCGGCAGTAATTGAAGTGATACTAAAGGCTGTTTTATTTTCTTCATTAAAATAAAATAAGAGGTCATACTTACCTGCTCTGTGCAAAGATGTTGCACAGAATGGTCCTTTACATACTCTTATGGAAGCCACTAGGGGCGCTGTTTATGTCTCCCTCCTCCGGGGTGCCTCCTGAGCAAGCTAAGCAAGGTGCTTAGGAGGTACCCGAGTACTACTGATACTGATCTGGGCTGTGTGCATCCATATATATGTAGCACTACCCCGAAGGAGCTGCTGGTTGTTTTGGGTGGCACATTTACCTCATAGCTCCCCCAAATTCCTAGGGGTGAATGATGCGTATTGCATTTGGTAGAAGTAAAGGAATGTCCAGACAGGTGCTCTTTGCTGTGCTCTTTATTACCCAGCCGGGTAAAAACAATAAACTTGTGGTGAGGAAAGTAAAGTCGAAGAAGAAAGAAGAATAGCAGATTCAGACGTGATAATAGGGAAACAGTCCTGCTCCCAAGCGTAACACTTCTCTGCGTCACTCCTGCCGGAGTGGGTTTAGTGTACCCGGACAGGCCTCTCTCACTGACCTGGCAGCCGGACTATCACTCGGACAATGGTAAGATAAAGTCTCTGCCACAGACCCTCCTTGGTGAACTTGAGGAAAAGTCTCTGCCACAGACCCTCCTTGGTGAACGTGGGGAAAAGTCTCTGCCACAGACCCTCCTTGGTGAACTTGAGGAAAAGTCTCTGCCACAGACCCTCCTCGGTGAACCTCAGGGAGACACCTCTGCCACAGGCCCTCTCTGATTTGTAGTTACGGAGATGATCCTCCTCAGATGAATTACGCTTGGATCTCCTTCAACTTGTCGCCCAGGTACCGACTGACAGTTGATCAATCCCTCGGTGTCTGGCTACCTCGATCCCTGGTGGTTTGTCGAGGCCCTTTTGGACCACCAGCCTATCAATGGCGCTCCACAGATGGACTCCCTACCAAACAGCAATACAGCATGAGATCCTCAAAGTTGGGAACCCAGTCGCTCACTGGGTCCCCGTCGCTGTTCAGATGCTCCGAGCCAACATGCCCCAGAACCAGGAACACCGCGTGGCACGCGCGCCCTGGCCAGGTAGGCCATAACGCAGAGGCGCCGGGATGTGGTCACCCTAAAGGTGGGTGCCACACTCAAAGAAGAAGAACCAATGGCATCTGCCTCATAAATACCCCTCCCCAGCATGCACAGTGAGGCCAAACCCTCCTGATTGTCTGCTGGAAAAGAGCACCCAAACCTTGACTCCACTGCTGCCACCTGCAGCACCGGTGTTGGAAGAACACCCCAGTGTAACAGAATAAGCCTACAACACAGCCCAGCTGAGACAAAGACCCTGTTTTGCACATAACAATTTGGATCAGAGTTTAACTACACTCTGATCTCCCTCTAAATTTAACTAGCACCGGTCCTATGAAGTACCCAGGCACTACACATAAATGTGCCCCTTACCTGCGCTTGGATTATAAAGCAAAAAATACTTCTATATCTCTCGGCTCCTCCGCGCAAGAACTAACCCCCTTCATGTGAGCTCTCTCCCATGGGGGTTAGTTACTTCTTACGGGCATGTCTCTCACTGTATCACTTGGCCCCGCCCCCCGGCGCTGCATCATTGGATGTGATTGACAGCAGCGCGAGCCAATGGCTGCGCTGCTATCAATCCATCCACTCTAGCCAATCAACAGCCAGACTGAGCGGAGAAGAGCACTTTGGGGCGAGCTCAGCAGGTGAATGGGCTCAGGTAAGTAAAACAGGGGGCTGGGAGGGCCGTAACTGTCAGATGCTTTTTCACCTTCATGCATAGGATGCATGAAGGTGAAAAAACATGAAACTTTACAACCCCTTTAAATCCGCTATTTTACTACACCCATCATATAAGGTAGACAACATTGTACACTGTCCTAAAACATCTACACGAAAACCGTTATACATACAGAACATACTACGAAATAATCACAATAATAAGCAATTCATGTAGACAGTTATTGTATAAACATTATATAGATATTAAAAAAACATTTTCAGTGCCTCTAGCATCCATAGACACACACACACCAGTCTTTTTTTTTTGCATTTTTTTCTTTTTTTTTTTACATACCAGTGTCACCATAATGAGACTGTACTATTCTGTAGGAGGGGGGATGTCGTTTTTTTTTTTTTTTTTTACACTATTATTGCATATAACAGTGATGATCACTGCATACATCAATGAAGGAAAAAAATTACCTGTTTGCTAAAATTTATAACAAAATATAAAATGGTTTTGTATTTATTTATTTTTTTTAATCGTTTTTTTTCACTTTTTTGCAAAAAATAAAAACCGCAGAGGTGACCAAATACCACCAAAAGAAAGCTCTATTTGTGGGAAAAAAATGATAAAATATTTCATTTGGGTACAGTGTTGTATGACCGCGCAATTGTCATTCAAAAGGTGAGAGCGCTGAAAGCTGAAAATAGTTCTGGGCAGTAAGGGGGGGGGGGGTGCCCAGTAAGCAAGTGGTTAAAGTGGATGTAAACCCCCCCAAAAAAAAAAAATGTTATGTCACAATGTAGAGTATAAGATTTCCTATCATCTGTGCCCAGTCTTGCCACACAGAGTTAATCCAGCGCTGAGTAATCCTCTTTTATTGTTCAGTGAGAATTAACAGAATTCCAGATAAAAACCTGCCAAATTATAAAGTCCGTTTCTCTGTATTTGCTTTCAGTAGCAGTTTATTTACAAATCTAGCTTGGACATGTTTATAATAACATGAGGTGATCCAAAGTTCATTGTATATTACCAGGATGTGTTATGTGGGGGAGGGGTGGATTTCTCACTTTTTATACCTCATGTTATGATAAACATAACATAACATAAGATAAACATGTCCAACCTATATTTGTAAATAACCTGTCACTCAAAGCAAGAAGAGAGAAAACAGACTTTATAATTTGGCAGATTTTTATCT
Source organism: Rana kukunoris (assembly GCA_029574335.1). NCBI lineage: Eukaryota > Metazoa > Chordata > Amphibia > Anura > Ranidae > Rana > Rana kukunoris. The sequence continues at coordinate 224,587,383 of CM056054.1, read as the reverse complement.
GGAATTCTGTTCATTTTACTGAACATTAAAAGAGGATTAATCAGATCTGGATTAACTCTGTGTGGCAAGACTGGGCACAGATGATAGAAAATCTTACACTCTACATTGTGACATAAAAAAAAAATATATATATTTTTGGGTTTACATCCACTTTAACCACTTTCCGACCAGCCGCCGCAGTTATACGGCGGCAGGTCGGCTCGCCCAGGCGAGAGCCCGTAGCTCTACGTCTGGCGCGTGAACGGCCAGGGAGCGCGCGCGCGCGCCTCCCCGCCGTTCCCGACGATCGGATTCGATACAGAACCGATCACTCACCAGGTCCAGGCCAATAAAATCTGGCCTGGACCTGGTGATCACCCTCAGCCAATGGTTGTTCTCCCCTGCCAATGTTTTGTAAACATTGATAGGGGAAATGCTGCTCTCTCCCTCGTGTCGGTCTTTCCGTTCCTGACCGTGAGGGAGAGAGCATCTAACCGTGAGTTGCACAACACTACACTGACACCAGGTCACGTAGGCACACAATTCACCCCTGTTAACCCCCCGATCGCCCCCCAAATTAACCCCTTCACTGCCTGTCACTGTGTCACCCAGTACAGCAATCAGATTTTTTTTTGATTGCTGTACAAGTGTCATTAGTGACTAAAATAGTTGTTAGGGTAATTAGCCTTAGACCCTAATAAGTCTAGGGACCCCCCCTAACCCCCCCCAATAAAGGTTTAACCCCTTGATTACCCCCTGTCACCAGTGATCACAGTATAAGTGTCACGGGTGACGCAGTTTAGCTAGTTTATTTTTTATAGCATCAAGGCACCCGCCATATTTTTTGCAATAAAGTTTTAACCCCCTGATTGCCCGGCGGGTGATCAAAGTTTGGTTTTAGCGCCGGATAGGGTCTGCGTTGCCCCAGGCAGCGTCAGATTAGTGCCAGTAGCGCTAACACCCACGCACGCACCATACACCCCCCCTTAGTGGTATAGTATCTGAACTGATCGATACCTGATCTGATCAGATCTATACTAGCGTCCCCTGCAGTTTAGGGTTCCCAAAAACGCATTGTTAGCGGGATCAGCCCAGATACCTGCTAGCACCTGCGTTTAGCACCTTCGCCCAGCCCAGCCCAACAAAGTGCAGTATCGATCAATCGATCACTGACACAAAACACAAAAACACATAACTGCAGCGTTCGCAGAGTCAGGCCTGATCTCTGCGATCACTAACAGTTTTTTGGTAGCGTTTGACTGTCGCTAACAGGTCAGGTGCTTTTTTTCCTGTGAATCTCACCACCGTACACCTAAATTTAGAGCCCAAATGGCAAATAGAATGTTCGGTGATGAAGAGGCCTACTTGTTCATGAGCCTGTCAGATAGTGATGAGGAGGTCACGCATCTGTCAAATTCTAGCTCATATGATCCTGTAGACGACAGTGGCTCCCTGACAGATAGCTCTGACGACGGAGTGGTCCCTGCTAGGGTCAGGCGTACCAGATCCCGATCTTCTGCTGTCGCTGAGGTGCAAGAACCGCAGGGCTCTCGTATGGGGCAGAGTAGTACTAGCGCCGCTATTCCTTCGGGTGATCTGGCAAGCACCAGCGGCCTAGTACATCCTGGTCATACATCCAGCACTGCAGTAACACTTGGTGACGTGGCGAGTCCCATAAGTGCAGTTCAAGCTGGCGAGGTGGCAAGCACAAGTAGTGTCCCGCTGCCACCAAGAAGAAGAAGACAAAGACAGGCCCGTCGTGCCCATAGTGCCCTTCCTGCTGCATTAGCCAATCCTGATTGGGTCCCCGCCACTTCTGCAGCACCCGTACTTCCCCCATTCACTGGCCAACCCGGAATTCAGGTGGAAACAGTTGATTTTACGCCACTGGATTTTTATTCACTGTTTTTCACGGAAGATCTCTATAGATCTATTGTGGACCAAAGCAATTTGTATGCTGGTCAATTCATCGCCGCTAATCCCCAGCTGTCCCTTGCCAGAGATTGGAAGCCAATTACGGTTTCCGAATTTAAGATCTTTCTGGGCCTTACCCTCCTCATGGGCATTACTAAAAAGAGTGAATTGCGGTTGTATTGGTCCACGCGCCCAATTTACTATATGCCCATTTTCTCTGCCTCCATGACCAGGACACGATACGAGCAGATCTTGCGGTTCATGCATTTTAGTGACAATCAACTCTGTCGTCCTCGGGGAGACCCTGAATTCGATCGGCTCTACAAAATTCGGCCCCTCGTAAACCACTTCAACGAACGGTTTGCAGCCTTGTATAATCCCAATCAAGTTGTCTGCGTTGATGAGTCCCTGATTAAGTTTTCTGGTCGCTTGTCATTCAAACAGTTCCTTCCCAGCAAGCGTGCCAGATACGGGGTCAAGTTGTATAAGCTCTGTGACAGGGCAACAGGCTATACATCTAGCTTTATGGTTTACGAGGGAAAAGACAGTCACGTAGAGCCGGAAAATTGCCCTGATTACATAGGGAGCGCTGGTAAGATAGTCTGGGAATTGGTGTCACCCTTATTCGGAAAGGGGTACCACTTGTACGTGGACAATTATTACACGAGCGTGCCACTTTTTAGTCATCTTTTTGATTATGGAATTGGCGCATGTGGCACCGTGCGACCTAATCGCCGGGGCATCCCCCAACGGCTTGTAGAATCCCGTCTTAGTCGGGGGGAGAGAGCCTGCTTACAGTGTAACAATTTGTTAGCAGTGAAGTGGAGGGATGCACGGAATGTTTTCGTTCTGTCCTCGCTTCACGCAGACACGGCAGTCCAAATTCCTACGGCGACTGGTGTTGTGGAGAAACCCCTCTGTATCCACGAGTACAACCTTAACATGGGAGGGGTGGACCTCAATGACCAGTTGTTGGCGCCGTACCTAATTACCCGTAAGACCAAACGCTGGTACAAAAAAGTGTCGGTTTATTTGTTTCAATTGGCTTTGCTGAACGCTCATGTGCTATACACAGCTTCAGGACAGGCTGGATCCTTCCTAAAATTCCAGGAAGAGATCGCCGAAGCCCTTCTGTTTCCAGACGGTGCTTTGCCCCACCCTCCCAACGCAAATGCAGTGAGCCGGCTGTATGAGAGGCATTTTCCTTTTATCATCCCTAGTACCCCTACCCAAAGAACCCGCCAAAGAAGATGTCGTGTCTGCAGCAAACTCGGATTTAGGCGTGACACCCGCTTTTATTGTCCCGACTGTCCTGACCAACCTGGTCTTTGCATTGGTGTATGTTTCAAACGCTACCACACACTAATTGAGTTTTAGCGTAGGGTACAGCACCACACAGTCCTAGGCACATAAACACAGGGTTTCAGAAGATGTGATGGCCATCACATTTTGAGAGACCATAATCTGCAACGTTCAGTTTACAGTTTATAAAAGTGAAAAAAAGTGGAAAAAATTAAACTCACACAAAAACACAAAAAAAATATAAAATAAAAAATCCAAAAATAGTTGTGGTTGTATTTTTCTCCTCTATTTGTTGTTCTCTTATGTTCACTCTCTACTGTCTACTCACTATTGTTGTATATCTATTCTCTCTATTTTTTTTTTATAGTATTTGCTTTGCAGGTATGGTATGTTATACTGTAATGTTTGTTTTATTGTTAACCATCATTTACTTAGCAGGTACGCCATTTAGTTGCATCGCGGATTTATTTAGCGTGACAGCAACAGCGTTTGCTCCCACGATATATAAAGCCACGACTCCAACACTGTGGGAGGTGATTTCACCACCACAGCTAAAAAAAAGAGCATATATGCCGAAGCATGGGGGCATTAGGGGCGGAGGAGCGATTTTGCTCCTAATGCCGCATACATACGATCGAAATTCCGTCGGAAGCTTTCCCGTGGAAAAGTTCAACCGTGTGTACGCGGCATAACTTTTTTTGAGGGAGGATGCCCCCATGCTTCGGCATATATATTTTTTAGGCACAGGTTGCGTTAATTTATTTTTTACTGTTTTTTTATTTTTTGGTATTTGATTTGCAGGTATGGTATGGTAAGATCTTACTGTTAGAATGTAATGTTACTTTGTTTTAATGTTAACCATCATTTGCTTAGCAGGTACGCCATCCAGTTGCATCGCCGATTTATTTAGCGTGACAGCAACAGCGTTTGCTCCCACGATATTTAAAGCCGTGATTCCAACACTGTAGGAGGTGATTTCACCACCACAGTTAAAAAAAGAGCATATATGCCGAAGCATGGGGGCATTAGGGGCGGAGGAGCGATTTTGCTCCTAATGCACGTACATACGGTCGAAATTCCGTCGGAAGCTTGTCCGTGGAAAAGTCCGACCGTGTGTATGCGCCATAACTTTTTATGCAGCGTACATACGTCTGTGAGCGGCATAACTTTTTTGAGGGAGGATGCCCCCATGCTTCGGCATATATAACTGGTGCATGTATGCCCATCATTAGAAGTGGGTGGATGAAGGGAGGTATTCTAATGGTGGGCATACCCACCGATCAATCAATTTTTTTTCGTTCAGCCAACAGGCTGAATGAAAAAAAAAAGATTACAATACATGTCCAACAAGAACCATCAACGTATGGTATGTTGCTGGACTTTGAATGGTTATACCAGAATGATGCCTGCGGGTTTAGGTATCATCTTGGTATCATTCTCTTCAGCCAGCGGTCGGCTTTCATGTAAAAGCAATTCTAGCGGCTAATTAGCCTCTAGACTGCTTTTAAAAGCAGTGGGAGGGTATGCCCCCCCCCCGGATATAAACTGCGCCATTGGGAAAGTGGGAAAACATTTTATCACACCGATCTTGGTGTGGTCAGATGCTATGAGGGCAGAGGAGAGACCTAGGGTCTGATAGACCCCAATTTTTTCAAAAAAGAGTACCTGTCACTAACTATTGCTATTATAGGGGATATTTACATGCCCTAAGATAACAATAAAAATTATAAAAAAAAAAAAAAAAAAGGAAGGAACAGTCTAAAATAAAATTAAAAAAGCAAAATAAATAATAATAAAAAAAAAAAAAAAAAAAAAAAGCACCCCTGTCCCCCCCTGCTCTTACGCAAAGGCGAACGCAAGCGTCGGTATGGCGTCATATGTAAACAGCAATTGTACCATGCATGTGAGGTATCACCGCGAAGGCCAGATCGAGGGTAATAATTTTAGCAGTAGACCTCCTCCGTAAATCTAATGTGGTAACCTGTAGAGGCTTTTAAAGGCTTTTAAAAATGTATGTTGTTTGTCGCCACTGCGCATTTGTGGGAAATTTTAAAGTATGTCGTGTTTGGTATCTGTGTACTCGGCCTACGATCATCTTTTTTATTTCATGAAATATTTGGGCAATATAGTGTGTTTTAGTGCTTTAAAATAAAAAAAAGTGTATTTTTTCCCCAAAAAATGCGTTTAAAAAATCGCTGCGCAAATACTGCGTGGAAAAAAAAAATGCAACACCCACCATTTTAATCTGTAGGGCCTTTGCTTTAAAAAAATATATAATGTTTGGGGGTTCAACTTAACTTTCTTGCAAAAAAAAAAAAAGTTTTTATGTAAACAAACAGTGTCAGAAAGGGCTTTGTCTTCAAGTGGTTAGAAGAGTGGATGATGTGCGACATAAGCTTCTAAATGTTGTGCATAAAATGCCAGGACAGTTCAAAATCCCCCCAAATGACCCCATTTTGGAAAGTAGACACCCCAAGCTATTTTCTGAGAGGTATGTTGAGTACATGGAATATTTTATATTTTGCCACCAGTTGCTGGAATATGACAAACTTTTTTTTATTTTATTTTTTTTTGCACAAAGTTGCCACTAAATGATATATTGCTCAAACATGCCATGGTTATATGTGGAATTACACCCCAAAATACATTCTGCTGCTTCTCCCGAGTACGGGGATACCACATGTGTGAGACTTTTTGGGAGCCTAGACGCGTACGGGACCCCAAAAACCAATCACCACCTTCAGGCTTTCTAAGGGCGCAAATCTTTGATTTTACCCCTCACTGCCTATCACAGTTTCGGAGGCCATGGAATGCCCAGATGGCACAAACCCCCCCCAAATGACCCCATTTTGGAAAGTAGACACCCCAACCTATTTGCTGAGAGGTATGGTGAGTATTTTGCAGTTCTTGCTTTTTGTCACAAAGATTAAAAAAAAAAAAAAGAGAAAAAAAAAAAAAAAAAAAATATCTTTCTTAATTTTCAAAAATAAATGAGCGCTGTAAAATACTCGCCATGCCTCTCATCAAATAGCTTGGGGTGTCTACTTTCCAAAATGGGGTCATTTGGGGGGGTTTAGTGCCATCTGGGATTTCCATGGCCTCCAAAACTGTGATAGGCAGTGAGGGGTAAAATCAAAGATTTGCGCCCTTAGAAATCCTGAAAGCGGTGCTTGGTTTTCGGGGTCCCGTAAGCGGCTAGGCTCCCAACAAGTCCCACACATGTGGTATCCCCGTACTCAGGAGAAGCAGTAGAATGTATTTTGGGGTGTAATTCCACATATGCCCATGGCATGTTTGAGCAATATATCATTTAGTGGCAACTTTGTGCAAAAAAAAAAAAAAAAAAAAAAAAATTTGTCATATTCCAGCAACTGGTGGCAAAATATAAAATATTCCATGTACTCAACATACCTCTCAGAAAATAGCTTGGGGTGTCTACTTTCCAAAATGGGGTCATTTGGGGGGGTTTTGTGTCACCTTGGCATTTTATGGCCTTCAAAACGGTGATAGGTAGTGATAGGTAGTGAGGAGTGAAATCAAAAATGTATGCCCTTAGAAATCCTGAAGGCGGTTCTTGGTTTTCGGGGTCCCGTACGCGGCTAGGCTCCCAAAAAGTCCCACACATGTGGTATCCCCATACTCAGGAGAAGCAGCAGAATGTATTTTGGGGTGCAATTCCACATATGCCCATGGCATGTGTGAGCAATATATAATTTAGTGACAACTTTGTGCAAAAAAAAATAAAAAATTCATATTCCCGCAACTTGTGGCAAAATATAGAATATTCCATGGACTCAAAATGCCTCTCAGCAAATAGCCTGGGGTGTCTACTTTCCAAAATTGGGTCATTTGGGGGGGGTTTGTGCTATTTGGGCATTTTATGGCCTTCAAAACTGTCATAGGTAGTGAGAAGTGAAATCAAAAATTTGTGACCTTAGAAATCCTGAAGCCCATGCTTGGTTTAGGGGCCCTGCACGCAGCTAGGCTCCCCAAAAAGTCCCACACATGTGGTATCCCCGTACTCAGGAGAAGCAGCAGAATGTATTTTGGGGTGTAATTCCACATATAACCATGGCATGTGTGAGCAATTTATCATTTAGTGACAACTTTTTGTAATTTTTTTTTTTTTTTTTTTTTTTTTGTCATTATTCAATCACTTGGTACAAAAAAAAAAAATATTCAGTGGGCTCAACATGCCCCTCAGTAATTTCCTTGGGGTGTCTACTTTCCAAAATGGGGTCATTTGGGGGGGTTTTGTACTGCTCTGCCATTTTGGCACCTCAAGAAATTAGATAGGCAGTCACAAAATAAAAGCTGTGTAAATTTCAGAAAATGTACCCTAGTTTGTAGACGCTATAACTTTTGCGAAAACCAATAATTATACGCTTATTGCGATTTTTTTTACTAAAGACATGTGGCTGAATACATTTTGGCCTAAATGTTTGACTAAAATTTAGTTTATTCGATATTTTTTACTTTTTGTTATAAGAAAAATCATTTTTTTTCAAAATTTACGGTCTTTTTCCGTTTATATCGCAAAAAATAAAAATCGCAGAGGCAATCAAATACCATCAAAAGAAAGCTCTATTTGTGGGAAAAAAAGGACGCAAGTTTCGTTTCGGTATAACATTGCATGACCGCGCAATTACCAGTTAAAGTAACGCAGTTCCAAATTGTAAAAACACCTCTGGTCTTTAGGCTGACAAATGGTCCGGGGGGAAAGTGGTTAAGACACAAATAGTTATTTTTGAAATAATAGACCAATAGGCTTTGTTTAATCCTTCAGAAGCCACCAGGGGCGCTCTGGGCTTATTTCTGAGTTGCTATTGTTACATTTCGGTGTTTTACAGGGTCACCGCAGTCATCAGGCGGTAATGGCCATAATAATTCTAATAGGGTTAAGTGTTCCCGAGGGAGATGACATCAGTGGGGGGGGATCAGTCAGGTTCCTTGGCCTGAGGTCATAGCAGAGGGACATAGAGCAGGATGGGGGAGGAAAGGGAAGAGGTACAGTACAGCCAACAGATGGAGAAACATTAAAGATCCAGGAAGACAGGACAAAGGGGACTAACAAGAGGGAAGAAAACACACTATAATACAATGGAGTCATACAGAGCCCACGACGTGTCCGATACAACAAGAATACAACCCACGCTACCAACAGAGAGATCAACAAGCACAATAGTTTTTTCATGTGTTTTTGAATTTCATGAGAAAATCTAATTGTGGAAATTTGGAGTTTATGTGATATGCTGTATTAGTCAATAAGAGGCCAGCTTTTGAAACAACAAATTGGGTTTCTTTATAATGCTTTAATTATACAATGCCTGATGAAGAAACCTAAAGAACCGGATAAACACTCAGTGGTGCAACATTAAAGTGACACTAAACAATATCCTCATTCTCAAAAAAGAATCCATACACATCTAAATACTTACCCGAGTCCAATCTCCAGGGCCGGACTTACCATTGGGCTTGACTGGGCTAAAGCCCATGGGCCCCGCCCAATAGGGGGCCCCTTTAAAAAAAAAATTTTTTTTTTTTTTTTTTTTTTAGGGGTCCGGAGGTCCCCAGGGTCCCAGACAGCAACCCTTCCTTTTTTTATTTATTTTTATAACAAAAATATGTTTTTTATATATTTATATATATATATATATATATATATATTATCATTATTATTATTATTATTATTATTAAAGGGCCCAGAGGTCCCCAGGACCCCTGGATGGCAACCCCCCCTTTTTTTTATAAAACAATTTAAATTTTATATATATATATATATATATATATATATATATATATATATATATATATATATATATATATATACTGTATATATATATTTATTTATTAAAGGGCTCAGAGGTCCCTAGGGCCCCAGGTGGCAACCCCCCCCTTTTTTTTTTTTTATAAATGTTTATTTTTTTATTTTTGTTTATATATTTCTTTTTTTTATTAAAAGGCCCAGAGGTCCCCAGACCCCCCGGATGGCAACCTCCCTTTTTTATGTATTTTTTTTATAAATGTTTATTTTTTTTATTTTTTTTTTAGGGGTCCGGAGGTCCCCAGGGTCCCGGACAGCAACCCTTCCTTTTTTTATTTATTTTTATAAAAAAATATGTTTATATATTTATATATATATATATATATATATATATATATATATATATATATATATATATATTTATATATATATATATATATATATATTATCATTATTATTATTATTATTATTATTATTAAAGGGCCCAGAGGTCCCCAGGGCCCCTGGATGGCAACCCCCCCTTTTTTTATAAAACAATTTAAATTGTATATATATATATATATATATATATATATATATATATATATATTTATTTATTAAAGGGCTCAGAGGTCCCTAGGGCCCCAGGTGGCAACCCCCCCCCCTTTTTTTTTATAAATGTTTATTTTTTTATTTTTGTTTATATATTTCTTTTTTTTATTAAAAGGCCCAGAGGTCCCCAGACCCCCCGGATGGCAACCTCCCTTTTTTATGTATTTTTTTTATAAATGTTTATTTTTTTTATTTTTTTATGGGTCTGGAGGTCCCCAGGGCACCGGACATCAACCCCCACTTTTTTTATTTATTTTTTAATAAAAAAAATATGTTTTTATATATATATATATATATATAAAAAAATAAAAATGGGCTAACTTTACTGCCTATTTTTTTTTTTATTCATTTAATTATTTTTTTCCAAAAAAATGCATTTAAAAAGACTGCTGCGCAAATACAGTGCAACATAAAATATTACATCAAGCGCCATTTTATTCTCTAGGCCAAGGTCTTTACTAAAAAATTATATAATCTTTGGGGGTTCTAAGTAATTTTCTAGCAAAAAAAAATAATGATTTTATCTTGAAAAGCTGTCAGAAAAAGGTTTGGTGTTTAAGTGGTTAAAAATTCCTAATTTACATACAGAAGAAGTTTATTCCTTTGAAGAGATACAGGGGCAGATTCACGTAGATCGGCGCATTATCATTCCGGCGTAGCGCACCACTTTTCCGTTAGACTTGCGCAATCTAGCCGCGTAATCCGGCGATTCACGTAGCTTTTACGCAAGAGCTTGCGCAAACGTAAGGTTTTTTCCGTAGGCGTAAGGAGGAGTAATACAAATTGGGAGGGACGTGGGCGTGTTACATTGAAATGAGCCGTGACCCCATGCAAATGAAGGGCCGGCCGACTCGCGCATGCGCGCGTGAAGGAAACCATGTCAGCTCCGTTGTGCGCATGCTCACAACTCGGGAGCGGCGCAATCATTGAAATTGGAAATGGACTAGGGCAATGTTGTGAACTACGCAGACAGCATAAATAGACACACACAAACGCCCTTCCATTGCAAAAGTACATCCCTTTGTGTCCCTTCCCATTGAATCAAGTGCTTTTGCTCTGTTGTTCGTTAGAGTGTGTTTTGTAGTTGTGAGATTAGTGTTCTGTGTGATCTTGTGCTTGTTGGTAGTTTTGTGAAAGTGTATTTTGATAAGTGTTTGAGACTGTTTGTTTGATTGATAGATTTCTGAGCGTTTGTTTTCTTGCTTTTTTTTTTCATCTGATTTTTTTGTGTGTGTTTCTTGCTGAGTGCTAGTGTGATTTTTGGCTGTTCTTTTTCTCTTTGTGTGTGTTCTTGTCTGATTGGTTGTGCTTGTATTTGTGACAGATTTTTGGTGACTGCTAGTGAGTTTGTTTGGAAGTATGACTGAGAGAAAAAGAAAGCTCAATTTTACTGTGGGGGAAAAAAGAATTCTTGCCCGGGCCATTACCGACTATGGGCGTTTTCTCCACGGCCCGCAGAGTGCCACCACCACCCCGGCCAGGAGGAGGGAGATCTTGGATAGGATCACGGAGCAGGTGAATTCATCGGGGGAGGGGGAGACACGGACCCGCTCTGGGATAGAAAAGAAAATAAATGACCTCCGGCGTGAGGTGAAAAAAAAACTGGCCGCAATAAATGCCCATGCCAGGGGCACAGGAGGGGGCCCACCATGCCGGGTTAGATTTTCAGAGACGGAGCGTGTGGTGGCCCTGACCTTTCACCGGCATGAAGTGGAGGGCCTGCCAGGCTTTGACACAAGTCCGGTCCCCGCGGTGCCAGGTAAGGTTTTTATTTCTCTCAGGTGTGTAGCATGTGTGGGGGAGGGGGTGAAAGGGAATATGTGGCAAGTGTGTGGATCCTCCAACCTGTGAATGTTTTGTGTCATCCACAGCTGTGCAGGAGGGTGCAGGGCCATCTGGACTGACCGCTCCAACCCCAGGACAGCAGCCTAATGAGGCCCCCCCAACAAGGCCAGAGTCCGCAGAGGAGGAACAAGAGGAGGGGGAGGATCATGCGGAGGACGATCATGAGGAGGAGCAGAATCATGAGGAGGAGGAGTCCATGGAAGGCACTGGCCCTTTGGTTTCTGCGGACTCTTCCCCTCTGGCTGCAAGAAGCCTGCCCTCCCTAAGGGTCAGCCCCCCCCCCTCCTCCCCCAACATGGCTCCCCTCACAAGGGCCTCCCCTTCTCCCCGGCCACAACCATCAGCTGGAGCCAGGAGGTCATCCCCAAGCACCAGGGGGGCGCCCAATCTCATGCCCGCCTGTCTGAGAAGGAACCTGGCCACCCAGACCCGCCTTCTGAGACAGCTCTGCCAGACTATGGGGCGGGTGGATCAGAGCCTGTCCTCCATTAATGATAGCCTGGGTAACCTGGACTCCCACTCCCGGGCCTCCACAACCTGCCTAAATGACCTGCAAACTACAGCAGCAGGCGTTGGGCAGGATGTGAGGGCCCTTACCCAGGCTATCCAGGGCAACACGGCAACACTTGGTGCTGCCCTGGACAGAATAGCCGTGGCCTTGGAGGGCAGGCCGCCAGGTGGGCAGATCTCAGGGGCTGCTCCTCCTTCCCCGGCTTTTCCCCTCCCCCATGCGTCTCCCCTGAGGGTCCGGGGCCGTGGCCGGGGGCGCCCCAGGCGTGGCTCAGGCAGAGGGCAATATTTTTTTTTTCCCCCTTTTGTTTGTTTTGAAAGCTTTTTTATTTTTGTTCTCTGCTTTTTTTTGTTTTTTCTAAGCATTTTTTTTTTCCTATGCATTTTTTGTTTCTATGCATTTTTGTTTGTTTGACTTTTTTGGCATATTTTGGGTTGTGAATGATGTTTGAATGTGGGGGTGACATTCCTGCTGGAAAAGGGGTGTCACCCTCAATTTTGGTGGAGAAGGGTTCCCCAGGACCAGGGAGAAGTGATTCCCAGGTCCGTGTGAATGGTGTATGAATGTACAGTGACATAATTGGAGCCTTGACGTGGCGTTACTGCTCACCAGTCTTGCATGGTGGACTGGTGCCAATCCAATTTGATGAGGATGTGGGGTGTGTGTGCTAGGGACCATAGTGGTGTGCATGCATGCATTCTCATTGTGCCATGATTAATGTGTGTGTTTAACGTGCAAAGATGCATAATGTGAGCTGGCATGAGATGGGGTCATGAGATGGGGTTCCAGTTCATATGCAGAGTCACCTTGAAGGGAAAAGACAGGTGGATGTTAGTCATGCATGTGCCACTTGTGAGGTGTGCATCACGGGAGGGGATAGTCATGCCTGACTCCCATGTCACTCACCAACCAGCCAGCTGTCCCCATACATGTTCTGTTCGCAATCTGTGGGGATGGGGCTCTGATTGTATATGTAGCTGTCATGGGTGTCATGGGTGGTGCCATGTGTTGGGCTGGTGATGTCCTCCTGCAAGGTTGTGGTAATTCCAGGATGGCATGAGGGGTTAATCTGAAGATGCGAGACACCTCAGAATCTCTCATGCCAAAGATGTCTATGCGTGTGTGATATATCAAGTGAAGAGTGAGGGGCTTGTATCAGATAAGAATATTGTATTAGATTAGATTAAATTGTAAATTTGATATAAGCCAAAAAAAAAAAAAAAAAACCATCTCCCGTGCCCTCCTTAGTGCCATCCTCCGTGCCCTCATCCTTCTTTGTTCATCTAAAGTCAGTAGTATAGCTATGCGCGACGATGCCCCTGGCATGTTGGCATACAGATTGTTGGGCAACACGTGTGACTGCTGAACTCCTCACTAACAGTGTTGCTTTATCTGACAATTAGACTTTTTTTCAAAATTTAGACCAGCTTTTAGGTCCTCTAACTTTAGACAGAACATTTTGCAGTTGCGCACATCGCGTAGCCTGCGCAGCAACTGCGTTTTTTTGTGAATCCCCGTAACTCCCTCATTAGCATATTTGACTAGCAAATCAATGGTGTGTCTAGCGCAGTTTTGCGCGAAGGCAAGCGAAGGTCTAATTCAATTACGCCGGACCAAAAAACGTAGATTTCTGGCGTATATTGTTTTGTGAATCGCGTCCAACTATACGCACGCGCACATTTAGACTTACGCACGCGCAACAGCAGTTGCGCAGGCGTAATCGCTCTGTGAATCTGGGCCACAATGTTTAGACTTAACTTTCCACTGATAAAGAATGTTTCCAAAACTTGGCAGGCTGCCCAGACTGACTTTTGGCTGAGAGCAGACAGGAAATTCTTTGCATACCAAAGTGCAGAGAGAAAATTATTTTCATGTCAAAGCTCCTGAAACCCTGTATCAAGAATCGCAACGGGAAAAAGATCGCGATAACGATTCTTGGCGATTAATCGTGCAGCTCTAATATATATATATATATATATATATATTATTATTATTAAAGGCCCCAGAGGTCTCCAGGGCCCCTGGATGGCAACCCCCCCTTTTTTTAATAAAAATATTTACATTTTCTTTATATTTTTTATAAATGTTTATTTTTTTATTTTTTTATTAAAGGGCCCAGAGGTTTCTTTTTTTATTAAAGGGCCCAGAATTTTTATTTCGTGCACAGATTAATGAATGCGCCCCCCCCCCCTCGCTCCAGGGGGCCCCTTCAACACTCAAGCCCAGGGGCCCCCACCACCCTAAGTCCTGCCCTGCCAATCTCGATCCAGCAATGTGCCCCAGTGCAGCAGTGCTGCTCTCTTTCCCTTCTCATTGGACTCAGTGAGAGCAGTGGAAGCCATTGGCTCCTGCTGCTGTCGATAAAATCCAGTGAAGAGGAAACAGGGGGCGGGGCCCAGTCACACTGTAGGGGCCAGATCCAACGGTGTATCTCAAGATACACCGTCGTATCTCTGTTTTTTGGCCCGGGTATCTATGCGTGTGATTCATAGAATCACTTACGCATAGATACGGAGTAGATTCGACAGGTGTGAGACACTTAAACCGTCGGATCTTAGATGTAATTCTTCTCTGGCCGCTAGGTGGCGTTTGCGTTGTTTTGTCATTTGACTATGCAAATGAGCCTGATACGCCGATTCCTGAACGTTTTTGCGCCGCCTCGTCGTCGTTTACGTCGTTTCCATAACCGTAAACCTACCCCTGCTATATGAGGGGTAAGTTTACGAAGGTCCGTCCTATGCCATGTTAAGTATGGCGTCGGGACAGCGTCGTCTTTTTCCGTCATTTACGTCGTTTTACTAAGTCGTTCGCGAATAGGGCTTTACGTCAATGACGCTCATGTCAGCTTCATTGACGTTTTCTGTCGTGAGCTGGAGCATGCGCACTGGGCTTTTTTCCCAGCCGGTGCATGCACAGTTCGATCGGCGCGGGGGCGGGCTTAATTTAAATACAAGCCGCCCCCTTTGAATTACGCGGCCATACGCCGGGCCATTTACACTACACCGCCGCAAATTACGGAACAAGTGCTTGGAGAATACGCACTTGCTCCAGTAAGTTGTGGCGGCATAGTGTAAATAGCTTACGCGACGCCGCCGCAGAATCTTAGAGAATCTGGCCCTCTGTGTCTATAGATGCATACAGTGCAGCTTGGGATTGAGCCCGCACAAGTACCCCCATTGGAAGTGGGTTGCTATGGAGGCACTCTAAAGGCAGGACTAGCCAGAAGCAACTGGCGGAGGACCCCAGAAGAAGAGGATCGTGGCTGCTTTGTGCAAAACCATTACTCAAAATCAGAGCCGCCATCATTAATTTTAGGGCCCCTTACACAGCTTCAGGCATAGGGGCCCCCTGGAGCAGAGAACCGGGGGGGGGTTCGCACAAATTGCAAGCAGGGGGGTTCCACGAAATGAGGAAATGAGAAGCGGGGAGGGGGACACGAATTGAGAAGTGGGGGTTTCCTGCGAATTGAGAAGGGGGGTGCCGTAAATTGAGAACTGGGGGGGCAGAATTGAGCCACGGGGGGGGTGCTGCTGCCATGAATTGAGGTGGGAGGGGGGGCTTGGGGAGCTGACAAAAATAAATAAATAAAAAAAACAATAAAAAAAGAGGGGGTTCTGGCCAGGCCCCTGGGGACAATCAGGCCCCTTACAGGTGTACTGCCTTACCCCCCTGATTGCTATTAAGTAAAACATATTTGCTATTAATGTGTGTGAACACCACTCTAGGTCAGTCTCCCATCTCCAGCTCCAATAACACAGAAACCAGGTCCTGGCCCCGTCCATCACAGATTCCAATGAGCAAAAAAAAGAAATCTGGTTGGCCACACGTCCAGTAAAATCACCTTTATTTCAGCAAGTCCATAAAAACATGTCCAAAAGCATGAAATGCGTTAGCTGGTGATGCTGTTCTCCTTTATTTGTGTTTTTGGACATGTTTTTGTAGACTTGCTGAAATAAAGGAGATTTTACTGGACATGCGGCCAACCAGACTTCTTTTTTACCTTAATGTTAATGTTTGTTATTACCCTGTTGGCAAGTGGCAGCCTGTCCATAAGGGGCGCAGGGGTGTCGCCCACCTAATCTATGTGCCCAGCCCCTAATCTACATGAAGGGCAATGGATGCATGGATTGCAATGTTTTTTTTAAGCATATGATTAGAGCCTGAGGTTCTAATTGGCTTAAAAAAAGTTGTGGGCTCGGGGGCGCAGAGCACTGCGCCCTGAGCCCACCCAGTTCTGTGACATTAGCAAATTAATGTCTTCCTGTTTCTCCTCCCGGCCAATCAGGAAGCGGGTCCTGAGACCCCATTGGCCGGGAGTCCTAAGACCCCATTGTCCGGGAGTCCTAAGACCCCATTGGCCTGGAGTCCTAAGACCCCATTGGCCAGGAAGAGAAGCATCGACTGAGGGGGTTATGTGTGGTAATAGGGATGATTGGGAGGTCATTGTGCAAGGAGGGGAAATTTGGGGGCGGGGTTGTGCTAGGAGAGGGGATTAGGAAATCTGTATTGGGAGGAGGGGTGTTGAATTTTAAATTTGAGGGGTAGAGGATTTGTGCCAGGAGCAGTGACTTTTTTTTGGGGGGGGGGGGGTTGTGCTAGGGGGATTTAGGGAAATGATTTGCACTGGGAAAGGGGATGGGGGGGCAAAGATTTGTGCTTGGAGGGGGGGATTTCAGCAGGGAGGTGTATTTATCCAGGGAGGAGGGGGAATTTATGATTAGGGGATAAGAATGCAGGATGTAACGGATTGAACCGTGAAAACCAGAGACGTTGGAAGGATGAGAGATACTCATGTGCCGGCGGCCCTAATAACTCCTGGGTCTAATTCCACCCTGTGCCCTTTTGGGTGTAGGGTGGCTAATAGGATCATAATTCATATATTACATGAAATGGGACATTAATAATAATTCATATTGCAGGACTGGAATATTACAAGGGGTCCATTTTGACATCTGTTACACAGGAGAGGGACATTACAAGCTTATTCAATGCTTAGCTCCGGCTATTGAAATGTTAAGTGAGGTTGGCTCTTCAATGTGTGGACACATTCTGTGGAAAGGTGTTAATTGCATCGGCTTCTGAGAGACCTTTTCATTGTGTGATAAAAGTGTTTCAAAGCCCTGTGTTTACACTTAAAAGACTGTGTATTGTACTTCAAGTTAGCAGTCTCCATTCAGATGTACTGAATTAGCATGTCAATTATGTTTAGGAATGTATTGCTGCCCAGGTGTCAAGACCCTTTAGGGACAGTACGTCTGTCTAGATAATGTGATTGAGGTTCCTTGTATGTGTGTGAAGATTATCTGTGATTGTGTATTATTCAAAAGGAATTGAAGTCTATTGATGATGCGGTGCCCCAATGTCTAGCTACTGATTAGATAATTAGCCCCAGTGTGACTAGGTGGGTGGTGATTGCATTGTCCTGTGATTAACTGTAACATCTTGTACTGTATAAAAAGCTGAGAAGAAACCATTAAAGTGTTCATTCATTTTGAAACCAGTACCAGAGCTTGTGTCTCGTTTATTATGGGAAATGGAATGGATCGTGTATGCAGGATTGTCGCAGTGTGTCAGATAAGCTTGTCGTGGTTGGATGGAAGGTGGTAAACGGTGGTGACCGTTACACAGACTATGCCCAATACTCATACATCCTGGGGGGTTGGGCATATTCACCCTGGGCACTCACCGAATGCCCAGCAAACTGAACCCAGGTGTGTTCGGCCCATACCTACAACTGACAATTTCCAAATCTGAATTCCAATAACATATAGCTCAAGGAGCAATGATGTGCAGAATATGAGAATATACAGTATATACAATATACAGTATATAACAGTCAATGTGACTTTCACCAAACATTCTCTGGTGGAGAACCAATCATTGTCTTTTAAAACACAGACCTGGTAGATTCATCTGCGAAGAATGTTGCTGAACGTTGGAGTATTTGCTTTATAAATATGCCCCATAGTTTCATCTTTTGGTAGGGGCTACAGACTTGGTCTGTCTCAGTATCTACAGAACATAAGCGGGTAAGAAGTGACCGTAAAAAGTTTTCAAAGTACAAAGTAAATAGTTAGGGTTGTTTGTGGTATTCAAAAAGATCAGTTACATATAATGATTTTTTTATGACTACTGAGAGGCACATTGGGTTTTGAATGGTTTATAAATGCAGATAAATGACTAGTGACCCGGAATCTCTGTATCGACTTTCATTTTGTTTCGCCATACCCAATGCCTACCTTGTCGTAACAAGCGAGACAGACAGTGTGCGGTGTCAGCTCCAATCACACTCACAGGCAACGTAATTGACAAGGCTAAGGACTAAGCCTAAGCTCACTCCACAGGCTCTGAAGTGGCTAATCATGGCACAACCGGAAAAAGCTTCCCCGCTAAATCAATAAAAAGCCTTTTGACTGCATGACGGCTGCTTAGAAATCCCCAGCCGGGTTCTATAAAATTGTGATGGGAAGAGAATAGAAAAACAGAAGAGAGAGAGAAAAAGAAGAGACAGAAGAGAGAGCGAGGGGGGGGGGAAGGAGAAAGAAGAGACAGAGAGAAGAAAGAGAGAAAGGGGTAAAGAGAGAGATAGAGGGAGAAAGAGAGGGGAGAGGGAGAGAGAAGAAGGTGAGAGAGAGGGGAGAGGGAGAGAGAAGAGGGGGAGGGAGAAGAGGGGGAAGAGAGAAGAGGGAGCTAGAGAGAAGAGAGAGGGAGAGAGAAGAGAGCGAGGCGAGGGGGGAGAGAGAGGGAAGAGGGAGATAGAGAGAAGAGAGAGAAGAGAGGGGGTAGAGAGAGGGAAGTGGGAGATAGAGAGAAGAGAGAGAAGAGAGGGGGTAGAGAGAGGGAAGTGGGAGATAGAGAGAAGAGAGAGGAGAGGGGGGAGAGAGAAGAGGGGGGAGAGAGAAGAGGGATATAGAGAGAAGAGAAAGGGAGAGAGAAGAGAGAGGACGTTTTTATGGTGTGAACTGGCCCGGAGAGGGAGAATGAAAGAAAGAGGGAGAAGGATAGAGGGAGCAAGAGAGGGACAGGGAGAAGTAGAGAGGTAGATGGAGAAGGAGAGAAAGAAAGAAAGAAAGAAAGAAAGAAAGAAAGAATGAAAGAAAGAAAGGAAGGAAGAAAGGAAGAAAGAAAGGAAGAAAGGGAAAAGGAAAGGATGAGAAAGAGAGAGGGATACAGAGAGTGAGAAGGAAATAGGTAGATGGAAAAGGAGAGATGGAGAAGGAGTGAGAGGGGGGAAGAAGAAGAAAGGGAGACAAAAAGAGAGAGAGAGAGAGAGAGAGAGAGAGAGAGAGGGGGGAGAAGGGATAGCGATGGAAGGAGAGGAATAGGGAAACAGAGAAGAAAGAGGGAGAGAGAGGGAAGAGGGAGAGAAGAGAGACAGAGAGACAGAGAGAACGGATCAGATCAGGAGGACGTTTTTATGGTGTGAACTGGCCAGGAGAGAGGGAGAATGAAAGAAGGAGGGAGAAGGATAGAGGGAGCAAGAGAGGGACAAGAAGAAGTAGAGAGGTAGATGGAGAGAAGAAGAGAGAAAGAAAGAAAGAAAGAAAGAAAGAAAGAAAGAAAGAAAGAAAGATAAAAAAGAATTGGAGAAGGAAAGGGGGAGAAAGAGAGAGGGATACAGAGAGTGAGAAGGAAATAGGTAGATGGAAAAAGAGAGAGAGGGATGGGGAGAGAGACTGGGAGAAGGAGAGGGTTAAAGAGAGCAAGAGAGGAACAGGGAAAAGGCGAGCAGTGGATGGAGAAAAAGAGAAAGAAAGAGAGAGAGAATGAGAAGAAAGGGAGAGAGAGAAGAAGAGAGAAAGAAGGAAAGGGAGGATAGGGGGAGAGAGAGTAGGGAAGAGAGATAGAGGGAAGGAGAGGGATAAAGAGAGCAAGAGAGGGACAAGGAAACCAAGAGAAGGGCAGTGGCCTGCAACCACTCATTAGCACAATTTCTATCCCAAACTCCCAATAGTTCAGCCTGAGAAAAGTAAAATACATGAATGATTTCAAAGAAAAAGAAATGAAATAACCTCCAGAAACTATCAATCACTGTATAAATTGCAAACTGGCAAAGAGACAAAAAAGGAGAAATGGTGGAAGGTGGTGTGATGGAGGGACCTGGAGAGATAGAGGGATCCACAGAGGTGGAGGGATCCGGAGAGATGGAGGGATCCGGAGAGATGAAGGGATCCGGAGAGGTGGAGGGATCCGGAGGGGTGGAGGGATCCGGAGAGGTGGAGGGATCTGGAGAGATGGAGGGACACGGAGAGATAGAGGGATCCATAGAGGTGGAGGGATCTGGAGAGATGGAGGGACCTGGAGAGGTGGAGGGATCTGGAGAGATGGAGGGATCCGGGGGGGGTGGAGGGATCCGGAGAGGTGGAGGGATCTGGCGATGTGGAGGGATCCAGAGAGGTGGAGGGATCCAGAAAGATGGAGCGATGAGGAGAGATGGAGGGGTCCGGAGAAACCCGGAGAGGTGGAGGGATCCGGAGAGGTGGAGGGATCCGGAGAGGACAGCCATACATTATCATGTTTCATAGTGTAATTGGATTCTTAGAGTTGGATGTGACAGAAGCCCCTCTGGAGTCGGACCACTGAGAAGAGATAATTACTTTATTCAGCTTTCTACAGGGGAAGCAGCCTGACTGGACATCACAAGACCGGCGAGGGTCCCAGACAACACCCCCACCATTACTACATTACCCTCCCCTAGGATGAAAGGCAGACATATGAAATGGAGCTGAGATGAAAGTTTACACCGCCGTCCCACGGGGCTGAAACACAGGATCTATGTCTGCCTCTAGTTATCTTTTTTTTTACAAAGTGTCATAATTATCAATCACCGTGCCAGCTTTGTAAACTTGTATCCAAGAACAAAAATATCACTATAATAAAGTCTACTGGTCTTTCAATGGGTTGGCTGCATTATTTTATTTTTTCTATTTTCATTTTTTTCTTATTTTATTTTAGGCTCCGTTCACACTTGTGCAACTTGTCATGCAACTTTGGACATCAAAGTCGCATGACAAGTTGCAGCCCATTCTTTTTCAATGGCACTTGTTCAAATTCGTGTGACCTAACCGCTTGTCGACCAGCCACCATTATTATACTGCGTCAGGTTGGCACAGCTGCGTAAATCGCCTTAGGTGTATGTCGGGCGCTTTAAGAGCTATAGGGGGTGCGTGAGCCCCGTGACGCTGGAGCTGATGCGCGTGGCCATGATGTCCGCTGGCTACCCGTGATCGCTCCACAGAGGGCCAGAACGGGGATCTGTCAATGTAAACAAACAGATACCTGTTCTGTCATGGGAGTACAGAGTGATTGTCTGTTCCTAGTGATCAGGAACAGCGATCTCTTTCCTCCTCCAGTCAGTATACTCCCCCAACAGTTAGAAACACCTCCCTAGGGAACATTTAACCCCTTGATCGTCCCTGGTGTTAACCCCTTCCCTACCAGTGAAAAATTGTATACATATAAAGCGAGCACGTAATAATATAGAAAGATAGCCAACAGCATTACCGTCCCTAAAGAAAATAGATATAGTTCCCAATGACGGGAGAGGGCATGGGACTGTACAAATGCATGTTGGGTATTACGTGGTGTGAAAATAGAAGTAGAGAACAGTTATAGTAAATTGACTCTGAAACCGCAGGGACCATCCACTACAGACAAGGCTTATAAATATAAAAATATATTTTAATAAATTATCACATTGAATAACAAACAAAGTTATAAAAATATGAATAGATCATATGGGAGAGAGAATTTCACCATATTGGTGTATATATGAGGTCCGACATGTTTCGCCTGTTCAGGCTTCCTCAGGGACAAATATACATATATACAGTAATCTATAAAAATAGAAAAACACAAATGTGAATATCCTAACATACGGACTAGACAGAACAAGCTAATTCGGAAACAATGTCATCATCATCATTGTGTAAGCCTGGCATGTCTATAGATATATTGCAGATACAGTAAAGTATATCTATGTAAACTATAAGCAGTTACAAAAGAGAAAAAAAAAAAATTAAAACAAAAATATTTAAAAATGTTTTAAACATGTTATGTAGTCAAGGATGTGCACCTAGGTTTGTCCCGGTCCACCGCTCCTCCCCACAAAAACACGTATTGTGAGCACACAATCGTACCTCTATAATGAACGCAACGAAGGGCCAAGACTTCCGGTGGCCCTTCCCTACCAGTGTCATTTATACAGTAATTAGTGGTTATTTTTAGCTCTGATCGCTGTATGAATGTCAATGGTCCCAAAAAAAGTGTCAAAAGTGTCCGATCTGTCCGCCGCAATGTCGCAGTCCCGCTAAAAATCACAGATTGCCACCATTACTAGTAAAAAATAAATAAATAATAAAAATGCCATAAATCTATCTCCTAATATGTAGACGCTATTACTTTTGGGCAAACCAATCAAAATATGCTTATGTAGAAGAATTCATATAGCCCTAAATTGATGAAAAATTATAATTTTTTATTTATTTTTGGGATATTTACCAAAATGTTTTTTTTCTTTTAAATTGTCACGCAAAAAATAAAAACCGCAGAGGTGATCAAATACCACCAAAAGAAAGCTCTATTTGTGGGAAAAAAAGGACATCAATTTTGTTTGGGTACAACGTCGCACAACCACGCACCTGTCAGCTAAAGCAACGCAGTGGCGTGTCACCAAAAATGGCCTGGTCATTAAGGGGGAAAATCATTCTGGTCCTTACAGTGGTTGAATCCACAACAGTAAAACCAGACGGTATATGCAGTAAAGCATGCTTGTTATACTCACTGTGGAACCGTGTGCACAAAATTACCTTTTTAAGGGTCTAGAAAAAACAACGTTTTTTTCAACCCGATCATTAAAAAGACGTTGCCCACACACAATCATAAAAAAAATGCTCTGGCAAAGCGCGGTGACGTACAACACGTACGACGGCACTATAATGGGAAAGTTCCATGCGGATGACGCCACCCTTGGGGCTGCTTTAGCTGATTTTGTGTTAGTAAAAGACGATTTGCACTTTTCTGTCTGTTACAGCGTGATGAATGTGCTATCTCCATTACGAACGCTAGTTTTACCAGAACGAGCGCTCCCGTCTCATAACTTGCTTCTGAGCATGCACACTTTTTTCATGTCGTTAAAGCCCACACACGACCATTTTTTATAACCTTAAAAACGACAACGTTAAAAACGTAGTGAAAAAATAGAGCATGTTCGAAATGTTTAATTCCTATTTTTTAGATTGTGAAAAATGCTCTGAAGCCCACACACAATCGTTTTTAATGACATATAAAAAAACGTGTGCACGTGGCATAAGGGGTTAATCCTCTGCATTGTGTAAAAAGGCTGTTTGATCCTGTCTTCTGTGACCCCCCCCCCCCTCTTCCACTGTCCCTAATCTATCTCCTGACAGAACAGAGCCTTGGAGTCACTCTGCACATGCTCAGTTTGGTGTGTATTGCTAGAGAGTTTATTTTTTTCTTGGGAGAGTGCATGTGATCAGCACAGGGCCAATCAGCACTGTCCAGAAAAAGGGTCAGGGGTCCTGCATCCTCAGAGGACAGTCAGAGGAGAATGAAAACTTCTCCTACAAACTTTAACTAGACACTGATAGAAGAAAAGGTATTTAGCAGTTTATATTTACTAAAATAATTGCATTTTCTTGTTCTTTGTACTGTGGGAGACCAGGTATAGTGAATGCAGGTTCCTGGGTTTAGCCCTGGTTCACACTGGTGTAATTGGAAATGCAATTTGACGTGTCATATCGGCGTTATGTCTCTGTAATCGCGGCTGAAATCGGGACTGACCAGCGGGAGTGAAATCGTGCGAGTTCAGCTGAACTTGCGCTGCTCCACTCCCGCAGCACAGTGTGAACCTGGGCTAAGCAACACTTTTAGAGGAGTTGTAAAGGAATTTTTTTTTCACCTTAATGCAATCTAAGCATTAAGGTGAAAAAACATCTGCTGATGTCGCCCCCCCGAGCCCCCGTTTTACTTACTTGACCCCTCAAAAGTCCCGCGCGCGGTCCCGAGATCTTCTTCACAGCTCAGCCTGGCTGCTGATTGGCTAGAGCGGATGGATTTAGAGCAGCGCAGCCATTGGCTGGCGCTGCTGTCAATCACATCCCGTGACGCGGCACGCCAAGGGGCGGGGCCGAATGATACAGTGAGCGGCTATGGCCGCTCGCTGTATCACGGGAGCGCGCCCGCAAGGAATCACCACCATGCGATGTGGTCAGTATTTGCAGGGAGGACCAGAGACAGCCACCGAGGGACCCCAGAAGACGTGGATCGGGGTCACTATGTGCAAAACGAATTGCACAGTGGAGGTAACTAAGTATAACATGTTTGTTATTTTAAAGGACATTTTTTTTTCCTTTATTAACCATTTAAAGTCACAGCGACTTCGAAAAGGTGCTTGCACTACTTTGGTGCAACTTCGGTCCAGGGAAAGTAAAGTTGGATCAAAGTTGCAACAGAAGTTGCAACAAAAGTTGCATCAAAGTCGCACGCCAAATTATGGGACTCTGAAGACGCGCTAATATGAATAGAGCCTTGTTGAACCTGTGAATAATATCTATCTCATCTTATGCTGGCCATACACTATACAATCTAAGTGACAGTATGACAATGCAGGAGCACAGTTGGGACAGAGTGTTGTCACCCTGTAACAGGAAGTGCCGGCACACAGGCTTACAGGCCAGGGATTATTTTATTTGAATGCTGCATATTTAAATGACATTGACGTTTTTATTTAATTTTAGTGAATGGGTTTACATTGACAATAAATAATAAGGCAATAAATGGCGTCTACTGAGTCTGCATAAACAGCTAAGGAAGTGCAGAAACAGGAGCGCATTGTTTAAGGAGCGGCTTCCGTATTAATTTTGGCAGCCTGGTGTGATGGCTCATGGAGCACAATTAATAATTTAGAATGTGACTTTGTGAGCAATCACACGTTATTCAAACAGGCCCGCAGCATAATAAATTTTAATCTCCAGCAATTGCCGACACTCAGAGCAGCCAGCAATTTGATGACCTAAATTGATTTCATACGCAGCCTGTCAGTTTACAAGAAACCGGCGACTTTGGAAAATGCCAACCTCTGCGCCCGGGAATAGTAAGCGACTTTATTAGTCTTTGTAAGGTGATTGATAGATTGCTTTCTAGAACATGCGACAGAACGGGTATACAAAATATGACTTTTGGGGCTCATTAACACCAGCAGTTAGGCGTCGCATTGTGGAAATGCGTCCTTTACCACAAAGCGCTACAATGTAGGTTAAAAGCACTAAAGGTACACATTTTTTTTCCTAAATATCTTCCTTTACCTTAGTGCAGTCCTCCTTCACTTACCTCATCCTTCCGTTTTTGCTTTTAAATGTCCTTATTTCTTCTGAGAAATCCTCACTTCCTGTTCTTCTGTCTGTAACTCCACACAGTAATGCAAGGCTTTCTCTCTGGTGTGGAGTGTCGTGCTCGCCCCCTCCCTTGGACTACAGGAGAGTCAGGACGCCCACTAACACACAGCTCCTTTCTCTATCTGCAACACAGAGAGCATCCTGACGTTCCTGTAGTCCAAGGGAGGGGGCGAGCACGACACTCCACACCAGGGATAACGTTTTGCATTACTGTGGTGAGTTACAGACTGAAGAACAGAAAGGGAGGATTTCTCAGAAGAAATGAGGATATTTAAAAGCAAAATGGAAGGATGAGGTAGTCTACTGTAATCTCTACTGATTGGAGGAGAGACTCAGACGGCTAAGACACTCATGGACATCGCTTGAGAGGAATGGGGCTCAGTTAAGTATTAGGCCTCGTACACACAATCAAATCTGTCTGCTGGAAACGGTCGCCCCGACCGTCCCAGCAAACAGATTCGACCGTATGTATGGGCAAGCCGACGGATTTGGCCACCCGACAGATTTCAAAGCATGCTTTGAAATCTGTCGGCTGGGAACCCGTCCACCCGACATATCTGCTGGTTAGTATGCTAACCAGCAGACATGTCTTCTCGCACACGCGCCAAATGATTTCGACGCATTCGCGGAAGTGTTTTACTTCCTGGTGCGGTGACGTGGCGGCGTCAACGTCACCGACACGTCAGCGCGCTGTCTGCTGGCGGGGATTTTGGTTTGCTCGTGTGTACACGCGAGCAAACCAAAATGCCAGCAGACAGATCTGTTCAAATCGGTCGGTCCGACCGATTTGAACAGATAGATTGACTCGTGTGTACGAGGCCTTAGGGGGTGCTGGGGAGGTTGCTTCACACAGAAGCTTTTTTTATCTTAAAGTGTTTTTTAAGCTACTATAACCTGTATACACTGTCAGCGCTGCTTCCTATTGCAGTGCCCCCCTCTGTGTGTGATTTATAAAAAAAATGCTGCAAATACCGCATTTTGCAGCTGAGATTGTGATCACATGACTGGCCAGCTTTCTCCTTCCCACCTGAGAGATGCAGAGGGCGGGGCTGAGATTCCCCTGCTGATGTCAGTCTGGAGGGGAGGAGGAGAGAGCTGGCTGGTCATGTGATTGCAATCTCAGCTCCTAAATGAGGTATTTGCAGCAGGGGGACGCTGCAATAGGAGTCAAGCCCCGTACACACGGCCGAGGTTCTCGGCAGAAACCAGCGAGAACCTCGCTCGCATCCTGATTCTGCCGAGAACCTCGGCCGTGTGTACAGATTCAGCGAGCATCCCGTCCGGAATGCCGTCAAGCCAAAATAGAGAGCAGGTTCTCTTTTTGCTCGACGGCCCGTCGGGATGAATGGCTGGTCGCCTTTCCCGATGGGCTGGTCGCCGAATCTGACGTCCTGGCGAGAACCTCGACGGGCGGAACGATGTGTTCCGCCAGTCGAGGTTCTCTGCCGTGTGTACGGGGCTTCAGTGCTGATGGTATATACAGGTTAGTGGTATGAGAGCAGCAGGAAGGGGGGGTGGCTCACTCACAGACAGAGAGGGGAAAAGGGGTGGAGGACACAGGAGCAAAGAGGAGAGCAGATAGCAGGCTACGGATGATGGAGGCACTTCAACTGACCACGGTGTCTGGTCTCAGCAGCCATTATACACTGTGGTCAGTTTACAGAGGGGTGGGGAGAAAATGGCAAGATCAGCCAGGTTTTTTAGGTGGTAGAGATGGCCAAATGACACAGGACAAGCACTATAACATGCTTTAACCACTTGCCGACCAGCCGCCGCAGTTATATGGCGGCAGGTCGGCTCTCCTGCGCGAGAGCCCGTAGCTCTACGTCGGGACTTTCGCGGCCCCCCGCTCGCCCCCGAGTCCCGCGCGCGTGCCCGGCGGGTGCGATCGCCGCCGGGCACGCGCGCTCGTTCGTTACAGAGCGGGGAACGAGAGCTGTGCGTGTAAACACACAGCTCTCGTTCCTGTCAGCGGGGGAAACGCTGATCTTCCGTTCATACAATGTATGAACGGAAGATCAATGATTCCCCCTAGTGAGTCCACACCCCCCACACAGTAAGAACACAAATAGGAACACACTTAACCCCTTTCCCCGCCCCCTAGTGTTAACCCCTTCACTGCCAATGGCATTTTTATAGTAATCCAATGCATTTTTATAGCATTGATCGCTATAAAAATGGCAATGGTCCCAAAAATGTGTCAAAAGTGTCCGATGTGTCCGCCATAATATCGCAGTACCGAAAAAAACCGCTGATCGCCGCCATTACTAGTAAAAAAAAAAATATTAATAAAAATGCCTTAAAACTACCCCCTTTTTTGTAAACGCTATAAATTTTGCGCAAACCAATCAATAAACGCTAATTGCGATTTTTTTTTACGAAAAATATGTAGAAGAATACATATCGGCCTAAACTGAGGAAAAATAATGTTTTTTTAAATCTTTTTTGGGGATATTTATTATAGCAAAATCTAAAAAATATTGTATTTTTTTCAAAATAGTCGCTCTATTTTTGTTTATAGCGCAAAAAATAAAAACTGCAGAGATGATCAAATACCACCAAAAGAAAGCTTCATTTGTGGGAAAAAAAGGACGCCAATTTTGTTTGGGAGCCACGTCGCATGACCGCGCAATTGTCAGTTAAAGCGACGCAGTGCCGAATCACAAAAAGTGCTCTGGTCTTTGGACAGCAATATGGTCCGGGGCTAAAGTGGTTAAAGGAGTAGGATCCCTATTTATTTTTTTTGGGAGGGGGGGGGGGGTTAACAAACGCTTTAATGTTCAGAATGCATTAAGATAAAAAAAAACTTTACAACTCCTTTGAGATAAAATAAACCTTCTGCCTTTAGAACCACTTTAAATGTATTTTTTTTTTAAACTGGAGTTTAGTGTCACTTGGTTGGAAATAACATTTGCACGTATGGACTGGTCTGCGTCTGACGGCTGAATAAGTAAAAAGAAGGGATCTTCCTTTGTATCAGACATGGGGCCATTTTGTTCCTGATTAAGTCCTGGGCTAGCGTAGAATAGACTCGGCAGATGTCATAGGATGGAGCCATGTTTATTTATGGTTAAATCTGGCTATTGGAAGTAATAGATTACAGGCCAGCGTGGGGGGGTGGGGGGGGGGGGGTTAGTCCTGGGGGGAATCACTAATAGTTCTCTGCTCAATGTCTAGATGCATTAGTCATATACAGAGTGGTCCTATAAAGAGAGGGGGGGGGGGTCGATAGATAACAAGGGGGGCAGGTGCATCTGAGACGGGACCACAAGAAGCTTTCAGCGACACTAATTTCATTAGCAGCCGCGTTAACCCCTTATTCCCCAAAGCGTTTCCTTAAATCTCTCCTATGGTCTGTCTCTCTTGGTTTGCATGCATTGATGTTTTAATATATTCCTGTAGCGAGCCCACGGGTACAAAGGTACACAGAGAAGGCACATGGAAGCTGTGTAGTTCATTATTGATCTGTATTTGTTTATCGCTATTGTACGGTTTTATTCCCCGCTGTACGGAGCCGACAACCTTGTTGGCAGAAGTATATTTTAGAACAATAAAAAGGTTTTCTTGTACTGAAGTGGCAAAGGGAGAAGCGTTCGAGAATTCGCTGGCTTAGAAAATTATCCTTAAAGGGGTTGTAAAGGTAAGAAAAAAAATTCCCTAAATAGCTTCCTTTACCTTAGTGCAGTCCTCCTTCACTTACCTCATCCTTCCATTATACTTTTAAATGTCCTTATTTCTTCTGAGAAATCCTCACTTCCTGTTCTTCTGTCTGTAACTCCACACAGTAATGCAAGGCTTTCTCCCTGGTGTGGAGTGTCGTGCTCGCCCCCTCCCTTGGACTACGGGAGAGTCAGGACGCTCTCTACGTTGCAGATAGAGAAAGGAGCTGTGTGTTAGTGGGCGTCCTGACTCTCCTGTAGTCCAAGTAAGGGGGCGAGCACGACACTCCACACCAGGGAGAAAGCCTTGCATTACGGTAGTGAGTTAGGCCCCGTACACACGAACGAGCTTCTCGCCAGAATCCAGCGAGAAGCTCGCTGGGAGACAGATTCTGGCGAGAAGCTCGATCGTGTGTACGCGATCGACGAGCGTCCTGTCGGGAAGCTCGTCAAGCCAAAATAGAGAGCATGCTCTCTATTTCCTCTTTGTTCAATGAGGAAATTTGGCTCGATGAGCTTTCCAATCGCTCATCGGGAACCTCGTCGGGCGGAACGATGTGTTTAGCCCGACGAGGTTCCCGGTCGTGTGTACGCGGCCTAACAGACAGAAGAACAGGAAGTGAGGATTTCTCAGAAGAAATAAGGACATTTATAAGCAAAATGGAAGGATGAGGTAAGTGAAGGAGGACTGCACTAAGGTAAAGGAAGCTATTTAGGGAAAAAAATTACCTTTACAACCCCTTTAAAGTGGAACTTTAGTTAGAAAATTAGGTCCTGCTAGATCGCTTCAGGCCCCCTTTGCAGGTACAGCTATATAAAACATTACAAATAAGTGTCTATACTGTTTAACCCCTTCAATACTGGGCACTTATACACCTTTCTGCCCAGGCCAATCTTCAGCTTTTAGCGCTGTCACATTTTGAATGACAATGTGCTACAAATAAAAGATACCAAAAATTTGGGAAAAAAAAGGTTTTCTGCGTTTCTGTTACAAAATTTAAATAAGCACATTTTCTCCTTCACTGATGGGTACTGATGAGGCTACACTAACGGGCACTGATGAGGCATTACTGATTGACACTGATGGGCACTGATGATGAGGCACTTACAGTATATGCAGCACTGATAGGTGGCACTGATAAGCAGCACTGACGGGCACTGATAGGTGGCACTGATATGCAGCACTGATGGGCACTGATAGGTGACACTGATGGGCACTAATAGGCGGCACTGATGGGCACTGATAGATGGCACTGGGTACTGATAGGCAGCACTGGTGGTCACTGATAGTTGGCATTGATAGGTGGCACTGGTGGGCACTTATGGGTGGCACTGATGGGCAGCACTGATAAATGGCACTGTTTGGCAGCTCTGATCAGGGGACACTGGCAGGCATCACTGATGGGCAAAGTGCCATCCCTATTGGGCACTAATTTGCACACCTGGTGGTCATGGATGGGCATCCCTGGCGTTCCTGGGTGGGTAATCCCGGTGATCCAGGGTTGGCATCCCTGGTGATCCTGGGTGGGCATCCTTGAGGGGGGCTGCACCGATAATCAATCTGTGCAGACCCCACTGTCAGGAAAGCAGCCGATTGGCTCTCCTCTGCTCACACCTGTCAGCGCAATATATAAACAAAAAAGTCAGTGCTACAACCCATACATCACGTAGAAAGCAGAGCTCCCGCTGCTCGATCCACAGTCGCTGGCTGAGTAGAAGTAAATGAAGAAAAGATGATCCGCACTCCGGTCGCTGCTCTTAAAAAATGTACGTATTTATTGACAAGCCACAGTAGACAAACGCAAATAGCAGCGGTTGACACGTTTCAGCCTATAAGGCCTTAGTGATAACTACCAGCGCAATATTCTCTTCCTATTTACACTGTGATCAGGTGTGATTGGAAGCAGCTGATCACGTGGTAAAGAGAATCTGTTAGAAGGGCCAGGAGCTACAGCCGGGGATGTGAGAAGAGGAGGATCGGGGCTGCCCTGTGCAAAACCACTGCACATAGGAGGTAAGTATAACATGTTTGTTATTTCTATAGAAAAAAAAGACTTTACATTCACTTTAAGTGAGAGTTCACCTTTTCACAAAAAAATTAAAAGGTCATCTAACACCCTGCAAACTTTCACCCCCCCATCCCCCAACCCTGGTACTTGCTGCACTTACCACCGTGGATGATCCAGCCAGTACAGAGATCCTGGGGTTTGAAAAGTGCGCTGTTCTTCTTCTTCCTCCCCTAGGGACGCAGGGACATATCAGAGCCATTTTGAAAAGGAGATCTATCACTTTAAAGTTTCTATTGCTGAGTCAAAGTGAACCTGTTCATGGGCAAAGTGTTCACTTAACCTCTTGGCGTCACCAACTCCCAGCCCTTTAAGAATTTTCTGATGCCGTGAGGTGGGAGCATAGATTAAAGTGGATGTAAACCCCCAAAAAATTGTTTTTTTTTTATGTCACAGTGTAGAGTATAAGATTTCCTATCATCTGTGCCCAGTCTTGCCACACAGAGTTAATCCAGCGCTGAGCAATCCTCTTTTATGTTCAGTGAAAGTGAACAGCCTTCCAGATAAAACCCTAAAAAGTCAGTTTTCTCTCTTCTTGCTTTGAGTGACAGGTTATTTACATATCTAGCTAGGACATGTTTATCATATGTTATGTTTTGTTTATCATAACATGAGGTGATATAACATCATAACACATCCTAGTAATATACAATGAACTTTGGATCACCTCTTGTTATGGTAAACATGTCTAAGCTAGATATGTAAATAACCTGTTACTGAAAGCAATAACAGAGAAACAGACTTTATAATTTGGCACGTTTTTATCTGGAATTCTGTTCATTTGCACTGAACTTTAAAAGAGGATTACTCAGCGCTGGATTAACTCTGTGTGGCAAGACTGGGCACAGATGATAGGAAATCTTATACTCTACATTGTGACATCAGTTTAAGATCACTTGACTGCCAAAATTGTGCTGGGAGCGTGCAGCGCATGCACTCTTAGCACAGGTGTATTGGGGACAATTAACGCAAATATGGCGCTAAGTACCAGGCACTGAAAGGCTGCATATTTGTGTACGCTGGACCAGAATTCAAAATTGATGGATTAATATGTTGTAGGGACAATTTTGACACTTTTTTGGGACCATTGACATGATCAGAACTAAAAATAGCCACTGATTACTGTATACATGTCACTAGCAGGGAAGAGGTTAACACCAGGGGGTGATCAGGGGGTTAAAGGTGTTCCCTCAGTGTGTTCTAACTGTAGGGGGGGTGAAACTGCCTGGGGGAGGAGACTGATCGTTGTTCCTATATACAGTGGAACCTTGGTTTACGAGTAACACGGTTAACGAGCGTTTTGAATAACAAAGTATGACTCGGTTTGCGAGTGTTGCCTCGCAAAACAAACAGAAGTTAATGGGGTGTGCAGTACCGCATTTGGCCAGAGGTGAGGGGGCGCCGGTGACACTTGGAACGATTAGGAGCCGTTCGAAGCTGTTCGAAAATACTCTGAATCACTCAGAAAATACTCAGTTTCCAGAGTGTTTCCGAACCTTCCCAAGGGTTGCGAGATCAGCCGAGCTGTCCCCGAGTATTTTCGAGGCTCTCCGGCGCCCCCCACCTCTGTCCACATGTGGTATAGCATGCCATAGAAGTCAATGCGGAACAAATTGTCTTTGTTTCCATTGACTTCTTTGATATGCGAGTGCTTTGGATTACAAACATTCTTCTGGATTATGCACGTAATCCAAGGTTCCACTGTACTAGGAACACACGATCTGTCTCCCCTCCCCTGCCAGAATGGTGATGTGTGTATATACAGACACATCCCTGTTCTGGCTCTGTCAAGAGCAATCGGGGTGCCCAGCGGACATCGTGGCCGCTGGGCACGTGCATCAGCTCCTCAGTGACGCAGGGTACACGCGCCCCCATACCCCTTAAAGTGCCTGCCGTACATCTACGGCGATTTGCCACTGTCCACCAGTCAGTCAGTCCCACACGCACGTAAACAGCGATCGTCCCACATATGTGAGGTATCACCATGAACACCAGATCATAAATCTGTAAATCTAAATTGGTAACCTGTAAAGGCCTCTAAAGAGTCGCCTATGGATAAGAACATTTTAAAGAGTGACATGTTTGGTATCTATTTACTAACATAACGTAACATCATCTTTTAAATTCTACCAAACAATTTGATATTATAGTGTGTTTTTGTGCATAAAAAAAATAAAAATAAAAATTAAATTGCGCTTTAATAAAAAACATTGCGCAAGTACCGTATGACATTGCAATACCTACCAATTTATTCTCTAGGGCCTCTACCTTAAAAATGTATAATATTTTGGGGTTCGAAATAAATTTCTAGCAAACACACTGGGCCAGATTCTCAGAAGAGATACGGTACGATACGATTTGGCGTAGATCCGACTGGCGTAAGTCACTTACACCGTCGTATCCAAGTTGCAATTTTACGCTGGCCGCTAGGTGGCGTTTCCGTCGATTTCTGCGTCGAATATGCAAATGAGCTACATACGCCTATTCCCGAATGTATTTGCGCCCCATCGTCATAGTTAACGTCGTTTGCGTAAGCGTAAGGTTACCCCTGCTATATGAGGGGTAACCTTGCGTAGGTCCGGCGTACGCCATGTTAAGTATGGACGTCGGGACAGCGTCGGGTTTTTCCGTTGTTTACGTCGTTTGTGTAACTCGTTCTCGAATAGGGCTTTGCGTAAGTGACGTTCACGTGGGTTTCATTGACTTTTTGCGACATGATTTGGAGCATGCGCCCTGGGCTACGTTTACGGAAGGCGCATGCGCAGTTCGTTTAGCGTGCGCGCTTAATTTAAATACAAGATGCCCCCTACATTGCCAATTTGAATTACGCGGGGATACGTCGGGCCATTTACACTACGCCGCCACAAATTACGGAGCAAGTGCTTTGAGAATACGGCACTTGCGTCTGTAAGTTGCGGCAGCGTAGTGTAAATAGGATACGCTACGCTATGCCGCAATCTAGGAGAATCTGGCCCACAGATTTTAGATGTAATTAAAAGTGTCAGAAAAAGACCTGGTCTTCAAGTGGATATTTACCGCCACACTGTATTTCAATTATTTCTAGCCTACTCCTATGAGTATTAACCATTTTGAAGTTAGTAAACTTACTTTGTGAAGATCCCCACACATTTTCCTCCTTGAATTCTGTGGAACATCGTCACTGTGTCCTGTGAGTAGCACTGCTGTGTCGCACAAATGGCAGAGCCTGCCTCCCTACAGAGGGGCTGAGAGGAGGAGTTTGAGGAGGCGGAGTCAGTACAGGAAGCACTGCTTGTAGGCAGCAAGGTACCATGGGGTCCTTATAAATGGAGGAGCAGCTGCAAAGCATGCAGGGATCGAATCCAGGAAGTTGTGGATAGAGATGGGCATCAGGCAGGACTCGCAACAGGAAAGATGTTTTTCAAGTGAGTTTATACTGGATTATCGAACACAACTATTGTTTGTATTGTATTGTATGGTTTTAAATCTGCCCAACAACAAATTTGGCCAACATAAAAAATGCAAATTGTGGTAAAAACACGCAAAAAGCACAACAGAAACACTGAAAAGTAGGGTTGTCCCGATACCGAGTATTTGTGGGAGTACTTGTACTCCCGCAAATACCCCCGATGCCTAAATAGAATACTCCCCCCCCCGCCGCCGCATCAAAAGCCGCTGTAGTGTTCCCGCTGCATATAGACACTCCCCCTTGCTCGGGATTGGACGGGTGATCGTGATCCGTCCAATCCTGAGCAAGGGGAAGTTTCTATACTCGCGGGAAAAACAGCTATTCAAATGAATGCTGTGATGTTCCCCGTGCGGCGGCGGCGGCTCTTGGCGGCTAGGTATGCGGGACATGGCTGGGGGGACATGGCTGGAGGGACATTGCTAGAGAGACATGGCTGGAGGGACATGGCTGGAGGGACATGGGTGGAGGGACATGGCTGGAGGGACATGGCTAGAGGGACATGGCTGGAGGGACATGGCTAGAAGGACATGGCTAGAAGGACATGGCTGGAGGGACATGGCTGCATATGTGGGGGACATGGCTGGGGGGACATGGCTGCATATGTGGGAGACATGGCTGCATTTGTGGAGGACATGGCTGCATATGTGGGGGACATGGCTGCATTTGGGGACACATTTAAAAAAAGTATCGGTGAGTACTTGAAAAAAAAGTATCGGTACTTGTGGTATCGGGACAACCCTACTGAAAAGCAAACTGCATAGGTGTGAATGGAGCCTTAATGGGCCCTGATTGTCATACTTAATATCGCCCGTGTAGCTCTAACCTCACAGGAGTGTTCATTATACAGTTCCTGCAAACTTCCACTTCAGAGGTCAGTGTTCTAATCCCGCAATATTCCTCCCTCTGGCTGTAAATTGGATCATTACAAGGCACAGGTATTTACCTCTGCGATAATTGTCCATTGTGTACCTGGCTGGAGACCGACAAACTAGACGGTTGTCAGGATCCCCTGTAATCCCCATCCTAGCTAATTGGTCTTGGCACTAAAGAAGAATAGCTCAGTGATAAACCCTTAAATAACCAGCAAATGTGCGCATGATGCAATGCCTGCTGCCATCAGTGTTACTTTTACAACATGAGTGTGAGTCAGTTCCTGGAAGCTGTAATGCAAGGACCTATTCTTCTCCTATCTGTGCACCTATCAAATTTCTAGATCTGTCTGCAGATCAACGCTCACCCCACATGCACTCTGATAACCCCTTTTTTTTGCGTTTCTTTGCACACATTAAAAAAAAAACATTTTAGGCCTGAAGATTTAAAAAAAAATCAAAATATTTGCACAAGTAATGGCCCTAGAATTATTGCTCTCACTCCAGTGTGTGAGGGCGATATGTAAGGCTCTATGTACACGGGACATTTTTACAACTGCTCCTAAATGATTAAACTTGACAGATAGTAACCCACGTTTAAAACGTCAGTTTTGCCGCATTTAAATGCCGCGTTTAGCGGCGTTTTGCAGCATTTACATGGCGCGTTTAGCTGCATTTTGCCGCGTTCACGTTTAGAAGCGTTTAGAAAAAAAAATGAAATGCCCAAAAACGAAAAACGGCTATAAACTAAATGCTGCTAAATGCGGGTTACCACGTTTAGCTGCGTTTACTTGCGTTTGGAGTCTGAAACGTGGAAATCTTCTGCGTCTGAACCCATTTTTAAGCTTTCAAAGAAACGCTGTTAAATGCAACTCCCTAAAAACTGGAATAAACGAGGCTGTGTACATGGTCACATAGGATAACATTGAATGAGTTTAGGGGCAGTTGAAAAAAGCGTCCAACTGCCTCTGAACTTACGTTTAGCAGCATCCCGTGTACATGGGGCCTTACATGTGTATTGCAAGCAATGTTTTAACACATAGGCACCCCTGATGGCTATATTTAGAGTGTTTAGAGTGCTTTCTCACTGAAAGTGCCCGGGCGTCGGTGGTAAAACGCTGCTATTTCTAGTGATGCTTTATCGGAGATTTTTTTAACAAGGGTTAAAAGTGCCCGCAAACCTGCTCTGCAGCGGCGCTTTGCCGGCGATTCGGCAGCGCTGCCCATTGATTTCGGAGCGGAGTATACTACTAAGAAGCTGCTTGTAGGACTTTTTTTGAGGCCCTGCCAGTGCAGCACCCCAGTGTGAAAGCACTCGGCCTTTCCCACTAGGATTGCAGCTGAGGCTTTTTTCAGGCGCCCAAATGTTGGTGTCATTGGAAGGATTAGTGAGCCGTTTTTGGTGTCAGCGGAACGAATAGCACCTTGTATCAGTAGTGTTTGTGGTAGATAGGAGGAGAAATAGGGCCCCAGGGGGAGGAATAGTGTCCCATTGATGGTGTCAATTGGGGGAATAATACCCAATTTTTGTTGTCAGTGGGAGGAATAGTGTCCCATCGATGGTGTCAGTGGGAGGAATAGTGTCCCATTGTTGGTGTCAGTGGGCAGAATAGTGCCCCATCACTGGTGTCAGTGGGAGGAATAGTGCCCCATCGATGGTGTCAATGGGAGGAATAGTGTCCCATTGTTTGTGCCAGTGGGCGGAAAAGTGCCCTATCATTGGTGTCAGTGGGAAGAATAGTGCCCCATCATTGGTGTCAGTGGGAGGAATAGTGCCTCTTCATTGGGGTCCATGGGAATAATAGTGACTGATCATTGGGATCAGTAGGAGGAATAGTACCCCATCGTGGGTGTCAGTGGGAGGATTAGTGCCCTATCAATGGTATTGGTGGGAAGAATATTTCCCAAATTGCGGGTTTTAGTGGGAGGAATAGTGCCTCATCAATGGTGTCTGTGGTAGGAATAGTGTCCCATTGTTGGTGTCAGTGGGAGGAATAGTGCACCTTCATTGGTATTAGTGGGAAGATTAGTGCCCCAAAAACTGGTATCAGTGGAGGAATAGTGCCTTATATCAGTGGGAAGAATAGTGCCCCAAGGGCTAGATAAAGGCAAGCAAAGGCTGCAGTCGGTCCACAGGCCACAATTTGGAGACCATTAAGCTAAAGAAACAGAGAGGTGGCTACCTTTAGGAAAATATACGAAAAATGCTGCTAACTAGGAGGAGCAAATCTGCTATAGAGCAGGGGTCTCCAAACTTTCAAATGAAAGGGCCAGTTTACTGCCCTTCAAACTTTAAGGGGGCAACATGGTGGCCAGTGGGGGTAGAACATGCCCTGTCATCAGCGTGAGTAAACAATGCCATAGGCTTGGTGATCAGTGGTAGTAAAAAAAAAATTACATCATTGGTGTCAGTGCAAGTGATAGTGCCCTATCACTAGTGTTGGTAAGAGGAATAATGATCCATCATTGGTGTCAGTGGGAGGAATAGTGCCCCATAAATGGTGCCAATTTGAGAGTTCGTTCCCTATCTCTAGTGTAAGTGGAAGAATTAGTGTCCCACCATTGGTGAAAGTAGGAGGACTAGTGCCCCAAGGGCCGGAAAAGGCAAGCAAAGGGCCACATCCGGCCTGCGAGCCACAGTTTGGGGCCCCTGTTGTAGCGCATCCAGAAAAGCTTGGTCTGTCATTGGCTTGCTAGCAGATGGTCATTGATTGGAGATCTAATTACTCAACATTTCATAGTACAGTGATTGCTCTCATACAGGGGGTCACTGCATATCTAATAGGCTGCTTCTGTTTATAAGGGACAGTTACTACTGGGAGGCTGTTACTAAAAAGATTAGGGCTACCAACTATACTAAATGCATCTACTATAAACCAAGGATCCACCCTGTGTTGCAAAATGCTAGCCTCCCAAGCCACTTGGGGGTCAACACACATTGCCCAGGGGTAAAGGGATGCTACACAAGGATAGGCAAGAGACGTGTGCACTGTTTTCATTTTCGTTACATTCTTTTTTTTGCATTTTTCGTAAATTCAGTAAATTCGAAAATTTGGAATTCGAAAATTCGAAATTCGTAAATTCGAAAATTTCGGAATTCGTAAATTCGTAAATTAAAAAATTCAGAAATGTAAAAATCCAACTTTTGTGATTTTCTAATTTCTGAATTTAGAAATTTTCTAATTTCCGAATTTCAAATTTTCTTGATTTGCAAATTTTTGATTTAGGATTTCAAATTTTTGGATTTTCAAATTTTGGAATTTCTGATTTTCTAATCTCAGATTTTCTAATTTCCAATTTTGGAATTTTTGAATTTAGAATTTAGAATTTTTGAAATTTGGAATTTTGAAAATTTTCAAAATTCCAAATTTCAGAAATTCTAATATTCCGAAGTTCAAATTTCTGAAATTCCGAAGTTCAAATTTCTGAAATTCCGAATTTCACTGAAATTTCAAATTTCCGAATTTTTGAAATTTAGAATTTTCGAAATTCCGAATTTACGAAATTCTAAGTTTTAGAATTTTGAAAATTCGGAATTGCAAATTCCAAAAATTCGAAATTTTGGAAATCCTAAAATCCTAAAATTAAAAATTTGGAAATTTCAGAATTAACAAATCTTTCAAAATTCATTAAAAAAATCATTCGTAACTAAACGAATTGCAGGGGCCAGATACTCAAAGAGATATGCCGCGTAACTTCTAGGATGCGCCGGCATATCTTTTTTCTGTATTCAGAAAGCAAGATACGCCGGAATTTTGCTAAGATACGACCGGCGTAAGTCTCTTACGCCGTCGTATCTTAGTTGCATATTTACGCTGGCCGCTAAGTGGCGCTTCTGTCGATTTACGCGTCGAATATGCAAATGAGCTAGATACGCCGATTCACGAACGTACTTGCGCCCGGCGCATTTTTTTTATGTCATTTGCGTAAGTGTATGTCCGGCGTAAAGTTACCACTGCTCTATGAGGCGTAGCCAATGTTAGGTATGGACGTTGGAACAGCGTCTAATTTTTCACGTTTTACGTCATTTGCATAACACTTCCGTGAATGGGGCTGTGCGTAAATTACGCTCACGTCGAAAGCATTGAGTAGTTGCGGCGTAATTTTGAGCATGCGCACTGGTATACGTCCACGGACGGCACATGCGCCGTTCGTTAGAAAGTCATTTACGTGGGGTCATGGTTGATTACCATACAACACGCCCACTCCAAGCCTACTTTGAATTACCCGGGCTTACACCGGCCCATTTACCTTACGCCGACGTAACTTTGGGCGCAAGTTCTTTGTGAATACGGCACTTGCCTCTCAAAGTTACGGTGGCGTAGTATAAATGAGATACGCTACGCCCGCACAAAGATATGCCTCTGTAAGTGAATCTGGCCCCACATGTCTAATAGGCATGTATCTCCAAGCTAGTCTTTCTTCATGAAATAGCTGCCTATGGTCTGCCCAAAGCGAAAGCGTCAACCAGCATCTTCCATCAATTCTCCGATTTTTTTTTCAAGAGTCATTATTGACTCCTCACATAACTTTTCATCATGATATATGCAAATATATAGCATATACCGTATTCTGGTTTGAACTTTGAACTTGGTTTGAACTTGCTGGTTTTTGTACACATAAGCTCAAGCTATTAAATAAGCCAAGGGGCGCTATTTACAGCTCCACATGGAACTTTTGCAAGATTAATTTCTCTCAGAATGCCGCTTTAAGGTTTATGCAAATAAATCTTCTGCAGAACTCACTCCAGCGACGTTTTCATCATTATTAAAATAAGGATTTCCCAGAAACATTTATATACTGCAAATGGTTCCTTAGTAGTTATCTATTTGGTCCTGCAGTGCTGAGTTTTGCTCCTAAGAAGATTATGAACTGCTTGGATTTTCTATACCATTTCCCTGTTTTTGAGCGATTTTGTCAGTTTCTTCCCAAAAATGTCCCACTAAGTTTGATCCTCTTCAAGTTAGTTTGGCCTTTGCCTAGCAAAGCCTTGGTGCTGTGGTGGGGATAATTTTGGAGTGTAAGCTAGAGAGCTGTGAAATATATTGGCGCTCTATACCAGTGGTCGCCAACCTTTCGGACCTCACAGGCCACTAAACTCACAACTTTGAATCCAGCAGACCACCATCATGAGGATTTTACAATCCTTAAACACACAATTCTCGGGCTCTAAGGCCCCTCCTTCTGCATCACGCTGCTGTCTTATACACACAATACTTCGTCTCTCTGCCCCACTCCTTCTGGATCACACTGCTTCCTTATACACACAATGCTTCAGCTCTTTGGCCCCTTCCCCCTGGATCACACTGCTGCCTTATACACACAATGCTTCAGCTCTCTGGCTTCTTCCCCCTGGATCACACTGCTGCCTTATACACACAATGCTTCAGCTCTCTGGCTCCTTCCCCCTGGATCACACTGCTGCCTTATACACACAATCCTACAGCTCTCTGGCCCCTCCTCCTAGATCACACTGCTGCCTTATGCACAGAATGTTTTGGCTCTCTGCCCCCCTCCTCCTGGATCACACTGCTGCCTTTACACGTGTAGCACTACCCCCAAAGGAGTTGCTGGTTTGATTTATGTGGCACGTTACCTCTGTATCTCCGCCTTCTAGGGTACTGGATGACAGCTGCAATAAAGTCAATGGGCCAGATTCAGATAGCCTTTACATCGGCGTATCTATAGATACGCCGCGTAAAGCCTATTCTGAGCCAGCGTATCTTTTTTCTGTATTCAGAAAACAAGATACGCCAACATTTTGCTAATATACGATCGGCGTAAGTCACTTACACCGTCGTATATAAGTTGCATATTTACGCTGGCCGCTAGGTGGCGCTTACGTAGTTTTATGCGTAAAATATGCAAATGAGCTATTTACGACGATTCCCAAACGTAGTTGCGGCCGGCCGTCGTAGTTTACGTCGTTTGCGTAAGCGTTATTCCGGCATAAGGTTACCCCTGCTATAGTAGGCGCAGCCAATGTTAAGTATGGACGTCGGGACATCATCGAATTGTACGTTGGTTACGTCGTTTGCGTAAATCGTTCAGGAATGGGGCTCGACGTAAGTTACGTTCACGTCGTTTACATTGACAAATAGCGACGTGATTTTGCACATGCGCACTGGGAACGTCCACGGACGGCGCATACGCCGTCCAAAAAAAAGTCAATTACGTGGGGTCATGATTCATTTACATGAATCTGCTCCCAAAGACAAACTTCTTCATCACTCTAGCCAGAGTGAGTATAGTGTATCTGGATAGGCCTCTCTCACCAGCCTAGCAGCCAGAGTGTCACTCTGAATGATTAGGTTGAAGTCTCTGCCACAGACCCTCCTAAAGGTGGAAATATTCTCGGTCAAAAATCCTTCGCAACTGGATTTAGCACCCGGATCTCCTTCTAACACAGTGGTTCTCAACCTTCCTAGTGCCGTGACCCCTTGATAACATTTCCCAAGTTGTGGGGACCCCAAACAGTAAAATTATTTTCGTATCGTGGGTTGTCAGTGCCTGGGGCAAGACAAGTAATTTGCACCCCTAACCCACAGACATTTAGCTCTCCCCGAGTCCATTCCACTTGTGCAGTATTAAAAAAAACCCTTATGGTACATTTTCGGATGTACTACTCTCTTTGTTCTCCTTTCTTTCCCTTTTATATCTCTCTATCCAAATTTCTTGTTTTTTTTTTTCTTCTCTCTAGCCGTCTTTCTTTTTGTTTCTCTTCCCTTTTCTTTGTTCCACCCCTCTTTTCCTCTCCATTCCATTCTTTATTTGTATTCCTTCTTTTACTCCTTGGTGGGGGGGGGTTGAGTGGATTAAGTGCTCTTGAACAAGGTCACCTGCTGATCTGTGAACTGTTGAGTTGTGAAGACTTTTAATGGCAACTATAATAACAGGTAGTGTTACTCACTGTGCCTCCGACTTTGTGTCATCTCGTACCAGTGGCACCTATGCCGGAATCAGGAGATAGGGTCTCCTCCAGCCCCTCCCACTTCACATTCCTCACCAGTCAGCTGACCACTAGTCTCTGCCCCCCCCCCCCACCCATGCCGTGAACTGAATGGGTGGCTGCGAAGAGGCTGAGTGGGAGGCCCCACAAGCTCCAGGGACAGCCCAGCAGGGCGGCCACAAAAAGGCAGGGAGAGTGGTGGGGGCTTCAAGAACAGCCCAGGATTCGGGGACCCCTGGCAAATCATAATTTGACCCCCGAGGGGGTCTCGACCCCCAGATTGAGAACCACTGTTCTAACAGCTTTAGTTACGTCAGGAAACTGTCCAGCCTCTCAGATACGAAGTGTTCTTCGATGAGCAGATAGGCCTCTCCTGTGACACCAGCCTCGTGCACGGTGTCCCTCAGACAGGTTCTCCATCGACCCGCTTCCTTTCACTTTGGACGGACAGCCCAGGACCACTTGCAATTTGTAGACTCAGTCTGCCTACTGAGTCTACAAGGTAGATTAATGCTCTGGACCAACGTGGTTCCGGAGCCAGGAACACTGCGACACACAACCCCCGGCCAAGAGGGCCACACAAGGGGTGGTGGGACGACCAACCAATGGCGTTTGCCCCCTAAATACCCCTCTCCAGCATGCACAGCAAGGCGATCAACCCTCCTGATTGGCTGCCGAAAAGAAGTATCCACACGATCCTGACTCCTACTGCTGCCACTTACCGTCTGGGGGGGCCTGAAGTCCCCAGACAGGAGGATAGGCACACAGCACAGCCAGGGCTGGAACAGAGGCCTTAAATTTAGCTAAATAAACATGGTCAGAGACAATTAACTCTCTGACCCCCTTATACATTCACAAGAGCCAGGCACTACACACACAATGCTTCGGCTCTCTGCCCCCCTCCCCCTGGATCACACTGCTGCCTTATCTTATCACCCCCCCCCCCCCCCCCCCGGCTTCTGGATCACACTGCTGCCTTATACAAACATTAAATTGACTCTATGTCCCCCTCCTTCTTGAGGATCACACTGTGGCCTTATACACACAGTGCTCCAGCTCTCTGCTTCCCCCCTCCTGGATCACACTGCTGCCTTATTCAATGCTCTGTCTTTTTCCCCTTACCCCCCTGCACTCTACATCACACTGCTACCTTGCACAGACTTATCATTGGATCTCACCTCCTTATCCAGCAATGTGCTCTAGCTCTGTGCTACCATTGGAAGTCCCCTTCTCCTTCACCTCCTGCTCTCTGCACTGCTCCCTATGCCTCCCTCTGAGTTAACAGGAGCCAGAACTACAGAGGAGGCATCGGGTATTAATGCGCGTCGACAGTATTGACTGTCAGCATGAATTCAGAACAGGACCAGAAATAACATTGGGGATTATACATCCGCCACAATGTTGATTTGTGGCAGAACCCCAGGGAATCACCCCCAGGGATTTTCACATGGACCATCACGACCATGGCTGCTTTATATAGTAAATAAAATCATTTTCTGAAAAAAAATAAAAAATATATATATATATACTACAGTATATATATATATATATATATATATATATATATATATACACATTCGGTACATATTAGGGGCGAAACAACTAATCAATTAATCGACAATTCGACAACTAATCGATTATGAAATGAATCGATTACAATTTTCATAATTGATTAATGTGCCAGTAACATAATGGGGTTAAAAAAACTAAAATTAGCCCTTTATAGTACAAAAAAACAAATCGCTACTGTAAATATTACTGTCACTGTCCCACAGTAAAAATGAACCCCTTACAGTAGCGATTATTTGCTCTTTTTGTACTTATTTTTGTTTTTTTTCAACCCCCCATTATGTTACTAAACATCTCAGGCCGGGGTCACCCCTCTGTTTTTTGGTGCTTTTTGAAGAAACACACTACAGTTCATTTACATGTTTTCCTATGGGACACGTTCACATCCATGATTTTTTTTCAGCTGCTGCGTATTCGGAAAGGGCAAGGAGTTTAAAGCAAAACAGTGATATTTTATTTTATTTTATTTTCTGCAGCTTCTTCAATGGAGAAGCTGCAGAAAAGCATGTGTTGTGTTTTGCGGCAATTTGTGTTTTGTAATCTGCCCAACAACAAATCGACCCAAATTTTTTTTTAAATGCAATTTTTTTTTTAAGGCTATTATCCGATTAATCGAAACAATAATCGGCCATCTAATCGATTATGAAAATAATCGTTAGTTCCAGCCCTAGTACTTATAATAAAATTGTATTGTATATAATTTTTTTTTTATAAAAATA
Organism: Rana kukunoris; assembly: GCA_029574335.1. Lineage (NCBI taxonomy): Eukaryota > Metazoa > Chordata > Amphibia > Anura > Ranidae > Rana > Rana kukunoris. The sequence goes on along the minus strand of CM056054.1, from coordinate 224,542,783 downwards.
TAAAATATAATGTAATGTTTTTTTTTTAGAAAACTATAATATAATTATAATATTTTAAAATAAATAAAATCATTTTATTAATGCTTGCACTACCCCTAGACGGAATAAGACAATCATGTCAGTCATATGTAGCCAGACTTAAAATATGCATCAAAATTTGTTATCAATCTGAGCATGGCCGGCCTGATTGTTTTGGACACCAGGGGATAAAAGAGTTAATAATCTGCCCCCCTGCTGCTGTCCTGTCTTCCCCCATGTTGCCCATTAGGAGGATGAATGTGTTAGCAGCAGGTCTGGACTCTGGAGCAACAGGCACATCTGCCTTTCCCAGCATGCCCCAGAGCCGGGGAGGGCAGATCAGAGGCAGATAGCCCCACCGATTACTCTAATCCCTTTTCTCATTCTCACTTGCAGATAATGCAGTGAGGGAGTCTGGCAAATGTGACCGAGCAAATCACCCCCCACCACCCCCAAATCACACATTTCTATCACCCCCCTCCTGTATATCCCTCTGGCGTCATCATATGGATTATGACATCATCCCCCCTCTGACTCAGGTAACCCTAGACCTCTGATCAAGACAGCAGAATTCTGTGATCTCAGGCAAGGACGGATATCAGGTTCTATTTCGAGAAGGTGCAAAGTAAAATTTAACAAAAATAGTTCTGAAGTGACTGCAACCCGCTACCATGAGAAATGACGCAACCGTACTGATTGTAAAAACAGAAATTGGATGTCCAACTTCAATGACTTGCTTTATTTTTAGGTAGATTTGGAAAGACAAATACGTATGCCAAATCTAAATTGTGCATTCTGACAACAGCATGTAAACACCCCTATCCACTGTCATTTGTACCCCAAAAAAAAAAAATTTAACAAAAAAAATTAAAACCTGCAAGACAAAGGCATAATGAGCTAGTAAGACTAGCATACTAGCTCATTATGAATTACTTACCTTAAATCAAAGCTCCCAAAGCCGCCCTCGTCTCCCCCTCCGGCCGCAGACATCTTTCCGGAAGGTTACTTCCGGGTATCGCCGCTCCGGCACTGTGATTGGCCGGAGCGGCGAAGCAGAGCCCGCACACAGACATAGACCATGTGAAAGAGGCCTTAAAGCGGAGGTTCACCCTAAAAAAAAATTCTAACATTACATTGAGCCGAGTTGTGATAATAAAATTATGCTGACCTTTCTTTTTTCCTTGCCGTACATAGCGTTTTATCTATATTTTCACCGCGGCTTCTGGGTAGGGAATCCTACGGGACTGGGCGTTCCTTTTCACATGCTACTTGATTGACATGCTTCCCACCGGCGCATACAGCGCGCCACGACTTGCCGAAAGAAGCCGTCGGTGCACAGGCGCCGTATAGAGCCGACCCGACATTCGGCTTCTTTCGGCAAGTCGTGACGCGCTGTATGCGCCGGTGGGAAGCATGTCAATCAAGTAGCATGTGAATAGGAACGCCCAGTCCCGCACGATCACCTACCTGGAAGCCGTGGTGAAAATATAGATAAAACGCTATATACGGCAAGAAAAAAAAAAGTCAGCATAATTTCATTATCACAACTCGGCTCAATGTTAGAATTTTTTTTTTAGGATGCACACCCGCTTTAAGCAGAGTTCCACCTAAAAATAGAACTTCTGCTATTTGGAATCCTCCCCCCCTCCAGTGTCACATTTGGCACCTTTCAGGGGGGAGGAGGGAGCAGGTATTGGCTCCCACTTCAGGACATAGATCACCGCGGTGACCTACGCCACGTCCGGCGCCTACTCTGTCCCTCCGCTGTCTTTTGGGAGACACACAGATCCCAGAAGACAGCAGGGACCAGTGGGATTGCGCAGCGTGACTCGCCCATGAGGAGTAGGGAACCAGGAAGTGAAGCCGCAATGCTTCACTTTCTGATTCCCTTACCGAAGATGGCGGCGCCTCCACCCAGCTCTACATGGCACCAGTGCACTGACTATGACAAATGCCGCACGCTCCCGATGCTAGTGCTACTCTGCAAGGGACGGGGGGTGATTTTAGCAATAAAGTACACATCTTAGTGGGGCACATTGCAAGACCCGCCCATAAACAGTGCAAAACCCGCCCCTTCATTTGTTTTAACATGCCCCGCTAAGAAGTGTACTTTATTGCTAAAATCACTCCCGCCCCTTGCAGAGTAGCACTAGCATCACAAGCGTGCAGCATATGTCAAAGTTAGTGCGCACGCGCCGTGTAGAGCTGACTCTCAGCTCTACATCTTCAGCTATTTTCAGAACCTTAGTTAAGTTCGTACTGCACAAGTGCCGTGCCTGCGCAGTACAGGGGGGTCCTTATCTGCCGGGGAAACTTATTCGGCAGAACACCGGCTTTGATTGGATAGATTGATAGCAGTACAGCCATTGGCTCCCGTTGCTGTCATTTAAATCCAATGACGTGGGCGCCGGGGCCGGGTCATACACTCGGCATCTATGGATGCCGAGTGTATGACTCAGGAGCGCACCCGCAAGGTAACCCCCTTTGGAGAGAGCTTCCCAGAGGGGGTTATCTAATGCGGGGAGGAGCTGCGAGAGCTGCCAAGGGCCCTTAGAAAAGGAGGATCAGGGCCACTCTGTGCAAAATGAGCTGCACAGTGGAGGTAAGTATGACATGTTTGTTATTTTTTTTAAACAAAGCTTTAGTGTCACTTTAAGGTTTCAAGGCTAACGTTGGGAACTAGAACCTTCAGCTGCCTTCACATATTTACTATGGGATTAAGGGCTCTTTCACACGGAGCGGATCCGTAATGGACCCGCTCCGTTAGCCCGTTTGCTTAGCGGGGATCCTCCGTAAAATCCTGTCTCTTCTCCGCTTTCCCCTATGGGGAATCGGATGAATACGGACCAAGTGTCCGTATTCATCTGATCCGTTCCGCCAGACGGAAGAAAAATAGGGTCCAGACGGAGGCGGGTGATTACGGACGTTAGCGGATACTCATCCGCTAACGACCGTGATCCCATAGGGCACCATTCTAAGTCCGTAAACAGACTTAGAAAAAGCAGACCGTTCGTCGGCTGGTGTGAAAGGGCCCTAAGATCTGCATGCTTCTGGCTAAAATGAGAATCACGATTTTTTTTCTTATTAGATATATCACGATTCTCTTACGAGTCTCTTGGCGTAACATCATCTTTCACATTAAAAACAAAAAAAATTGGGCTAACTTTACTGTTTTTTTTTTTTTTTTTTTTTTAATTCATTGAAGTGGATTTTTCCCCAGAAAATGCAAATTGAAAGACCTCTGGGCACATACAGTGTGACAAAATATTTCAGCATTTGCCATTTTATTCTCTAGGGTCTCTGCTAAAATATATATAATGTTTGGAGGTTTCAAGTAATTTTCTAGCAAAAAATATTAATTTTAACTAGGGTTGTCCCGATACCAATACTAGTATCGGTATCGGGACCGATACCGAGTATTTGCGGGAGTACTTGTACTCCCGCAAATACCCCCGATACCTAAATAGAATACTTCCCCCCCACCGCCGCCGCAAAGCCGCCGCCGCATACCGCCACGTTAATCCCCGTGCAATACAGCGTGGGACAGCGTGCATTACAAGCTTTCGTTTGCATACTTGTAATGCCCGACTCGCCGTATATAGACACTCCTCTTCTCGGGATTGGACGGCTCTGTCCAATCCCGAGCAAGGGGGTGTGTCTATGCACGGATCCATGTATAGACACTCCCCCTTGCTCGGGATTGGACGGATCCGTCCAATCCCGAGAAGGGGAGTGTCTATACATGGTGAGGCGGGCATTACAAGTATACAAACGAAAGCTTGTAATGCGCGCTGTATTGCACAGGGATTAACCCGGCAGCAGCGCGGCGGCATCTACTACAGGTATGGGGGACATGGCTGCAATATGGGGGACAGGACATGGCTGCATATGTGGGGGACAGGACATGGCTGCATATGTGGGGGACAGGACATGGCTGCAATATGTAGGGGACATGGCTGCATATGTGGGGGACATGCATGGCTGCATCTGTGGGGGGGACATGGCTGCAATATGTGGGGGGACATGGCTGCAATATATGTGGGGGGCTGCACAGGACATGGCTGCAATATGTAGGGGACATGGCATGGCTGCATATGTGGGGGACATGCATGCTGCATCTGTGGGGGGGACATGGCTGCATATGTGGGGGGACATGGCTGCAATATATGTGGGGGGACATGGCTGCAATATGTGGGGGGACATGGCTGCAATATATGTGGGGGGACATGGCTGCAATATATGTGGGGGGACATGGCTGCAATATATGTGGGGGGACATGGCTGCAATATATGTGGGGGGACATGGCTGCAATATATGTGGGGGGACATGGCTGCAATATGTGGGGGGACATGGCTGCAATATATGTGGGGGGACATGGCTGCAATATATGTGGGGGGACATGGCTGCAATATATGTGGGGGGGCATGGCTGTAATATATGTGGGGGGACATGGCTGCAATATGTGGGGGGGACATGGCTGCAATATATGTGGGGGGACATGGCTGCAATATATGTGGGGGACATGGCTGCAATATGTGGGGGACATGGCTGCATTTGGGGACACATTTAAAAAAAGTTTTGGCGAGTACATGAAAAAAAGAATCGGTACTTGTACTCGGTCCTAAAAAAGTGGTATCAGGACAACCCTAATTTTAACGTAAACAAGTGTCAGAAAAAGATTTGGACTTAAAAACTTCCTGCATTTACACACATAATTTGATCTAAGAAGGAAGTTGGTTACAATGTTTTATGTTGTTAAAAACTTGTCAGGCGGCGTACACACGACCGAGGTTCTCGCTGGAAACCAGCGAGAACCTCGCTGGAAGCTGCATTCCAGCGAGGACCTCGGCCGTGTGTACGCTCTCGGCGAGCATCCCGTCGGGAATCCCGTCGAGCAGAAATAGAGAGCACGCTCTCTATTTGCTCGACGGCCCGTCTGGATGAATGGCTGGTTGCCATTCCCGACGGGCGGGTCGCCGATTTCGACGGCCGGCAGAGAACCTCGACGGGCGGAACGATGTGTTCTGCCCGTCGAGGTTCTCTGCCGTGTGTACGCGGCCTCAGACTGCCTGGATTTTTCCTTTACACACAGAAGTTTATCCCTTTGAACTAAACTTGGCAGACTGCCTGGAGAGTGAGCAGATAAAGTCTCTCCACTTATATGAAAGAATCGGCAAACTCTGCATTGGAGATCGTCTGGGGGGTTAAATCGAGATCAATATTTTTTAAACGATTAACTGTGCAGCTCTACAGGCTAGGCCACTGATGAGCTGATATAGTGAAGAAGGTAGGTAGGTCTTGCATGTGCTGATATAATGAAGAAGGTAGGTAGGTCTTGCATGTGCTGAAATAATGAAGAATGTAGGTAGATACTGCATGAGCGGATATAGTGAAGAAGGTAGGTAGGTCTTGCATGTGCTGATCTAGTGAAGAAGGTAGGTTGATTGATCCTGCAGGAGCTGATATAGTGAAGAAGGTAGGTTGATCCTGCATGAGCTGATATAGTGAACAAGGTAGGTAGGTCTTGCATGTGCTGATATAATGAAGAAGGTAGGTAGGTCTTGCATGTTTTGATCTAGTGAAAAGCGTAGGTGGATCTTGCATGTGCTGATCTAGTGAAGAAGGTAGGTAGTTCTTGCATGATTTGATCTAGTGAAGAAGGTAGGTGGATCCTGCATGTGCTGATCTAGTGAAGAAGGTAGGTAGATTGATCCTGCATGAGCTGATATAGAAGGTAGGTGAAGACATTTTGTTGCCTCTCTCAGGGGAAGGAAGTCAGTGGGCATGGTGTATCTATATTTGTCACTTTCACCATCTCCTCATCAGTCCGCAGCTTTATAATTAGAGACAGAACCTGTTCCTTGTGACTTAGTAGGTAGCACTATTATCCTGCAGCGCTGGGGTTTTGGTTTCAGTTCCCTGTATAGAATTGGTGTCTTTGTGTGGGTCGGCCGAATCTCGTGTCTGTAGGTGGCCAGCTGCTGTCGGGGGAATCAGTGATTGGGTAGAGTAGAAATCTCTCTTGTTACCCCGTAAGGTTCATGATGACCCCGGCTCTGCCCCCTCCTATCTCCAGGTAAAGGTAATAGAGTCGGCAGAACGCTGCGCAGTACTCCGGTGACAGCGAGCCCCGGGGGCGGCCGGCTTGTGGTAATCTGCAGACATGAATTGAGGAAATAAATAATATAAGGAGAAGATGGAACTGATTTATTTCCTCTTCTGAATATTTCAGACGGGGAAATGATTTGTTGCCGCACGGCGTTGGTGGTTAGGCTTCATTCCAGCAGACATTCACACCCAATCAGTGCGGAGGCCATATTTGTTTTTGTCCACCTGTGTCCGCCTCGAGCTGTGCGCAGGCTGGAGATTCAGATGCAGCGGCTGCATGGATACAGCTGGACACAGCCGCATGTTAAAATTTGACACGCATGCAGAAGGGTGTGCACCAATACAGATAGAGCAGCCCATAGATTATGCAACTTTCTTTCCTTCCACCACGGATGTTTTACAGTTGCAGTGTGCACGAGGCCTGAATCAAACAAACATTCTGAACACATAAATTATATTGCCCAAAGTATTGGGACGTCTGCCTTTACACGCACATGAACTTTAATGGCATCCCAGTTCATAGGGTTTAATATTGAGTTGGCTTTGCAGCTATAACAGCTCTTCTGGGAAGGCCGTCCACAATGTTTAGGAGTGTGTCTATGGGAATGTTTGACCATTCTTCCAGAAACGCATTTGTGAGGTCAGGCACGGATGTTGGACGAAAAGGCCTGGCTCGTAGCCTCCGCTAGTTCATTACAAAAGTGTTCTATCGGGATGAGGTCAGGTCTCTGTGAAGGCCAGTCAAGTTCCTCCTCCCCAAACTCGCTCATCCACTGGTCCAAATCATTTAATGGAAGGGGGGTTATGGTGTGAAGTTGTTTTTCAGGGGTTGGGCTTGGCCCTTAGTACCAGTGAAGGGAACTCTTAAGGTGTCAGCATACCAAGACATTTTGAACAATTTGATGCTCCCAACTTTGAGTGGCTAAGGGGATGTAATATACGAGGCTCCATGCTTCACAGTTGGTGGGAGTGTCCTAAAATTAGAACCTCCTGGAATAGGGTGTTTTTGATGCTTCGGAAAGTGACGGGGCTCTCCATTGAGCAACAACCCTTATCTAGCAATACTTAATGACCTACCATCTGGGTGGCCATGTATACGGAAACGCCTAATTTTCTTCATACTGTTGGCAGCTAAGATTATTATAGCAGGGGAATGGAAGACACCATCAGTATCCTTTAGACAAGGGGTCTCCAAACTATTGCCCTCCAGTTGTTCAGGAACTACAATTCCCATCATTCCTAGTCATGTCTGTGTATTTTAGAGTTTCGCAATGCCTCATGGGAGGTGTAGTTCTGCAACAGCTGGAGGGCCGTATTTTTTAAGATCCGTGCTTTAGACGATTGAAACATACAGTCTCTTGGAATATGGTTGATGAAAAAATCACAGGGATCATTAACGATCATAGTAAGTTGTTTGACCAGACTTGCGAGCCTTGTGCAACCTATATAGTTGTAACCCGTAGCTCTACGTCACCTCGCCCAGCAGCCCCGCGCCCCCTGCTCGCCCCCAACTCCCGTGCGCATGCCCGGCGGGCGCGATCGCCACCGGGCACCCGCGATTGCTCGTTACAGAGCAAGGACCGGGAGCTGTGTGTGTAAACACACAGCTCCCGGTCCTGTCAGGGGGAGAAATGCCTGACCGTCTGTTCATACAGTGTATGAACAGCAATCAGTCATTTGCCCTAGTGAGGCCACCCCCCCATACAGTTAGAACACACCCAGGGACAGGGGCAGACTGACAAACTCATGGGGCACCCGGGCTTTAGAAGATTATGGGGCCCCCGGGCTTACAGATGGCCACTAAGCCAGATGGCAGTACAGAGGCGGGGCAGCTAAAATCTCAGGATTTTTACATCAAAAGCATGTAGGTTTTGGACATATATCGGTTCGTCCGATGAAAACGGTCCATCTGTCCGTTTTCATTAGATGAACCGATCGTGTGTACAGGGCTTTACTGTTTGTCTATGCTGAGATAAATACAAATTTTGAACGGTAAAAAGTTCATGTGTGTGTAAAGGCAGGTGTCCCAATACTTTTGACAATATAGTATACATGGATATCACCTACAGGATGCGGGGCGCTGGCAGCTTTGAGGCCTCCGAATCCTCTTTTGTTTCCTGTATGTTCAGCCACTGAAAGTGTCATGTGAATAAACAATTTTATTTTGGGCCACAAAAGTCCCTTCGATCTTTTCATCTATTTCGGTTACTTTCATGGGTCTTGTTAACACGTGTTGAAGACATCAATGTAGCACCTGTCAGCAGGAAACTTCAAAGCTACATTTTCCTGTTTGTTATCTTTTGCTGATCTCTGAGGGGTTGAAGAATCTGGAAGTATCTTCTCTGGTTCAGCCCTCTGTCTTCACCACCTCAATAGGCCACAAGCAGGCTGAGGTTTTCATTGCATGTACTCAGCAGCGTCACCATGCAGCATGCAGCACGTTCAGTTTGTAATGATTGCCCAGAGACTATGCTGAGATCTGTACGTGTTACCATAAGAGACTGGCTGAAGTTTATAAAATGAAAAAATACAGCTGGATAAAACAAAAACTGTGTCTGTCTTCATTTAAGACTGCAACGTGATTATTTTAAAGTGGGGGCGATTATTTTCTATACCCATCGTACATTCATGCAGCCCTAAGCACCAGCCCCAAAAATGGATGCATCCGAGTTTCCGTTTTGAAGTCAGACTGTGTTTACGTTTTGAGAACATGTGCAAAATCACAGTTTTTTTTTTTGCACGTTTGTGTATGTGGTATTCACCACATGCATGGGTGATACTCATTATAAATCATGGGCAACGACTTGTCATGCAACATTGCAGTCCCAAGTCGCAGGACAAGTCACACAAGTGTGAATGGGGCCACTTCCTGATCGCCCCACACACGGGCCGTTTTAACCCTTTCTTCGGCCGCTGCTATACCGCCTGAAAAACTCCTGCCAAGCAACCTCAATGTGAAAGCCGGAGGGCTTTCACCCTGAGGCGATGCGCTGGCAGGAGAGAAAAAAATCTCCTGTCAGCAGCATCTTTGGAACGGTGAGAGAAGCGGCAGGTATACCGCTCCTTCCCATTGAAAACAATGGGAATCCACGGCAATACCGCCTGCAATGCGCCTCTATAGAGGCGCATTGCGGGCGGTATTAACCCTTTCACGACCGCTAGCGGGGGTTTATACCGCACCGCTAGCAGCCGTAACTCGCGGCGAATCCGACGGTATAGCGCCGCTATTTTTAGCGGCGCTATACCATCAGCGCGGCTCCAGCCCCAATGTGAAAGGCGCCTTAGTGTCAGATTGACCGCGCGCTATCACAGTCCCACTATAAGTCACTGATCACTGCCATTACCAGTATAAAAATTAATATTCCAGTATATACAGTCAGGCCCGTCGGAACCCGACAGGCAAACCAATTGCCTGGGGCCCCGAGCTGGCCAGGGGCCCCAGCAGGGAGGGCCCTTGCCGCACCGCTACTTCCTCCTGCAGTCCGGTCCGCCAAGTACCATAACCGCGCGGTACAGGAGATTCAGGTTCTTGTTCCCGGCCGGACTGACAGGAAGTGCACACACTGAGTGTTCACTTCCTTTCAGTCTGGCCCCGGGAACAGCAAACTGAATCTCCTGTACCGCGCGGTTATGGTACACGGCCGACCGGACTGCAGGAGGAAGCAGCGGTGCGGCAAGGGCCCTCCCTGCTGGGGCCCCTGTGCGGACACCAACATATGCCGGTGTGTGAGGCTCTGCGGAGAATAGAGGTAAGCCGCCAGTTTTTCACGATGTCATTTTTCTCGTCGTGAAAAATGGTCGTGTGTAGGCTTTAACGACGGGGAAGAAAACGTGCATGCTCAGAAGCAAGTTATGAGAAGGGAAATTTGCATAATCAGCCCAAAATGTGGCGCCATTCGAATGGAACTTCCCCTTTATAGTGCCGTCGTACGTGTTATACGTCACCGCGCTTTGCTCGAGCATTTTTTATCACGATCGTGTGTATGCAAGGCAGGCTTGAGAGGAATCACATCGAGAAAAACGTTGTTTTTTTCCATGACACGAATAACGGTCATGTGTATGCTGCATACGGCTTCATGTACTCTGTTGATAGTAAACGGACGTTTAGGAGCAGTTGGGCATTTTTTTCAGTTATCTTATCCGTTCATGTACACTGTTTCGTTTATAGTAGTTTCTAGGCAGTTGTGTTTAGAGTCTTTTTCTCGAACCCCAAAAAAAGGCATTGAGAAGCTGTGTTTAGAGGCAGTTAAAGCGCCAAACGCGGCTAAACGCGGTAACTCGCGTTTAGCAGCGTTTCGTTTACAGACGTTTTTTATTTTAACAAAAACGCAGCTAAGCGGCCGTTTTTAGACACCGGTTTCTTGCTGTCAAGTTAACCTCCCTGGCGGTATGATTCTGTCTGGAATTACGTACCAAAAGCGGTACAATTATTTTGCATGGAAATTCTGCGTTTTATACTGTAGGCCTGCAATTTTTAGGAATAACTCACTTAAATTTGTCCAAACCAGAGTCTAGTAGACATCCCGGGTATGATAAAGTTTGAAACACAAAATCATAAAATTATAATATAATAAATAACTATAAATAATTATAACAAATAATAATGTAATTATAATAAAAATTATTCACTAATGTAATCAAATCAAAATCACTGAAATTTGCTGAGTTGCAGAATTGTCGCTGTCATTACTTTTATTTTTTTATGACGAATTTCCCCACAAATCGCTATCGCTCAATTCTGCAAGTGATTATCATTTATTATCGCTGTTTTCTAGCTGCTCTAAAATCACTTTTGACATAAAGGGACACTTTTGGTTGCTATGGACAATCTACAGTTTGCAGGCACAATTTTTTTTTTTTATTATGTAAAAGTACATGCAGGGCACTGGGCAGACCACTAGGGACAAGGGGGGTGTGTACTTTTTACATACAGTACTGTAATCTATAAGATTACAGTATTCTGTATGTAATGTGTTTGTTTACTTTTTTGAATTTGCCGCCGGTCTCCGCCCCCGTGCGCCGTTACGTCACAGGGAACGGAGATCGGCGGCGCACGGGCACTGTGTGAGTCGAATGGAGGACGCCACTCGCTCACACAGCGGGGATGCATCGCTGGATCCAGGGACAAGGTAAGTACAGTATACCCAGCCTGGATACAAGGTAAGCCAGCGCGCTGCAGGCTCTGCATATTCACCCCGAGCGCGACTCGGGGATATCGATTTTTACATAAAAAATCCACCCCGAGTCGCGCTCGGGGATACCGGCAGGGGGGTTAAGGCCCCTTTCACACGGACGGATAGAATGGGGCTTTAAGCTGCAGATTTTCTAGTTTTCTACCGCAGCTAAAAGCACACAATGCTTTCCTATGGCCCCATTCACAGACAGCGTTTAGCTGCGATTTCATTACATGCGGTTTGGTGCGAATAAAAAAAATAGAATTAAACCTTTTTAGCGCAGCTATATGCACATAACCGCTGGTAATCGCAGTCTTTTATGTCAACTGCAGACAGCAGCGTAAAAAAAAAAAAAAAGAAGAACAACAGGAAGCACATCACAATCAAAAAAATAAAAAGGGTTGCTATGGGAATGACTACCGCAGCTAAACGCGGGCGCATTTAACCGCACGTAATCGCAATGTACAAATGCAGCTAATCGCAGTGCTTGGAGCCTTGAATTTCACAGAACATTTACATGCTTTTAACTGCGGCAAAACAGCCGTCTGTGTGAAAGGCGCCTAAATCGCTCGGGAGAGGTCGAACAACGTCCCGTGTACATGAAGCCTTAGGCCGCGTACACATGATCGGTCAAACCATTGAGAACAGTCTGATGGATTTTTCCATCGGTTAACCGATGAAGCTGACTTATGGTGAGTCTTGCCTACCCACCATCGGTTAAAAAAAACGATTGTGTCGGAAGGCGGTGATGTAAAACCCAACGACGTGCTGAAAAAAAGGAAGTTCAATGCTTCCGAGCATGCGTCGACTTGATTCTGAGCATGCGTGAATTTTTAACCGATGGTCGTGCCTACAGACGATCGTTTTTTTGCTATCGGTTAGGAATCCATCGGTTAAATTTAAAACAAGTTGTTTTTTTTTTTTAACCGATGGATAAATAACCGATGGCGCCCACACACGATCGGTTTGGTCTGATGAAAACGGTCCATCAGACCGTTCTCATCGGTTTGACCGATTGTGTATAAGCGGCCTAAAACATGCAAACCGTGGCAAAAACGCAGTAAAAACACACTTCATGCTTTTCTGCAGCTTCTCCATTGAAGTCTATTGAACCAAAAACGCAAACAAAGCAGCGTTTTTGCGTTTTAAAAAGTCCCTGCCAAAAACGCAGAGGCACGAAAATGCATTGATGTGAACGTGTTCCGTAGGAACCCATGTTAAAGCGGAGTTCCACCCAAAATGGAACTTCCGCTTATCCCACTCCTCACCCCCTTACATGCCACATTTGGCATGTAATTTTTTTGGGGGGGAGTGGGGGCTTTAGGAGGAGTGGGACTTCCTGTCCCACTTCCTCCTTCCGCCGAGGGGCTGGTAAGGCGATTAAACTTAATCACCTTATTGCAGCCCCTCCCTGTAGGTGATGGCCGGGTGCCCACAGTAGCAATGAGGATGCCGGCTGGGGAGGGGGGGAGCGGAGCAGAGCCCCGGCCGGCGCGTCGCTGGAACGTTGAAGCAGGTAAGTGTATGTTTATTAAAAGCCAGCAGCTACACTTTTTGTAGCTGCTGACTTTTAATAAACATAACATTTGGCTGGAACACCCCTTTAAAAATAATGTCATGGGTTTAAAAAACAAAAAGCATGTAAAAACGCCTTGGTGTGAATGGAGGGTACGCAAACGCTCGGCGTTATCGAATAGGCAGTAGTTCCCTTCCGATCAGTTGAAAATGTATTGATTGTTTTCGGTCATGAATCTGATCATCTTTCAATCAATTAAATTATGAGATTAATGGGATCGAAAACTTGCGACCAGGCGAACAAAATCCACTTCTACGTGTGTGGCATATAAATTGAATGGGTTGTACTCTATAGATCAGGGGTCTTCAAACTACGGCCCTCCAGTTGTTCAGGAACTACAATTCCCATCATGCCTTGTCATGTCTGTGAATGTCAGAGTTTTACAATGCCTCATGGGATGTGTAGTTCCACAACAGCTGGAGGGTCGTAGTTTGAGGATCCCTGCTATAGATCAATTATTGGTATTAGGGAGATCAATCGAAAAATAAATCGATCATTTATGGGAGCGTCTATGCCTACACACCATTGGTTAAAAAAAACGATCGTGTTAGAACGCGATGACGTAAAACACAACGACGCGCTGAAAAAAATGATGTTCAATGCTTCCGAGCATGCGTCGACTTGATTCTGAGCATGCGTGGATTTTTAACCGATGGTCGTGCCTACTAACGATCATTTTTTTGCTATCGGTTAGGTATCCATCGGTTAAATTTAAAACAAGTTTTCTTTTTTTTTTTAACCGATGGAAAAATAAAAAGGGTTGCTATGGGAATGACTACCGCAGCTAAACGCAGGCGCATTTAACCGCATGTAATCGCAATGTACAAATGCAGCTCATCGCAGTGCCTGAAGCCTTGAATTTCACAGAACATTTACATGCTTTTAACTGCGGCAAAACAGCCGTCCGTGTGAAAAATCGTTCGGGAGAGGTTGAACAACGTCCCGTGTACATGAAGCCTTAGGCCGCGTACACACGATCGGATGAGAACAGTCTGATGGATTTTTCCATCGGTTAACCGATGAAGCTGACTGATGGTCAGCCTTGCCTACACACCATCGGTTAAAAAAAACGATCGTGTCAGAACGCGGTGACTTCAAACACAACAACGTGCTGAAAAATTAAGTTCAATGCTTCCGAGCATGCGTCGACTTGATTCTGAGCATGCGTGGAGTTTTAACCGATAATCGTGCCTACAGACGATCGTTTTTTTGCTATCGGTTAGGTATCCATCAGTTAAATTTAAAACACGTTTTCTTTTTTTTTTTTACCGATGGATAACTAACCGATGGCGCCCACACATGATCGGTTTGGTCTGATGAAAATGGTCTATCAGACCGTTCTCATCGGTTTGACCGATCGCGTATACACGGTCTAAAACATGCAAATCGTGGCAAAAACGCAGTAAAAACGCACTACATGCTTTCCTGCAGCTTCTCCATTTAACCGATGGTCGTGCCTACAGACGATCGTTTTTTTGCTATCGGTTAGGAATTCATCGATTAAATTTAAAAAATTTTTTTTTTTTTTTTAACCGATGGATAAATAACCGATGGCGCCCACACACAAACGCTCTGCGTTATCGATCGTGCGCATTTAATTTGCGATCGACTCTTCAGACCACGTCTATGGCCAGCCTGCCCCGAGCTGTGCGTATCGATGGTTATTTATGAAGCATGTGATCCTCCAGCTGCACAATGAAGGCTGCTGTCAGTTCTTTGTGCCTGTAGAACACATTGGGTGCTGCACAGAAGCCTCAGTCTGGGAGGGGATCTGACACGGCGAGGCTCGGCCTCCATAGGAGGAGTTGTCTGGGAGCAGCTGAGTTCAGTTAAAAACCTGCTCAATGCAGGATGACTGAGTCACAAGGAGATGTGAGAGTGTCTGGGAGCATTGCAGTCAAGGCTGCGGCTGCCCATTGAGGTGGGATGCCCATCTATCTGCCCTCAATTCACCCCTCTTATTAGGAACAAAGGGCTCTGAAGGGGGTCAGGAGACACTTATCTACCTCTGTTGAGTTGTCCTCTTTATCAAGCCTGGGATGCTCAACGAGTTGTATTGTATAAGGACCCCCCACCTTCCCCTTGTCACCGCTCGCTGACTACAATACAGCCTACACCGGGATCCAGGAATAGATTCCTCGCCGGATTGCGTCGACCCTTCATCCCCTGTCTCTGCGCTGCATGGGGAGTTATCTTCGATTCGCCTATTACGCTTTTCCGGATTTGTAGAAACTGGAGTTGGTGCTGCTCTACCTTGGGAGGACCTTGGGAATCTAAATCCTGGATTGCATACTGGCCGAAACATGGATGACTATTACCCAGAGGTAAGTGGGACGGAATGGTGGTACTCCAATTGGTAGTAGTTTTTGTTTTCCGGTTGATGGTAACGTCTTTGTTTTCACCGGGAATCTTTTCCACAACCCTCCGTAAGTCCGATCCTAAGAGCCAATGGGCCAGATCCACAAAGAACTTACAGCGGCGTATCTATTGAAACGCCGCGTAAGTTCTACCATGCGCCGTCGTATCTTGTTTTGTATTCACAAAACAAGATACGCCGGAATCTCTTACGCCGTCGTATCTTAGTTGCATATTTACGCTGGCTGCTAGGTGGCGCTTCCGTAGATTTCCGCGTCGAATATGTAAATGAGCTAGATACGCCGATCCACAAACGTACTTGCGCCCGGCGTATCAATATATGCGTACGACCGGCGTAACTTTACCCCTCATTAAAGCAGGGCTAAGTCTTTTTAAGGTATGGACATCGGAACAGCGTTGAATAGGGATGTGCGTAAGTTACGTTCACGTCGTAGGCAGTGTTCGACGTATCTTAGGCATTCTATCCGACACATGCGCACTAGGATACGTCCACGGACGGCACATGCGCCGTTCGTTCGGACATGCATCTACATGGGGTCATGCTTAATTTAAATACAACACGCCCCCTACCTGCCTACTTTGAATTGCGCGGGCTTACGCCGGCCGATTTACGTTACGCCAGCACACATATGGAAGCAAGTGCTTTTGTGGATACCCTATGAGCCTCTCGAAGTTACGTTGGCGTAGCGCATATCAAATGCGCTACGCCCGCTTAAAGATACATTGGGCCATATCCACAAAAACGGACATATCTATAAGCGGGCGTAGCGCATTTGATATGCGCTACGCCAACGTAACTTCGAGAGGCTCATAGGGTATCCACAAAGCACTTGCTCCCATATGTGCGCCGGTGTAACGTAAATCGGCCGGCGTAAGCCCGCGCAATTCAAAAGTAGGCAGGTAGGGGGCGTGTTGTATTAGATACATTGGGCCAGATCCACAAAAACGGACGTATCTAATACAACACGCCCCCTACCTGTCTACTTTTGAATTGCGCGGGCTTACGCCGGCCGATTTACGTTACACCGCCCGTTTTTGTGGATCTGACCCAAGACATCTAATAAAACAACTGCTGGTTTAGAATATTTGTTGGGCTTTATCTTTTTTTTTATTTGCCTTCTGAACCCGTCAAAAAGCCAATTGACTGCATAGTGGTTGAGGAGCAAAATGCATGACCCACAGGGAGGCTGAACAGGTTCAGGTTCCACCCAGGTGTTGGGGTGGCTGGCAGGTATTTTATATTCTTTCCTTAAGTTTGGCAGCAATTTGTCCACCTCTGTAGTTAGGTGTCCTGTATAAAACAGTATACCGATGTGACCCTACGGAGCTTGTTGTGAAATTTTCCAGCATGCTGGTAAACTTTATCTGATTTGCTTCTTTCATCAAGACAAAAGAAAACTGTTATTTCTTTGTGCACGTATTATTTTGCTTGCTGTATTAATTTTTAGTGTTCGAAATAAGATCACCTTCCAAACTTATATTTGACCACCCTAAGCAATGTACGGGTTCCTGGTGGCAAAGGGGTCTTGAGTTTGATTCCCAGCAGGCATAATAAGCTAGGTTTTCATGTTCATGATTTTTTTTTTTTTTTTTTTTTCGGTTCCTCTTGCACATCAGGGCTGTGCTCTGTACCATGCTGGTTGGAACATGGGTTGTATCCTCTACCCATAGCCCTCATTCAGCGCGCTGCTTCCACAGATTGAGTTGCCGCTTTTGAGGGATCTCCGAATCAAGGGCTCACCATGGCATTTTGGACACAAGTCCCACGTGTGTGCTATCACCCATCATGTGCATGCATACAATATCATTTACTCCTTGGGGCACTGGTAGACCTTGAGCAATGATCTCAGATCTGTGGTGGGTGGCCACCAGAGCCAGCCAGACTCTTGCATTAAAAGGGGGGGCGGCAATCATTTGGCCAGGTAAGGTTAAAGCGGAGGTTCACCCTAAATATAAGATCTCTCATGTGATCCAGCATACTGGCGTCAGCGCCAGTATGCTGGGTTTTTTTTTTTTTTTATCGCACACTTACTGTATTATAGTGGAATTCCTTTTTTGTCCCCCGCGGTGGACGGCTGTAGTATTGCTCGTCACATCTTCCTAAAATACCCGATATGGACTCGGGTAATCTCGGCGAAAATGCGGCGGACCTGCGCACAGACCTAGGAGCTGACTGCGCAGGCGCCGTATTTCTCCGAGTCCTATTTCGGAGGGCGTGACGCGCCATAGCCGTAGGACTCGGAGAAATACGGCGCCTGCGCAGTCAGCTCCTAGGTCTGTGCGCAGGCGCCGCATTTTCGCCGAGATTACCCGAGTCCATATCGGGTATTTTAGGAAGATGTGACGCGCTATACTGGCGCCGTCCACCACGGGGGACAAAAAAGGAATTCCACTATAATACAGTAAGTGTGTGATTAAAAAAAAAAAACCCAGCATACTGGCGCTGACGCCAGTATGCTGGATCGCATGGGAGATCTTATATTTAGGGTGAAATACCGCTTTAATGTCTGAAGAATCTCTAGTACTGATCCAACAATGTCTTCATGGGCTGGTGAGCCAAGGAGCAATGCCATGGGCCATAGCAACTATGACTTCATGGCTGGTGAGCCAAGGAACAATGCCATGGGTGATGGCAACAATGTCTTCTTCATGGGCTGGTGAGCCAAGGAACAATGCCATGGGTGATGGCAACAATGTCCTTGTGGGTTGGTGAGCCAAGGAGCAATGCCATGGGTGATGGCAACGTCTTCTTCATAGGCTGGTGATCCAAGGGGCAATGCCATGGGTGATGGCAACAATGTCTTCATGGGCTGGTGAGCCAAAGAGCAATGCCATGGGTGATAGTAACAATAGTTTAATGGGATGGTGAACCAACGACCGATGCCATTGGTGGTGGTGGTAGGTTGGATCTGGTCTGGTTCCAGCTTATCAGAGAAGGCATGGGATAGATGTTCTGAAGGGCATGTCACATGAGCCATCCTGAGGCTGGTGGATTATTGGGACTTGACCTTTACGGCCACTTGTCCCAATTGTTGTCACGGCCTCCTCTGGTAAGCTGGGCGCTGTGTCCCGTTAACTGTCCCACCTGCCTCCTTTTATTGGGCTTTTCAGTTTAATAGAATTCCATGCCAAGAACTTGCATGGTGGACAGCCCAGCCTGCATAATTTACACCCTTTTTTGACGCTGATCTGCTGCATATTTTCGTGATAACTACAGTACAAGCCCCCCAAAGACTGGCAGTGAAAGGTGGTCCATGTAGTTCCTTGGCAGCTGGAAGACTCCTACACAACTCCCCTGGGGCAAGGGCTAATGTCAATGGCTTTTTAGTCCATTTGAACCTTTGCTGACGCTTTATAAATGAATAACACGTGGCACAGAGGGTCAGGAACCCCGATGCCACACCCTGGATCCCACGCCGGACACTGCAGAGGTCACCTGTGTGCTGAACGTCAATGAACTGCAATAAGATTCTCTCAGACTGCATTGCAGGACCAATGACTTTGTCTCATGTCCTGGAAAGTCTTGTTGGGGGGGACACAACTTTGTGCTTCTAATCAGAGCTGTGATGCAACCCCATGGCAACCAGGGATGTAGGTAACTGAAATCAGGTTGCTATAGGCAACTGCAGCTATAGCACAATTATTGCATTCTGCAGAAATGGGGCTGGAGATCATAAGGTCAGCAGTGATCTTGTGCAAACGGAACGCAGGGGAACCTTTTGTGAGTAATGCCCCTCTCGTGCCTATCGCACTTCCACATGAAGGAGAAGGAAACGTTTCGAAATAGTTGTGGTTCCTGTCACCTCTCCACCTTTGAGGGTGTGAAAGTAGAGCGCGATGTGTACGATGAAACGTCAGAAGGAGAGGCTGTTTCTCCTTTCTTAGCTTTCCAGTGCAGTATGTGACACTGAAAGGGGAAATTTGGTTGCTGTAGGCAACAACAACGGTTACATTTGTCCTGAATTTTGCACAAATTGGTCATCGAGGGTCTGCTGAAGGTAATGAGCTGAACCCCCAGAAATAGACAAAAATCCACACTTGCCGCAAGGGTTGAATGTTTGACTAGTCCAGGGGTGCACCTGATTTCTAGCTCCATCAAGGGCCCTTCAATCCTCCAGCAAGGGTCCTTCAATCTATGTGACCTGGTAACTGCAATGTTCTCTCTAACCCTTTCATGCCCAAGCCTATTTATGACATTTGGTGTTTACAAGTTAAAATCCTTTTTTGCTAGAAAATTACTTAGGAAACCCCAAACATTTTTATTTTTGATATATTTTTAGCAGAGAATCTAGAGAATAAAATGGCGATTGTTGCAATATTTTATGTCACACGGTATTTGTGCGGCGGTGTTTTAAACGCAACTTTTTGGGAAAAATTTACTTTCGTGAATTTAAAAAAAATGAAAAAGTAAAGTTAGCCCAATTTTTTTGCATAATGTGAAAGATGATGTTACGCCGAGTAAATGGATACCAAGCATGTCACGCTTTATAATTGCACGCACTCGTGGAATGGCGATAAACTACGGTACCTAAAAAAATATCCATAGGCGACACTCTGACCTTTTTTTTACAGTTAGCAGGTTAGAATTACAGAGGAGGTCTAGGGCTAGAATTATTGCTCTCATTCCGACGATCGCGGCGATACCTCACATGTGCGATTAGAACACCGTTTTCATATGCGGGCGCGACTTTCGTATGCGTTTTCTTTGTTGCGCAAGCTCGCGGGGAGGGGCTTTAAAAAAAAATGTTTTTTTTTTTCTTAATATTAAGTTGTGTGTGTGGGTTTTTTTTTTTTTTTTTTTTTTTTTTTTTTTTTTTTTTTTTTTTTTTTTTTTTTTTTTTTTTTTTTTTTTTTTTTTTTTTTTTTTTTTTTTGCCTTTAAGCAACTATGTGTGCATGAACGCATTGGCTAAGAGGCAGGAGAAGAAAAAGCACTTGTAAAAACAGTGTTTTTGATGCCCAGTTGGCATGAGCTTTATTGGGCATTGAGCTTCTAACTGCGATTGGTGTACCATTAACAATTAAAGGGGTTGTATGAATGAATGAAAACTTACATAGTGCGGCACATGCGAACTGAATCGCCTCTGGGCGCTTGTTGTTCCTGTCTTCTTTGGTATCAAAAGAGAAGAGTCTTAACCTTTCTCCTGAAGGCCAGGTGATTCTCCTCCAACCGAATGTTGGTTGGTAACGCGTTTCATAGTCTGGGACCTTGGATCGCGAATCTTCTTTCTCCTTTGGACTTGTAGTTGGCTTTCGGAAACCTGGAGCAGGTTTTGATTGGTGGATCGCCAAACGCTATTGGGATTATGAGCTTTTATTTTTTCGCATTAATAATGGGGGGCATTCCCATGGATACATCTATGCGTAAGACAGCTTTAAAAACAATTCTGTCTTTAACTGGCAGCCAGTGAAGGGCTCTCGGTGAAGGTGAGGTTTGTTTTTTATTTTCTAAATAGGTTCCTTTTAAGCGAGTGCATTGTTGGTTCACTTACCTTTTCCTTTCTAAATGTTTTTTTTTTTCTTTATCTGAATTTCTTGCTTCCTGTTCCTCCTCAGTAAGCTGTTCTGGCTGACTAACCACCGCTCAGATGATGGGGGCAAGCTTACTGAGGAGAAACAGAAAGTGATAAATTCGGACAAAGGAAAACTATTTAGAAGGGAAATGGAAGGAAAAGCTTAAAGGAACCTATTTAGAAAATAAAAAACAAACCTTTACAACCCCTTTTTAATGTTCTCGTGTTTCCTTTGCATTTCTGCACACGTCCTGGAAACGCGCTGGTGGGACTACAACCGGGATCCCACAGAGGGACCACTTACAGCCCAGAACTTGCAGACAGCACTGGAGCTAGAAATGGGGTAAGCACTACTATTTATTCATGCGCCCCCTAGACTAAGACAGGATCCTGTGCCTCTGTGCTCCCTCACCTCCCCCGCCGCGGTCGGCAATTGAGGCCGCGGCTTCGCGGACTTGTAGGCCGCGACTTCGCGGACTTGTAGACCGCAAAGCCACGGCCTCAATTACCAGCCGCCGCAGGTGCCAGATCACAATTTCTGGTCGCAATTGCGACCTGGTTCCCGGATACTGTCGACCCCTGGAGTAAGGTGGGTGAAAAGAGAGAGAGTGCAGATTCAGGCCTCTAGATAAATGGAAGCAGTCCTGCTTCTAACAATGAATCTGGATGCGTCGCTACTCCAGCCGGAGTGGGTTTAGTGCATCCGGACAGGCCTCTCTCGCATGCCTGGCAGCCGGAGTGTCACTCGGAACTTTGAGAAAGACCGCAAGTCTCTGCCACAAACTTGACTAAGGTGATCGGTAGAAGTGCAGCCTCTGCCACAGGCTCTTGGTTAAAGGAGTAGTAAAGGAAAAAAAATGTTTTGCTGAAATGATTGTTTACAGGGTATAGAGACATAAAAGTTAACTGATTCCTTTTAAAAATGATTAAAAATAGATAAAAATCAATCATATAATGTGCATGCAGTTTAGTTTCGTTATTAGACTAGTTTCAGTTTGTTCTGTGTGTACAGAGACACACAGAACAAAAACAAACACAGGGCAGTGTTTGTTTTTAAAATTAATCTGATTGGTTCTGAGGAGTTTTAGACACATAGTAATCACATCTTCTTGATCATGGACCACAATGAAAAGCTACCATACGTTTTTTCATAAGGAGCCATACAAGCAGGAAGTGTGGAGTTCAGCAAGGGATTACAGCAACTTCTAAGCAAAAACGGACATGGAGGACATGAAAGCAGGACTGCTATAAGGTAAAGCAAGCTATTTAGCATTAAAAAAAAAAAAAAATCCTTTACTGATCCTTTAAGAACAAAGTCAGTAGGATTGGTCCTTCTCAATAAATACTTTGAATGACCTGAACTACTCAGGTAGTTTTCCCCAATTTAGGAGTCACGACTGGCAAGTTACAACGTGGAATTTGTCAGTGTCCAGTAACTCCGATCCCCAGTGGATCATCTAAGCCATGTTGGGTCACCTGCCTCCAGGCTCACCTCAGACCGACTCCCCACCGAACAGTGTAACTCGCTTGAGATCTTCTCCATAGATAAGGGGGCCCAGTAAGTCACTGAGACCCCTTTGTAGCTTTAGTTGCTCCGGGCCATGAGGGCCCAGAGTCGGGAACTCTGCGTAGCACGTGCGCCCCGGCCAGGTAGGCCATAGCGATGGGGCCTGTGATGTGCGCACATCCTAAAGGTGGGTGCCGCACTTGGAACCCGTAGCGGGTAGAAGACCCGGACAAATTGGCATCTCCCCCAGCATGCCCCGCGAGGGAAACACTCCTCTCATTGGCTGCTGGGGGGGAAAGCGGCTCTCTCTGGCACCCCTCTGGTGCCACCTGCTGCCCAAGGATGGTAACGCATCCCTGGAACAGAGAATGAGACCACAGGCAGCCCAGCCCGAAGAAACATCAATTTGCACAAATCAACATGGATGAGAGCAATGTAACACTCTCATCCCCCCTCTAAATTTAAATCGCGTCCATACTAAAAGTAAAAGGGGTGCTACAATAAAAAAAAAAAAAAATCTTTATGCACCCCAGTGTAAAATTAGAATTATGTAAATATTACTTACCTTTAAAGGTAAGTAATATGAAAAGAAACAAGATTGGTTAAACCCACAAGTATGAGTTTTTTTCTTATTTTTTTTTTTTTTTACTACCACAACTATTCCTTTTTATATTGGCTTTCGGAATTTACAAATGCATCAATTTAGTAATCGGATGAAAGATTTGGCGCTGGAAAACAAATTTTGATAGCTAAAAAGTGCATTTTGTATACAACTATATAGATCAGACCAATATGAGGGACATTGTTCCAAATCAGGAACAGTTGGAAGCTAGGCACATAGCAGTGGGTGTGTACAATGCACACCATCGGGTCTACTGCACCTGGTGTGAGTGGGTCCTTAAGCACTTCAGCCCCGGAAGGATTTACCCCCTTCATGACCATGCCATTTTTTGAGATACGGCACGGTGTTACTTTAACTGACCATTGCGCAGTTGTGCGACGCTGTACACAAGGGTTAGGCAACCTGGGGCCTTCCAGCTGTTGCAGAAGTCCGATCATGCCTCTGGGAGTAATTGTAACTGCCAGCCTTGTAATGCCTCATGGGAAATGCAGTTCCACAACAGCTGGAGGGCAACTGGTTCCTCCCTCCCTGTTTTTCCCCACAAATAGAGCTTTCTTTTGGTGGTATTTGATCACCTTTGCATTTTTTTTTTTTGCGCTATAAACAAAAAAAGAGCAACAATTTTGAAAAATATATTTATTTTTTACTTCCTTTTTTTAAAACGTATTCATTCGAAAAAAAAAAAAAAAGATTATTTTTTTTCATCAATTTAGGCCAATATGTATTCTGCTACATATTATTGGTAAAAAAAATCCCTATAAGCGTATATTGATTTGGTTGGTTTGTGCAAAAGTTATAGCGCCTACAAACTATGGGATCATTTTTTATTTATTTTTTATGGAATTTTTATTTACTTTTACTAGTAATGGCGGCGATCAGGGAGTTTTAGCAGGACTACGACATTGCGGTGAACAAATCGATCTGCCTTGTTTACATAGGCAGCTCGCCATTCTGCCTCTCTGGAAAATGATCGTGGGTGGCCGGCCGACATCACGTCAGCCAGACCTGCTGATTGCCTCCCCCTCTGTCCAAACAGCTTGCGGGGGGGCCCCAGAGGCTACTGCACAAAGTGACATACAGGTACTCCATTTCGGGCAGCCTTGCTGCAGTAAATGTGCGGAAGGCACGTAACCGGTTAAACAAGCGAGTTGCAGTTGGGCAATTCATATTATGCAATTCTGCCCGCAATACAAAATTGTAGCAAATTGCATGGTCTCCATTATCTTTAATGGCACCCCAAATGTATTGCTATTTGTGATTGTCGCGTAAGAGAATCGTGTGGCAATCATGACAAAACACGCATTTAAAAAATCGCCGTAACCTTGTCGCCTAAAAAGGAACAGGAGCTTCTTTTGGGCCGAAAAAAAATGCATAGGGCAGCCCATTGAAGCAAATAGTCTGCCCTATGCCCGAAACAGGGAGCCACACGAAAATCGCATTTGACAAAAATCGTTAGCGCCAATGCTCGTTACTGCTACGTAATCTGTGAACAGGGCCTATGGCAATCGTAGCGTTCAACGGCAGTGGTTCTCAACCTTGTCCTCAAGTACCCCCAACAGGCCATATTTTGGGAATTTCTCCTACATAAAATACTGTATATACTCGAGTATAAGCCGACCCGAATATAAGCCGAGGCACCTAATTTTACCACAAAAAAAGGGAAAACGTATTGACTCGAGTATAAGCCTAGGGTGTCCATCTGCGTGCTTCACTGTGTCTCACTGTGCCCATGCCTCACTGTGCCCATGCCTCACTGTGTCTCTCTGTGCCCATGCCTCACTGTGCCCATGCCTCACTGTGTCTCTCTGTGCCCATGCCTCTCTGTGCCCATGCCTCACTGTGTCTCACTGTGTCCATGACCAGACTTACGTTTAACATGGGAGTATATAGAAGGGGTGCCCTGGCTTGAAAAAATCGATGCTCCCCGGCCGTAGGTCCTCCAGACAGCAAACTTTGCACACTTGTAGAAGACGAGTGTGGCTATATGTGTGCCAAGTCTGGGGTCCGGTACTGGATCCCCAAAGTCCGGGAGATCAGGTGCAAAAAGGTGACTCGAGTATAAGTCAAGGGGGGCATTTTCAGCACAAAAAAATGTGCTGAAAAACTCGGCTTATACTCGAGTATATCCGATAGTTGTCCAAAATACCAAGCCATTGACACTGATTTAAAGGACCTGTGCAAGATGAAGTTAAAACGTAAAAAGATGGCCTGTTGGGAAGACAGGGTTGAGAACCACTGCTCTATGAGAACCCAAAAACTCACAAAGTGTCTTCCTATCTTGTTGGGTCCCTGGCATGCCAAGGACAGAAGAGGAAGAGGTCCTGAGGGCCGGGTCGGTCCTGATGAAGCGATAATCCAGTGGCCTCTCTGCAGAGCCCCGTCTGGGTCATCTTCTTCATCTGCAACCTCCCTGTTCACGCTTCACGTTGGATGGAGTGATGGGCGCTTTGTCTCTGCGACATGCCTGTTTGTTCTGTATTGTTCCCAAGGCAATCTGTCGCTCTCTTATTTATTATTTTTTCCACCGGCGTACAAATGAACCTCCCCGATCCTGGAAGTGGCCACTTTGTTCCGTCGTGTTGTGCGGTTATCTAGCTGTGCAGGGAATTAATTAAACCTCGCACCATCCAGCTCCATTGTAGATGGCTGATAACCGCTGCTGTTTTTGTTCCCGTGTTCCTTTTGATTTAATAATTCTTCACATATCGCCCAGGACTGTGATTTTCAGAGATACAAAAAGCCCTCTATGGGAGGCCGGCCTCATTGTGCTTATGTTTCATTTTTTTAAATGAAAAGAACGACTTCAAATGGTTCTATTTTATCTTTTTATTTTGTTGTGCTTCTTTTGTATGATATAGATTTTTTTACTTTTACTTTTTTTTTTTTTTTAAAGAGGTGATGATAGAAATATAAGAGACAAGAATACATAAACTATTGGCTATCTCATTGATTAACCACTTCAATACAGGGCACTTTTACCCCCTTCCTGCCCAGGCCAATTTTTCAGCTTTTCACCACTGTCACACTTTGACCATTGCCCCGTACCCATATGATGTTTTTAGCCCTTCTTCTTTTTTTTTTTTTTTTTTTTTTTTTTTTTTTTTTTTTTAAACAGATAAAGCTTTATTTTGATTGTATGTAATCTCCACTGGGTTTTTTTTTTTTTTCTTTGCTAAACAAACAAAGGAATTTTTGAAGACCATTTTTTTTTCCTTTTTTTTTTTTTTATACAATTTGCAAATAAGTAATCCTCTTCCTCTCCTTTTTTTTTTTGTCCTTCTTTCTTTCTGTAGCAACCCTTGCTTTTTGTGGGGGCGTCATGCTAAATTTAGTGGGGAATGGGAGAGTTGCATGGCTGCCATTCGCAATTTGTCAAATTGGGCTGCTGCCATTTCCAGAACTGTCCTGTGGGCTGGTCTGCGCTCCGGGGTTGTGTGTCCGCTATAGGGGTTCTGGTTTTCCTCAGCTACCAATCAGGGGGGTTGGTTTCCCTGCCAGGGTATGCTGGGGGAGGCTATATCTGGGGCAGCCGCCTTGGCCTGAGGGCCATTCTTGTTTTCTCCGGGGTCCGAGTTCCAGGTGCGACATCCACCTTCAGGGTGCACGCATCCATGGACCCCGCAGCCGTGCCCTACTTGGCCGAAGTTGCGCACCATGCGGAGCTTCACTCTAACACGGAGAGGGATCCCAGAAGCTGCTGGGTCCCAAACCTTTTTTAAAAGGATCCCAAGCTAGAAGCTGTACGGTGGGGGGATCAACTTGAGGCGAACCCGGAGGCAGGTAATCCAATAGGGCTTGAACGAACCATCGGGGATCCAGTAACTCTAACTAAACCTATTGGGAGGACTCGCTCATTTCCATTTCACGCTCATTCAAGTACTAGGCCTGTGGCAGAGGCACGAGCCAGGCCTGTGGGACAGGCCTGGTCCTCCCAACCTTTGCAAGTGACGCTCCGGCTGCCAGGCCTGTGGCAGAGACCTGTCCAGGGGCACTTTACCCACTCCAATTCGAGTGGCAACGAACTGAGTTCATCATTGCTGAGAGCAAGACTGCTCCCTTCTTCATATCCAAGGCCTGATACTCAAGCTCTCTCTCTCTCTGCTCATCAACCTGCTCCTATCCTGAACTATGTTGATGTTGACCATGTTGGGCCTTGGAATAAAGCATTGAAGAAAACCCAACTAAAGACTGAACATCCGCTCTCTTCTCCTCAGCTCACAAGTATCACCCCTAGACACCTGCCAGGTAACGCAACACGCAAATCCCATTTATACTCAGCGGCTCCTGAATGGGGTAGCACTACATTTCTTCTTTTTTTTTATTTATTTATTTATTTTTTCCTTTTTCTCTTTTTTTTTTTTTTTTCTTTTTTTCAGATGATCAATTCCCTGCAGTGGTGGCCCGTCCATTTGGGGCTTCGCCCCTCTAATCCATGCGCCCGGCTCCTAATCCACAAGCAGGGTGATGGACGCATGGATTTTAATGGGGGTGTTTTTATTTTAGTTTTTTGAAGCATTTGATTAGAGCCTGAGTGCCTGAGTGCTTCGAGCCAGGGTGGGCTCGAAGCACAGAGCTCTGCGCCCTGAGCCCACCTAGTTGTGTGACAATAGCGAATTAATCGCAATCGTTTTCCTGATTCCGCTCCATGCCAATCGGGAAGCTGGGAGAAGTGATCGTATTGTTCACAGAGAGAAAGAGGAGGGAAGCTGCCGTGAAGCCACGGAGGAGGAAGCCCCCCCCCCCCCCCGAAAAAGGTACAGCACCAGCTGCCACTGGTCTCCTGATTATCTGTGTAAATGGCCGTCCCATTTGCTGGTTACCGTCTCTCCTCTCCTCAGCGCTGTGGGAAGGAATGCTGATATTCAGCAAGTTTATGTACATGCGATTAGACACAGCTGATCTCATGGTAAAGGGCCACTGTGATTGGCCCTTTTCCGCGATCACCGAGTCCGCCCCGGATGTGTGATGCCCTTCCAGAACAAGAGAGCCCCAATGTCCCAATGTCTTTTGGCTATAGCACGGGTCTGAAGTGATAAAAAAAAAAACACTCCACCCAAAAGAATTTCAGTTTTTGAACACTGCTAAAGTTGAACCTGAACTCCGGGATAAACACATATATTCTGAATCAGTTCATCAGGTGCATTCTTCCTTTGAATCTTGGTGAGCTTTGTGTGGTTCTTCCAAATCTGTGTAGTAATACAGTGTGAGACTTTTCCTTCCTGTAATAAAGACCGCTCACTGCTGCTTTCTCTCCTTGTGTAGGGTGACTGGTCTTGACTCCACCCCCTCCTGTAGTTTTTATTTTTTTCTGCACAGGTTATGTACAGCACAGTGATGTCGCCATTATTTTTAAAAGGTAATAACTGGGTTTTGCAAAGGCAAAGTGGATTTAAATACGTTTTTTGTTTGTGTTTTTTTTTTTTTTTTTTTTTAATACATTTAATTTAAAGTTTTTGTGCTTGGAGTTCATCTTTCACAGCAGACTTAGCATCAATTAGGTGCATCCATGCTGGCTGATCAGAGATCTATTGTTACTGTTGGGGTCTGATGTCGTTGGAGTGGATCTTTTTTTTTACTGGGGAGGGTGTATTTTGTTTCAAGTGGGTCTGTTCTTGTAGGGGGAGGGGGGAACTGTTGTTTCTGGGGATCTTATGTTGCTCAGAGAAATCAACTATTGAGGGGAGGGGTCTATTGGTGCTCGGAGATCTATAGTTACTGGTGGGATCTATTGTTGCTGGCTGAAGGAGATTATATATATATATATATATATATATATATATATATATATATATATTATATTTTTTTTAATAGCTTTTCTTGTTATTAACAAATTCCATGCACCACAAAACAATATTGGCTCTGTATTCTCTAGGGGGGCAGTCCTGGTAGGTAGATAGGGTCTGGAACCACGGTACAGTGCTCGGGGGTGGAGACAAGGGTTGACTTGGAAGGTGAGAGAGTACCTGCACCTTTTTTCCAAGGGGGTGGAATACCTGGGAATGGGCACGTTCTTGCTTGCAGAAGCAGAACATTAGCCATTTATAATTTTTTTTATTTAGTAAACCAACAATGACACTTGTTTCTGAATTGCAACAAATTGGCGTTCCCCGGGGGCAATGGCGGGATTCATGGGAATGGTGTGGATTGCATTTATTATGACGGGAGGACATTCCTGCTGTGTCTGTAGTGCCATTTCTATCACAGCGGCTCCCTGTCCCGTGTTTCATTAGGTAAGTCTGGCCGTTGTCGTGTTTTTTGATTCAGCGCCAATTCTACCCAGCAGGTCTGCGTGGAAAAAAATGGAGCCGCATTCCTGAGCAGCAGCTGGTGTCACCGTGAGTCAATTTTAACCGCTTCCCGGCACAAGTCACCACCAGACAGACTGACACCATCCCCCCCCCCCGCCTCTCCTGATGTGTCACTGTGACACACAAACGTCATAGTCTCATAGTCTACAGCACTACAAAGTAAAACTGTTATTAAAAAAATGACAAAAGAAATCTTGAACAGTTTTTCCAGTAAAATGGTAATTATAAAAAAAATGGTAGGCTTTATAAAGGACCCTTTCACTCCAGGATGCGCTGCATTGTCTTTATGCCTCGGGGAGTCTTGTGCTAGGCAGCCAATTCCAAATTAATGGGCTGTAACGCATCGCACTATTATTATTACTATTAAGGGTTATACAGCGCCAACAATTTGCACAGAGCTTTACAATAGAAAAGGAGACGGTACAATACAATACATATCAATAATAGAAGGTTAGGAGGGGCCTGAACGCGTGCATGATGCGCTTACATTGCGTGTTTTACTGCATGCAAACGCCATCGTTTCACGGTATGTGTCAGAGTTGGGTCCAGGCTGCCCATGTAGAAGCTCAAATGGTTGGTTTATGCCAATTATACTATAACTGGATTGAAGGAAATTGATAACAACAAAATAAGAATGAAATGCAGGTGTATTTTAATGGCTAGTGAGGGAGACCCCTTAAAGAGGTTGTAAAGGAAAACATTTTTTTGCTGAAATGACTGTTTACAGGGTATAGAGTAATAATAGTTAACTGATTTTCCTTTTAAAAATGATTAAAAATAGATACAAAATCAATCCTATAATGTACCTACAGTTTCAGTTTCGTTTTTCATCTAGTTTCATGTTTCTGTGAAGTACAGAGACACAGAGCCAATACAGGGCAGTGTTTGTTTTTAAAATAAAACTGATTGGTTCTGAGGGGTTTTAGACACAGTAATCACACCTCCTTGATTAGAGACCACAGAGAGAAGCTCCCATGACGTGTTTCATAAAGAAACAGACAACCAGAAAGTGTGCAGAACAGAGGATTACAGCAAAAATGAACAATGAGGACATGAAACCAGGACTGCATTAGGGTAAAGGAAGCTATTTAGCTAAAAAAAAAATCATTTAGTGACCCTTTAAGTAGAGCTGCATGTTTCTAGTCAAAATGAGAATCACTATTTTTTTTTTTTTTTGCTTGCCATTAATTTCACTATTCTCTCAAATCTAATGGCGTAAAATCTTTCACATTATACAAAAAAAAATGGGCTAACTTGAATGAATAAAATAAAAAAATTACCAGTAAAGTATTTTTTTGCCCAAAATTGCATTTGAAAGGCCGCTGCGCAAATACAGAGTGACATAAAATATTGCAACAACCACCATTTTATTCTCTAGGCCAGTGATCGTGAACCTTGGCACCCCAGATGTTTTGGAACTACATTTCCCATGATGCTCATGCTAGGGTTGCCACCTGTTCGGGATTCACCCGGACAGTTCGGGTTTGGAATCGTGCGTCCGGGTTTCAGACTGTCTGAGACCCGGACACATTATTCAGACCAGACTAAGTCTCCCACCTTCTCTCTCCTGCCACTAAGTATGCTAAGGTAAATCAGGGTTCTCAGAGCACTCTTTACATCAAAGCTCCCCTTTACACCAGAAGCCACAGTGCTCCCCTTTACATCAGAGTCCTCACCGTACACCAGAGCATCCCTTATGTTAGAGTCCCCAGAGTTCTCCCTTATATCAGAATCTGCAAAGCCCCCCCCCCCCCCTTACAGTAAAAGGGAACTCTGTGGAATCAGAAGTAAAATGGGAACTCTGTGGACTCTGATCTAAAGAGGGCACTCTTGTGATTAACTTCATATGATTTAGAAATGTTATTTAATAGCAACATCTATGCATACTATGAAAAAAAATAGCTGTGTGACGCTGAAGTGTTCGGGGTTGGCTTGAAGAAAAGGTGGCAACCCTAGCTCATGCACTCTGCATTGTAGTTGAGCATTAGTGATGAGCGGAATACGCCATATTCGATTTCCCGATATTTCACGAATATATAGAAGAATATTCGCAAAATATTCGTTAATATCGAATATTCGTGATATTTTATCAAAAAAAAATTTGCGAAATTTCGCTAATGCGAAATTGATTGCGAAATTCTCGTCAACACGCGAAAACGGAGATCATTTCGTGGATTACTAAACTAATAGGCACTAAACACTAACTCTACTTACACTAACTTATATGACTAAACTAAAGCTATTTTTTTTATTTTATTTTTTTATACACAAAACACAGAAGGGCAGAGAAAGTATTCGCGAATGTTCGCATTACGAATATTCGCATTGCAAATATTCGGCAACATAAAAGGATCGCCTCAGCTACTCGGCCCAGGGTCTCTAATCATACCAGCAATGCTTTTAGATGTCGATGGAGATCACTAGGATGTGATCTGTTTTAAAAATAAATTTGAAAAAATACGAATATTCGCAATAGCGAATATTCACCGCGATATTCGATTTATTCGCGAATACTCGAATATGCAATATTTGTTACTCATGAATATTCGCATTGCGAATATTTGTAACACTATTGAGCATCGTGGGAAATGTAGTTCCAAAACATCTGGGGTGCCAAGGTTCCCCATCACTGTTCTAGGGTCTCTACTAAAAAAATATAGCTAACGTGTGGTTGTGTGTGTGTGTGTGTGTGTGTGTGTGTGTTTTTTTTTTTTTTTTTTTATTATTATTACAATACTTTGTTTTTTCAGTCCGCTGTCTGTGGGAACTCTGCTGATGGCTAATGACTCATCGGTTGTTAAGGACACAGTGGCCGGCTTCCCTTCCCGCTCCTTAACAACTAGATATCCAGTTTGTTATGGAGGGAAGAAAAAAATGCAACACTTGCGTTTTGGTGTGGCTCCATTGAAGTCTATTTAAATGCTATATGCTGCGCGGAGAAAAGTCCCTGACCATTGCCAAAAAATGGCTGGAAAACACGTAGATGTGAACGTGTATCATAGGAAACCATGGACTGCAGTGCATTTCTGCAGAACGCACTAAAAACCGCATAGGCGTGAACCAGGCCTTAACCAGAAATGTGTATTACATAACTTCCTGGTCGGTTGTCGCTTTTTCCCAGCTGCTTCAAGAGGGGTTATGTAAAGCACCTGCATTCGCACTGATGTATTCTTCAGACACAGATAGTGTGCATTCGGCGCATACAGCAGTGCGCATGTGGGTGCTTCACATAATCGGCCTGGCATGACTGCATGCAGGTACCTCTTCTAGTGCATCTCGGGGGGGGGGGGTCCTCGGAAATGCCATTATGCAGGCTGTATGGCTTTGTCCATGGGACCTAATACAACTAACTACAACCGTTTCGGCCTTACGCACTCCTTTAGTACCTGCCGCCATACACAAGAGATGAGCTCACCAGATGTGGCTTTGAAATGTTCTTGTCCTGAGGGGAAGAGATTTTCCTGCACACAGCTGATTTCCTGTCTCTAGGCTTCCTGTCTCTAGGCTTCCTGATGAACGCTGGGTCTGTGCGCCGCCTGCGATGTCTGAAAACAAACGGGTCGTACAGCGAATGTAAATACGACATCCAATGCCTTCTGTACAGAAATAACATTTACAAAGAAAGTAAAAATTCTTATTGGAAACAAAGTCAACAGCGTGTCGGGATTGAAGACAAGTCGTCACAATGTGTTGCTGGAGGGGAAACAATGGCGCTTTCTGACACTTGACATTTTGTATTGAGAAACTTGGGATATCCCAGCGTGCGATGGGCTTTGTGTGGGAAAACGCTAGGCCTTAATAAATAAATAAGTCTTCTAATAATGAGAGGCCGCGTCTGGGGGCATTGTTATCTATACAAAGATAGGATGTCAGATGGCCAATTGTGCTGAGCCGGGCAGGTTTGTGTTACCGATTCTAATCTGTGGGGATTTTTTTTATTCTATATAATACACACACTGTATGTATAACAAAGGCCCGGCGCAGAATTGCAGTTCTGTAAATTCAATGTACAACGTCACTGACCTTTTATATGAAAGGAATATATATGGAGGAGGGGGACTTTTTTTCCTCATGCACCAACAATCTGTTTGGGATGATATTGGAATTTCTTGATGTGTAGGTGTACAACTGGCCACATGTTCAGTATCGCCATAAAGCTCAGTGCACTCTTTAGAAAAATTGCATTTTCCAACGGTAGTGCTTGGTTGCTACTAGTAACTAACATCCACCATATCCTCCTGCTGCCAGACCTCCACCATATCCTCCTGCTGCTGCCTAATGCTCCATTCTCCACTACATACACTAACCACTCCCTACCCCCAGATCAAAACAAGCAGGCCTAGTCGGAATCATAGGCCTGCCTAAATTTACCTGCACTGACAGTTTCCCTAGCAAAAATCCTATTCTAGCACCTACCTACAGTATAGGATGCTACACAACTCTGTAGTTGGAGCAGTGGCGTGATCCCCCCCCCCCCCCTCCAAATACTGCTATGACCAATTTAGGGTTACATAGGGGAAGGGAACCTTTTTTTCCTTTTTTCCCTTTTTTCCCTTTTTTTTTTTTTTTTTTCCTTTTCTTTCCTTCTCCTGTAAAGGATGATATTGCATTTTCCCGTCAGAAATCCAAGGCTGACCACGTTCAGCTACTACCATACACACGCCATCGTTTTGTTTTTACCTTTTGACAACCAAGGTTACAACTTTCATACAGCACCCTTGGCTCATCTGCATTTCAACTGCTTATGCTCCTGGTCTGTCTGGGCCACTACTGGCCTACACCTGTGCCATCCAGTGATTATTGCCCTGTATTTGTCATCTGGTTGGAGACCGGAGAGATCCGCTGTGGTGCTACATTTTCTGACTCCAATCTATCCCCTGAAAAAGCGCATGGTGACGAAACATGTCGGGATAACCATCTAATTGTCACCTTTTAGTGACTAGACAAAATTTTATTTTGGAAGACAAGATGTTACCATGTATATGTTTTACTTATAGCATAACAAACTTTTAATTATGTGTTGTTTTGTAATACTAAAATTACTGTTACTTTTATCATTTTGTATTCATTGCTTGCTGGCACCCTTAGGTAAGGTGACCAGATTTTTAAAATGAAATCCAGGGACATATTTTTTCTTTACTAGTAATGGCAGCAATCAGCGACTCTCTGCCTGTCGCCGCCCTCCTCACAGCCTCCCAAGTCTTGCTCTTCGTGCACCGGCTACTACTGTGTGGAAAGCGGAGGAAGATCACTCCGCCAGGGAAGGCAAGGAGATATGCAGGTGGCTGGCCAGGATTTGAGCCAAGGCAGAAGAACATGCAAGCGAAGCTGAATGGGCATACGCCCGAAAAACTGAAGAAATATTCCATCCGCTCCGACCAGCACATGATCATCAGAAAGTGGCACATATAATGGGAAAAAATATAACCCCCTATGCTAGTAGGCACAGCGGAGTAGGGGGTGTGTAATTCTATTTTTTTATTTTTATTTTAATTCTGCACTGATTGTCTTTGAAATTGCTCCTGCCCCCTATTAAATCCAATCTGGGGACAAAACCAGGGACAGACTTGGTCCGGGGACAGTGTCCTCAATCAGGGGACTGTCCCCTGAAACTGGGGATGTCTGGTCACCCTACCCTTAGGCCCCGTACACACGAGCAAATGAATCTGTTCAAATCGGTCTGACAGACCGATTTGATCAGATTTGTCTGCTGGCTGTACACACAATCAAACCAAAATTCCCGCCGGCAGACAGCGCGGTGACGTTGACGCCGCCGCCGCGTACTAACCAGCAGACATATCGGTCCGACGGGTTCCCAGCAGACAGATTTTAAAGCATGCTTTAAAATCTGTCTGCTGGACAAATCCGCCGGCTCGCCCGTACACACGATCGAGTCTGTCTGCTGAGACCGTCTGTCAGACCGTTTTCAGCAGATAGATTTGATCGTGTGTACGCGGCCTTAAAAATCCCAAACAAATCTTTTTTGTGGATTTTTCCGATGAGTAGGTATAGAGCTGGGCAAATTTTAAGCATTGCCATAAAGTGCAGCAATCTCTTGTTCGAAAAATTGTAGCTTCCAATTCCATATTTGGAGCAGTGGTGTGCTTTACCCCCCCCCCCCCCCAAAGGCGTGCAGTACAGCATTAGGCCAGAGGTGCGCGTGGCGCCGGTTCGGAGCCGTTCCAAAGTATTCGGAATTACCCGGAAATACTTGGAAATATTCCGTTTCCGAGATCAGCCGAGCTGTCCCCGAGTATTTCAGAGGCTCTCCAGATTTTTGAGAACTGATGTTTAAAGCTGAGCTCCACACTAAAGTGGAACTTCGGCTCATCAGATTCCCCCCCCCCCCCCTCCAGTGTTACATTTGACACCTTTTCAGGGGGGAGGGTAGTGCAGACACCTGTCTACCTGACAGGTATTTGCACCAACTTCCTGGCCACACAGTCTGCGGGTAGACTGTGGGCAGAACGTCAGATCCATCCCCCCCCCCCCCCCCACGTGGTGTTCTGGGAAACGCACTGCTCCCAGAACACAGCGGGGACCAGTGAGCACGGTGCAGCGCGACTCGTGCATGCGCCGTAGGGAACCAGGCAGTGAAGCAGCAATGCTTCACTTCCTGTTTCCCTCACTGATGATGGTGGTGGGGGCAGCAGAGTGATGAGCGATCGCTCGTCTTCTGCTGCCGACGTCGCTGGACTCCAGGACAGGTAAGTGTCCTAATATTAAAAGAGCTCCACTTTAAATAAAATGTAAGGTGCTTTCAAAAGCATAAATGGATAAAAACACAATACAAAAGTATTAAATGGTAACACAATCAACATGTCCTCCTATGTCTACATTTATTTCAGGTACTTATATAGTGCCGTCAATTTTAAGCAGCGCTTTACATATACACTGTACATTCATATCAGTCCCTGCCCTCAAGGAGATTACACTCTAAGGTCCCTAACTCACGTTCATAGATACACATATTACTGATCTATGCAGGGCTGCTGATAAGGCAGTACAGCCAGCCCTTCTGTAATGGGCCTGGACCCCATCAGTTTAAAGGGGGGGGGCGGCGGGCACCTGCTGAGCAGGCGTGCCGCCTTTCTCCCTGCAGCACTTCAGGTTTCCCTCCTCTTCTCTCCTGCCAGCAGCTGCTGCGGTCACACAGGGGGATGTTTCAGGATGGAGAGCGGGGGAAGGGGCCAGTAAATATATAGTTTACAGGCCTCTTCTATTCCTGAATGAACATGGTAAACAATCGCTACCAATCACTCCTGTGTACATTCGTCACTGATGCATAGTAAACTGTTTACTATACTTCAGTTTGCTAATGAGCAGGGAGCCTTGCATTGCTTTCTATTCATTCATCTGTGCAGCTGAGGCTACAGAGAATGGGATTGATCAATATATGTCCACTTACGATTGGGGGAAGGGGGGCCCTGTCATGTAGGCTGCATGGAGCCCTGTGATTTCTAACAAGAGCCCTGGATCTATGACAAAACTAGGCCGACGGTGCATGCTGAAGCTGGTGGTTTGGTATATGGAAGGACCACTTTTTATTTTTTTTCTTCTCATGTTTAGTGTAGCTGGCAACATTGTAGATGAGAATTGTAGCGGCTACAGACCTTCCTTTTCGTTTCTTTCTGCCAATTTTGTATCTGTCTACATAACACAGGATAACCAATGTATCCGACTACAATATTTCTCTATACAGCTACAAGTTGCTTGTGTTATCTAAGGCAGCTGCACATGATCATGAAGCTGGAAAGTCAATTGCTCAGTGATTGAGCTACAAATGACTTGGAATTTCTGTAGCGGAGATATCATTGACTGCAATTCAATTATTGTTGGCAACAAAACACCAGGGCCCATGGGCATGGCTAAGAATCGGGGTTTTAGCAAAGGGGACACTCTGGGATTTGTGATTGCATAAGCGCTCATTCACACGAACGGTTGAGGGGTGACAAAGTCCCGCAGTTGAGACATATTTTTATTACTCTCCCCCCCAACTCCTGCTCTTTTAGCTGCTACAAGATTTATACTCCGGTTGCTAAAGTGCAAATTGGGCCACTTAGCAACCCCACCCCCACAGCGTTCAAGGGGTTAAAGCAGGCGATACCTGCCTCCTTACTGCATGTAAAGTGCTCTCTGAAGAGTGATCCAAACTAATATCAAGAGCCCTTAGGCATGGGCATCCGCTCCATAGGGCAAGGGAGGGCGCTTGCCCCCCCCCCCCCTCAGAAACCAGTGCCATGATCCTCGGGGAGAAAAACAGCAGGCAGGAAGCAAGGCGGCGGCACAGCAAATCAAATTAGAGCCGCTCTCTTTCAGCTCCAGCTGACACCATTCAGAGAGCCACGCTGTACCCGCACCATCCAGAGAGCCACGCTGTACCCGCACCGATGACTAAGCCACTCCCCTTCATGACATTGTCAAAAAGGGACTGAGCATGGATGAACTTAAAATGATGCCCCCCCTGAAAAAAGTTCTGCGAACGCCCATGTCCTTAGGCCTTAAACGTGCAGTTGGGGGGGGGGGGCGCTGTTCAAACGTGTGTGTGTGTGTGTGTGTTTTTGTTGTATCAGAAAAAAGGGGGCGGAGAGCTGAAGTTGCACACAGCAGAGCTCAGTAAGGAGAGCACTGAGAGCTCATTGGAGAGGAGGGAAGGGACCCCCCCCCCCTCCTCTCTCCACATAGCACATAACCATAGCTGAGCCTGTCTGTCCCTGTCACTTTTTTTTTTTTCTTTTTTCTCATGGTGTCAGAAGTGACCCATGCTAATAGCAGAGGAGTGAGAGCCGGTTCACACTCCCGCAGCATGACTTCAGGGGCGACTCTGCAAGTCGTCCTGAAGATAACTTCAGAGGCGATTAGCAAAATGACTTCTGTATAGAAGTCGATGCAAGTCGCCCCTGAAGTCGTGCAAGAACCTTTTTTTGAGTCGGAGCGACCTGCTTCGCTCCTATTAAAACGGTTCTATTGCATAGAATGGAACGTGACTTGTCAGGCGGCTCAGCCACCTGACGAGTCGCCCCAGTGTGAACCGGCTCTGAAGCTGCAGACAGAAATTACACTTGGTGCTCTTATTTATAATATTTGAGACAAGTGAAGAGGGATATGCTTCTGTTAAATCGCATGCAAGCTGCGATGAAGTCATGCAGGACTGTTGGATTCTGAGTCATGGCAGTGTGAATAAGGGCTAATGGGGGGCATCCCCTGTCCTACCCCACTTAGGCCACTTCTAGATGTCCCACTTGTGATCCTGTCGTCGGTGATGGCCGCATTATTTTTTTTTATTTTTTAAAGTGGAGGTCTGCCTAATTTTTTATTTATTTTTTTAAAGTCGGCAGCTACAAATACTTCCGGCATCTTCGGTAAGAGAATCGGGAAGTGAAGCCTTACGGCTTTACTGCCTGGTTCCCTACTGCGCATACGCGAAGCGCGCTGCGCTATCCCACTGGTCCCTGCTGTCTTCTGGGACCTGTGTCTCCCAGAAGACAGCGGCGGACGGAGAAGGTGCCGGAAGTGGCGTAGATAACCGCGGGTGGCTCGGGTATCTATGCCCGGAAGTGGGAGCAAAATACCTGTATTACACAGGTATCTGCTCCGCCCCCTTGAATGGTGCAAAATGTGACACCGGAGGGGGGTTCCGAAAAGCGGAAGTTCCATTTTTTAGGTGGAACTCCACTTTAACTATACTGTGTTGCTCCCACGATGGCTGGATCAGTGTGTCTGCGGCCTCTCGCTGGCGATGGATATTCGGCAGGACATATGTCAGGAAGAGAGAAACTCTTTGCTCATCCAGCTAACGATGACGTGATGC
The DNA here is from genome assembly GCA_029574335.1 of Rana kukunoris. Taxonomy (NCBI): domain Eukaryota; kingdom Metazoa; phylum Chordata; class Amphibia; order Anura; family Ranidae; genus Rana; species Rana kukunoris. The sequence goes on along the minus strand of CM056054.1, from coordinate 224,503,771 downwards.
TATGAAGAAGGCGAGTATTGTTGTCAGACTGCGTACTCATCGAAGCCGAGATGCCGAAGGCGGCTTACCGCTGCGACCCGGCGCACACCGTCTCCTGAAGTTGGGACAGGGGAGGAAGGCACCAGGAGGCACCGGCGCCAGCAGGGTTCTGGATAGGCAGCTGAAGTTCTGGCTGAAGACATGACCGGGAGCCCCTGGTGGTGGCGGTGAGCAGAGCAGACGGTCCGGGAGACACAGGGCAGGTGCAGAGCAGGTAGTTGTAACTGTACTGAGCCGTGGAGCAGGTAGCTTGGGTAGTACTGGGTAGATACAGAGCGGGTGAGACTGGAGGCAGATCCGGGATGCAATCCGAGGTTCAAGGGTTGGAGAGAGCAGCAAGTCCAAAGTCAAGCCAGAGGTCAGGGGGTGGAGAAGACAGCGTATCCAGGAAGCAAGCCAAGGTCAACTTCAGGGAGAGAGTCGTGCGGAAATCCGGGTCAGTGATTCAGGTAAGGTGGCAGAAAGTCCAAGCACAAGCTGAAGACAAACCAGCAACCCGCCATGAGACAGGAGCTGGTTTAAATAGCCTGGTCAAGCCTCCGATTGGTTCCGAGGGGATGCGTGCGCGCACCCGTGCACGCGCCGTGCCGCCAGACCGCACATACGCGCGCCTTTCACGCACAGGGACGCGCCGGAGCGCGGCTCTACTGCGCATGTGCAGGGATCGGGGAATAACAGGGTTAGCTCCCTGACAATTGTATCCTCCCTTTCTTGTGATTCTGCAGCAACTTGACAGTGACGGGTTTGTTCGATATTACTGCTCCAATATCATAACCTGGCCCTTAAGGCTGATGTTGGGCGAGTAAAGTGCAAATAAAGGTCACTTACCTTTCCTAATGGAGTGGATTTCATCCTTGTCACACCAGAAAGTTGTCACTTACTTATGACTGAGGCCAGGAAATTGCATGTGTGGGGGGTGCGGTGGCGCAGCCTGTCCTTATGTACCTCCTAATATCTGTATTCTTATATGGAATATCTGTGAAATTATGTGAGATCTAATGTTAAAACCACTTGATCTTACCGGATCTAATGAATATCTATTAGCCTGAATGATTTGTGGCCGAAAAATTTGATAAGGGGGGGCAGCCCCCCTTCCTAAATCACTTAAGTCTCTAATTATGTGAGATCTAACGTTAACATTAAAACCACTTGATCATCCGGATCTAACAAATCGCTTCCAAAATGGCTAACTGTTTATTACATTTTTTGATGACAGGTTAGCCCCCCCAGCAAATAACTGTTAATATTGCTTCTTCTGTGTGAGATCTAACGCAAACAATGGTTAATCTAACAACCTGCATAAGATTTTTTCAAAAATGTAGATATGGGGGGTGGGGGCCTAACCCGGCAGAGGTGAGAACCTGCAATGTACCAGGCCAGCAGGAGATGGAAGAAGTTCCCTCACCGGCTGTAGAATTGCCCATCTGATTTGGCCCTAGGATCAGGGCCGGCGCTACCACTAGGCAAAGTAGGCAGCCGCCTAGGGCGCACTACCACCTAGGGTGCAACCACAGCCCCTGTCCTGTGTGAGCTCGGCTCTCCTCTTCTGATCACTCGTTGTGTGCCGCGCCCACCACCAATCCTGTGTCCAGCTGAGCGCCCCGCTGCGCTGTTACATCTTCAGTGTATGTGTCAGGTAAGGGGGGTCAGTGTGTCAGGTAAGGGGGGGTCAGTGTGTCAGGTAAGGGGGGTCAATGTATGTGTCAGGTAAGGGGGATCAGTGTGTCAGGTGGGGGGGGGGGGTCAGTGTATGTGTCAGGGGGTCAGTGTAGGGGTCAGATAGGTCACATGTGTTGCAAGGGCAGAGTAAAGTGAAGTCCAGGGCGCAGTGGGGGGGGGGGGGGGGCGGCAAAATTAGGATTCGCCTAGGGTGTCAAAGATCCTTGCACCAGCCCTGCCTAGGATCCCCCCTGTTTCATTTATGGCCCCTTCCCACACACTTGGCCCACATCTTGAATCGTTTTTACTTTAACAACCTCTATAGATTGCTGTATCTGTGCGCCCCGTAATAAGCAGAGGTTGTCCTTCTGGTATGTATAAATTTAGAATGTTTGGAAGGCTTGTGGCCAGGCAGGATGATGGCAGCTGCTAGGGAAGCTGTAATAATACGTCTTTCTATAGCACAGTAATTACATTTCAGAGACCCGCTAACCCAATATAGACCCAGCTGGTCACCTTTAAAACAAGACAAGATGGGGAAGAGTCATCAATCTCCGTCATGGAAGTATAATGGTAATGTGGAGTTTCAACCAATCAATGCTGACCATCCATTTGTATGTATAGACATGTACGGAGCTGGAATAAAATGTAAGCGAAGGACCTACATGACTGGGTGGAAGAAACTACCAGGCTATAACGGGTTACATTTATGGGGTTGGATATACAAGGGGGCTCTCACCTGATTGGACGAGCTACGGGGTGATGGCGAGGAGCGAAGGGGCGTCACTTGCAAATTGAAAATTGTAGGAAAAGCATCCCTCCAGCCCTGGTGAAGGTCTGTTTACAGTTATGGTAGAAGATGGTTGCTGGCAGTTGGGGTCCTTGACAAGGGTATACAGTATGAGGTATATTGATAAAACGGTGGGAACCATCTCAGGTATGGAGTCCTCCCGGTTGGTCTGGTTCTGTCTAGACCCGTGGTTCTCAACCTGGGGGTCGAATAAAGATTTGGCAGGGGTCACCGCATCCTGGGCTCTTCCTGAATCCCGCACCGCTCTCCCAGCCTTTTTGCAACCGCCCAGCAGGGCAGTCTTTGGAGCCTGTGGATGCCCAGAGGCGCCCGCGCCGCCCACTCAGCCTCTTCGCAGGCGCCCATTCAGTTCACGGCATGGCTGGGGGGCAGAGACTAGAGGTCAGGCTGACTGGTGAGGAATGTGAAATGGGAGGGGCTGGAGGAGACCCTATCTCCTGATTTTGTCATAGGTGTCACTGCTACGAGACACCACAAAGTCGGAGACACTGAAGCTGGAGACCGTAACACTACCTGTGATTATAGTTGCCATTAAAAGGACTCAGGAAGAGCTAAATGTCCGTGGGTTAGTGGCGCAAATTACTTGACTTGGGTGCTGACAACCCACGCTACGAAAATAATTTTACTGTTGGGGGTCCCCACAATTTTATTAAGGGGTCAAGGCACTAGAAGGTTGAGAACCACTAGTCTAGACTGACCAAGTAGTTAAGGCGGTAGGGGTCTGTAGTCCGTTAGGGTAGTCCTTGAGGCAAAACCTGACTTGGCGGTACCACAGATTCCAAAGTCGTGGAAGCTGGTGTCGTCAAGGATCTGCAACCAGTTATTCATATTTGAGCTGGAGTATTTACAAATGTCCCCCCCCCCCCCCCCCCTCATTTGAGAACTGGAGGTGTGTGTCTGTGTAAATCCAGGAAGAGAACAGGCAGCAACTTCCGCTGCCCACAGTTAAAATGGCTGCAACCAGACTTGGCGGAGGGAGATTTGTGCAGCATATTTGGCGAGTACAGAATCGCAGTGTAGCACTACCCCCTCAGGAGCCGCTGGTTGTTTTGGGTCCGGCGTATTAAGTTACCTTGTAATGTCTCTAGGGGTAGTAGCGGTGAGTAGCAGTAGTGAGCGAATGTACAGTCATCCGATGGGTTTTTTAAATGCTTTATTCCAAGGCCCAACGGCAAACATCAACATAAGATAGGATAGGAAAGGTTGATGAAGTAGTAGAACAAGTGCGATATCAGGCCTTGGATGATAAGGAAAGCAAGCCTGCTTTTAGCAGCAATGTACCAATGCATCGCCACTCTAGCCAGAGTGGGTGAAGTGCCTCCGGACAGACTTCTGCCACAAGCCTGGCAGATGAAATGTCACTTTAGGTCGCTGAGAAGAACAGACCTGGCTCGGGCCTCTGCCACAGGCCTAGTACTTCAATACTCCAATGAACAAAACGAATTGACTAAATCCTCCCAGTAAATGCAATAAAGGGGTCACTGGTTGACAGCTGCCATGTACCTGTCAAGGCCTTGGTGACCGGATCCTCTCAATAAAGTTTAGGGGCCTAGTAGCCACTGGGACCCCTCTCAACGTCAGGATGTAGCCTCGCGTGGAATGCAACTCCGGCCAGGTGGGCCATGCTGGCGGGGTCCGTGGACGCGCACACCCTGAAGGTGGATGCTGCACCTGGACCCCGCAAAGAGAACCAAGAATCATGCCGCCTGTCACAAATATACCCTCCCCCAGCATGCCTCGCGAGGTCCAACTCCTCTAATTGGTTGCTGGGGAAAAGTGTCTCTGCCAGAACCCCTCTAGCGCCACCTGCCGCCCAGGGATGTGATCGCATCCCTGGAGCGCAGTCTGGCCTACAGGACAGTTCTGGAGGACAGCAGCCTGAAATGTAACAAATTACGAATGGCAGCCAAATAACTCTCCCATTCACCCACTAACTTTAGCGTAGTGCCTGTACTAAAAGTAAGGGGGCGCTACAACAGTATATATAAAATAATATGCAAAGTGGTTGGAGGGAAGCTTCAGAATGGAAAATATGTTTTTATTACAAATTATGTGAGCAGACTGCAGTTCCTCATTAAAGGGGTTGTAAGGGTTTGTTTTTTATTTTCTAAATGCGTTCATTTTTTTAAAGGGGAGTTCCAGGCATTTTTCATGTTTAAAAAGCCAGCAGCTGCAAAAAGTGTAGATGCTGGCTTTTAATAAACATTCACTTACCTGCTCCAGCGTTCCAGCGACGCGCCGACCGGGGCTCCGCTCCTCTCCCACCCTCTCCATCCGGCTACTGTGGGCACCCAGTCGTGACAGCTTTCGGCTTCACGCCGGCACTCACTGCGCTGTCTGATTGGAAAGGCTACCGCCTGGGACCTGTCACGTGTCATAGGCGATCGCCTACAGGGAGGGGCCACCAAAAGGCGATATGACATATCACCTTAGCGGCCCCTCGGCTGAAGGAGGAAGTGGGACAGGATGTCCCACTCCTCCTGAAGCCCCCACTACCCCCCCCCCCCCCAAAAAAAAAATTACATGCCAAATGTGGCATGTAAGGGGGCAAGGAGTGGATTAAGCGGAAGTTCCAGTTTTAGGTGGAACACCACTTTAAGCTAGTGCATTGTTGGTTCACTTACCTTTTTCCTTCGACTTCCCTTCTAAATGTTTTATTTTTTTCTGTTTGTTTTCTTTGTCTGAATTTCTCACTTCCTGTTCCTCCTCAGTAAGGTGTTCTGGCTGACTAACCCCCAGACAGATGATGGGGGCAATCTTAATGAGAAGAAACGGGAAGTGAGAAATTCAGACAAAGGAAAAAAAACATAGAATCCACAGATTGCATTTAGTAGCTCTGCTTTAGCATATGTGGGGTTAAGCCGTACATATTATGGAGATGAATGACTGACTATCTTTCTCATCCATCTGCCTGCTCCTCCCCCCCGTAAATTGCACCTTTCCACTTTTACTAATATAGACTTGCATTCCTCCATCTGCCTGGAAGAGTTAATGGTGTGACATTGGGACTGTCCCAGGGGACCACATCCTGCGTCTCTCATCCTCCCAGGGAATAACCCCCCCCCCCCCTTCTTTTTTTTTTTTTTTTTTTACCCATCTCTGTCCCCCCTCCCCCAGGCTTTCTCTTCCATTAGCGGAGTCCTGCCAACCAGCTCATCTATTATTCATACTGTGTTTTGGTATGAAAGCAGCAAACGTATTATGGCTGCGCAGTCCTGCTGTCTCGCTGCCCTTTGCACGTTGTCGCGCTGAAATTTTCTATTGGAGGATACTGTCAGCGCTGCTTTCAGCTCATCGGAAATTAATCTTGGGCCGAACGGCATTAATGTGTTGGTTTTTTGGCTTCTGAAAACTGGCGCAGCGGTTTTTGGAATTTTGAAAATGCTTAAAGAGGGATTCCACCCGCAAATTTTATTATTATTTTTTAAGTCAGCAGCTCCTAACGGTGTAGCTGCTGACTTTGAATAAGGACACTTATCTGTCCTACTTGCCTGCGCTGATGGCCCCCCCGATGCCGATCCTCGATCCTGGCAGCTCCAGGCGCCGCCATCAACAGTAAGGGAAACAGGCAGTGAAGCCCGTTTCCTACTGCGCATGTGCGAGCAGCGTGGCGCTTTGTGAATGGTCCGGCTGCTTTCTGGGATGCACACAGTTCCCAGAATGCAGCGCGCCTCATTCACTAGATTTTTGGAATACATTTTTTTTTTCCAGGGTGGAACTCCGCTTTAACCACTTGTCCACTGGGCCTATTTTGGTACTTCTCTCCTTCATGTAAAAATCACATTTTTTTTTTTTGCTAGAAAATTAATCAGAACCCCCAAACATTTTATATATATATATATATATATATATATATATATATATATATATATATATATATATATATATATATATATATATATATATATATATATATATATATATATAGCAGACACCCTAGGGAATAAAATGGCGGTCATTGCAACTTTTTTTTCTCGCATGGTATTTGCGCAATAATTTTTTTATGTTACGCCGAGTAAATAGATACCCAACATGTCACGCTTTAATATTGCGCACACTCATGGAATGGCACCAAACTTCAGTACTTAAAAATCTCCATAGGTCACACTTTAACATTTTTTACAGGTTACTATTTTCGAGTTACAGAGGAGGTCTAGTGCTAGAAATGTTTCACACGCTCTAACGCCTGCAACTGTACCTCACATGTGGGGTTTGAACTGCGTCTACGTATGTGGGCGGGACTTGCATGCGTGTTCGCTTCTGTGCGTGCCTGGGCCTCCGACGGTCATAAAGATGCCTGGTGACTATGTGGCAGGCACTATGAGATAAGGCCAGTTGGCACAATTCAAGGAAACCCCTCACAACCTCTGAAGGAACCCTAGGGCTTCACTGAACCCTGGTTAAGAATGGCTGCTCTAGACCATTCATCTTAATCAAAATCTTCCCATAGGATGTTCTATACCTGTAAAATCCTTCCTTCTGCAGACTTAGTCTAAGACACCTGTTGGGTGCCACCATCTTGGGTATGATGTCAGTAGACTCAGAGCTGTCACTGAAGTGACATTCTATAACGGTGGTCTCCAAGCTGCAGCCCTTTGCCTTCTTTTCTATCCGGCTCTTGAGGCACCATTTCTCCTCCTGTCACCATCCTTTTTCCTTATCTGAGCCCATCTGTTCCAGCGATGTGCATTAGTACAACGGTTCCCACCGCTGTCTTTCTCCTCATTGGACAGATTGATAGCCTGGTTCCCTACTGCGCATGTGTGAGTTGCGCTGCACGTCCTCACTGGTCCCCGCTGTCTTCTGGGACCTATGTGTCTCCCAGAAGACAGCGGGGAGGGACGAAAGAGAAGCTGTACATGGCGTAGATCGCCGCGGAGCCTGCGGCGATCTATTGCCGGAAGTGGGGGGAAAAATGCCTGTATTAGACTGGTATCTGCTCACCCCCCCCCCCAAAAGGTGCTAATTGTGACACCCTAGGTCAGGACTCGACAAAATCCGGGCACCAGGTCACAATTGCGACAAGAAATTGTGACCTGGTGACCGCGCCTGCCGGTAATTGAGGCTGCGGCTTTGCGGCCTCAATTACCGGCCGTTGCGGGCCCGCCGCGATCGTGTGGCGGGGGATGTGGGTGCGCACTGAGGCACAGGATCCTGGTATGGTATGCGGGCCCGCGACGGCCGGTAATTTAAGGCTTTGCAGCCTTGTGAAGGCCTAAGCTTCCTTCTGTGACCTGGCACCATCTGGTGGTGGCCGTTGGCATTACAAGTAAAACAGCAGTTCTAATGTGTTTTTTTTTTTTATTTTATTTTTTTTTACTTTTTTTCACTGCAATCTCCTTACCTCTAATTAGAACCCCCAAACATTATGTATATATATTTTTTTATTCTAACACCCTAGAGAATAAAATGAGAATTGTTGCAATACTTTCTGTCACACCGTATTTGTGCAGCGGTCTTACAAGCACTTTTTTGAGGGACAAAATACACTTTTTTTTTTTTTTTTTAATAAAAACATAAGACAACAGTAACGTTTTTTTTTTTTATTTTTTTTTTTCCTTTTTTTTTTTTTTTTTATATAGTGAAAGATTAATACACAGAGTAAATTGATACCCAACTTGTGACGCTTTAAAATTGCCGACAAACTTTTTTACCCTTTAAAAAATTCTACAAGTTGCATATTTTGAGTTACAGAGGAGGTCTAGAGCTAGAATTATTGCTCTAACGATCGCAGCAATACCTCACATGTGTGGTTTAAATACCGTTTACATATGCGGGCGCTACTCAGTTATGCGTTCGCTTCGGCGTGCGAGCTTGGCGGGATGGGGCGCGTTTTCTGGCTCCCAACTTTTTTTTAGCTGGCTCCTAAATGCCAAGCAAATTTGTAAAACCCTGCCCTAGGTCAGGGCTGTGACAACGCAGGTCAGGGCTGTCTTTAACACAGGGCAAAAAGGGCAGCTCCTCCAGTCCCAGTCATTGTTGTGGGGTTCAAAGCAGCTGCCCCTTGAGTCTACACTGCCTGCAAGTAGTTAAGTGGATTTGGGAAGGCCCAAGAAAATGTTTGCCCAGGGTCCAATCAATATTAAAGACAGACCTGCCGCAGGTAATCGCTGGCAGTCACAGATAGTTGCAGCCACCGTCGGCTCATGTTATACAATGACAGGCTGATGACAGCTGCAACTCTTTGCTCTCACCTGCCGTTCCAGAGGCAGGAATCCGCAGATTCTTTCCTCTGGGTGTGCTAATGGCCCATGTGAATGGATCCTAAGAGTGGGCTGTGCTAGTTTAAGTACAGTAAATTCCCAAAAGTGGAGGTTACAATCCAAGAGCCATACAAGTCTTGCCAGTGGTCCAGAAATAAATGGACCGTCCATAAAAAATTCAGGAAGGTTAAGCGATCTATGAGCTCCGAGTTCAGATGTCCATAAAATGTATTGATTCCCCCCCCCCCTCCCCCCCCTGTGTTTGAATATGAGCCAGCTGCAGTGTTTTACTGACATGTTACAGAGCGATATTGAGTCGCTGATGTTGCTCTGTGTTTATAAAAATGTTAGTCGCCTGGCTGTCATGCTGTCAGTTACTGGCCTGGAGCAACCGTCTAACACCGATATACGTCGGTAGAATGGCACGGCTGAACAACCCTCTCTAAACGCGAATATCACAAATCTTTAGCAATGCACATGGTCAACGCGGCTAGGCTCTGCATACCAACACACTGGCGCTCATTGGCCACACCCACCATTAGGGAATGGCTGTCTAGAGTAGCAAAGATGGCAGAATTGGAGGAGTTAATTTCTATCTCTCAGGAACGGTTACAACTGTTCACGCAATCCTGGGCTTGTTGGATCCACTTCACAACCTCTGATCGCTACAAATCCCATTTCCCCACCTAAAGCGTGATTAGCCTGGCGGTTTCGAGATTTTGCTTGACGCTATATACCCTTTCCCCAGGCTGCTGTGTTGGGGAGTGATGCGACGGAGGAGTGGCCCCCACATTCCGCTCCTGCCTCCCCCCCTCCTTTTTTTTTCTCTCGACCACACCCCTCTTTTATCATCTTTCTGCCCCCTCCTTCTCCCTATTCCTTATTTTCTTTTCTAGTTCACCACCCCACCTCTGGAATTTGTTCCCACACTGACAGTGGATCCATGTCCAACTTGTTGTCCCACTCTGACCACCTGTTCATTCAGGACTTAAACATATTTCTACCCTTATTCACTCCTGTTACAACTCTAAGGCCCCATGCACACGAGAAGCAAATGCAAACACATCTGAACTCGCGTTTCAACGTTTTGCCGTGTTTTGCCGCGTTTTACCGCGTTTGCGGCTATCAGCGTTTATAGCACAGACATTGTAGACCCTCCCAAAGCTCTGAAAGCTATATATTTTTAACTATTTCTGCCATTTTCAACAGAGAGAGCAGCAGCAGCAGACTTTCATATGCAGACTTGCATACTTTCATTTGATTCTTCTTTTTTGAAATGGATCTCATATTGAATGTATGCCAAGAAATTGTCCATACGTTGCTCTTGCTGAGGCTTCAAAGCCGTCGCAAACTACGGGAGAGATCCGTTGGCAGAGCTCGTCACTATTGGACCCATCCGTTGATGGCACAGAGATTTTCAGTTGGCTATTTTACCAATATGTATGTCCAGCTGCGTACTTATCCAGAGAAATTTTTTTACTTTTTCAAATTTCGAATTTTTCAAATTCTGAAGTACGAAAATTGAAAAATGTGTAATTCAAAAATGGAAACATTTCGTAAAACAACATATTTGTATGTCTCTTCCCGCCCGGCCAATAGCAAATTTACGGCCGGGAAGTGGTTATGAAATCGTGACTGGTCGTTCTCAAACGTCCAGCACGATTTCATGCCGCACGCGCCCGTGGGGGCGCGCACGCGGCATCACAATTGACACCCTTCACCGATACTCTCCGGCGGAGGCTCGCTACCACGTGATCAGCCGTGTCCAAATCACGGCTGATCACGATGTAAACAGGGAGAGCCGCCGACGGCTCTTCCTCACTCGCGTCTGACAGACGCGAGTACAGGAGAGCCGATCGGCGGCTCTCCGGACAGGGGGGTTCGCGCTATTGTTTATCAGCGCAGCCCCCCCTGTATGCCCACACTCCACCAGATGCCCACACTGGCAGGGCAAAGAAAATAAAAACGTAAAAAAAAAAATTCAGAAAAAAAAAAGATGCCACAGTACAACATACTGACTGGCAAACATTGCCACCCCAAGTGTCCTTCAGTGCCACCCTCCGTGCCAATCCATGCCCAGTGCCCACCTATCAGTGCCCATCTAAGACCCAAAGTACCCATCAGTGCCACCCATGAGTGCCCATCAGTGCTGCCTATGAGTGCCCATCAGTGCGCCTATGAGTGCCCATCAGTGCTGCCTAATGCCCATCAGTGCTGCCTATGAGTGCCCATCATTTGAGTGCCCATCAGTGCCGCAACCAGCGCCGCCTTCAGTGCAATGCCACCTTTTTTAGTGCCGCCATTTGCCCGTAATTGAAAGAGAAAACATACTTATTTACAAAAAAGAAAGAAAAAAATAAAAATTATTTTTTTTCTAAATTTTTAGTCTTTTATTAGTTGCGCAAAAAATAAAAACTCAGAGGTGATCAAATACCACCAAAAGAAAGCTCTTTTGTGGGAAAAAAGGACGGCAATTTTGTTTGGGTACAGTTAGCATAACGCGCAATTGTCATTCAAAGTGTGACAGTGCTGAAAGCTGAAAATTTTCGGCAAGGTGTGTAAGTGCCTGGTATGGAAGTGGTTGAATTGATTGATGCCCCACATTTTTCTGGTTTAAATTTTTATTTCTTTGTTAATTATTTATTTTGAAATACAAAAAAAACATTGAAACAAAAAAAATGAAATTTCCACAAATTTCGAATTTCAATTTTTTCAACTTTCGAAATTTGGAAATCGAATTTTTCATTCGAATTTTTCAAAATTTAGAATTTTCGTTTTCAAATTTAATTTTTCAAATTCAGAATTTAAAAAATCGAATTTTTCAATTTTTGAAATTTTCGTAGAAATTTCAATTTTTGATTTTTTTTTCGAAATTTCATTCAAAATTTGAACAATTCGAAAATTGAAAAATTCGAAATTTGAAAATTTTGAAATTTGAAAAATTCGAATTTCGAAAATCGAAATTCCGAAAATTCGAATTTTTCAATTTTCGAATTTTAAATTTAAAAATGTTCAAAATGTTTCAATTTTCGTATTTGAAAATTTGAGAAATTAGAAATTTTGAGAAATTAGAAATTTTGAGAAATTTGAAATTTTGAGAAATTTGAAATTTTGAGAAATTCGAAAATTGATTGTCCACTTGCCACATCACCTGCCACAAGTTGTGGATTGTCCACTTGCCACTTCACCTGCCACATCACCTGTTCACATCACCTGGCCACGTCACCTGCCACAAGTTGTGGATTGTCCACTGGCCACGTCACCTGCCACATCACCTGTTCACATCACCTGGCCACTTCACCTGCCACAAGTTGTGGATTGTCCACAATGCAATGCAAGCAATTACAGTTGTTTAGGTTTTTTTAATGTTTTTTTCATCATTTGCCATCATTTTTGAGATTCCTAATGTAAAAAAATAGGTCACCTTTAAAAACGCCTATAAACAAAATCGCGGCAAAACGCTGGTACCGTTTTGCCATGATTAGCAGTGTTTTGCCGCAATTTGCGTCTGAAACGCGAAAACGCCAAAAGCGTCTGAACCCATTTTTTTGCTTCTGAAATAACGAGCCTAAACCCAACTGCTTTAAAACGCAAAAAAACGTGAATGTGTGCATGGACACATAGGATAACATTAAATATGTTCAGGGGCAGTTGAAAAAAATGCCCAAATGCCTCTGAACTTGAGTTTACCAGCGTCTCGTGTGCATGGGGCCTAAGTCAGGTACGGGTAGACTAAGCTACTTCCCCTATAATGGGACAACTTTTGCATCTTCCGGGGCAACTCTGCCCTACAAAAATGATATGTCAGATGTACTCTTCTACCTTTTATACCATGTTCTGATTTCCATGTTTCTTTTCGTTTACTAATGTTCTTTTCTGTTTGATTCATGCTCCAATGTTTTGTCTAATGCACATATTGTTTTGGGTTTGTCAATGAAGTTCTCTATATATATATATTTGTTTTTGGAATATGCAACCTGACAAATGTTTGTATTGTAATCTTGATTTTTGCCTCAATAAAAACCTTTTGTGGAAAAAAAAAATGGCACGGCTGGGCAAGGTGACGCATATCTACGTCACTTCGAATTTCCCGTGCCCCTGCCGTGAGCTCTGTGCCTGTGGGACCCATAGACTCTGTCCGCCGGTGTCCCGCGATCAGGTCACAGAGCTGCAGAACAAGGAGAGGCCAGTGTAAACAAGGCATCTCCCCGTTCTGCGTAGTGGCACAGCACTGATCGTCTGCTCCCTCTCATCGGGAGCATCAATCAGTGACGTGTCACTGGTAGCCACGCCCCCTAACAGTTAGAATCACTCCTTAGGACACGCTTAACCCCTTCCTTAAGGTGACCAGATTTTTAAAATGAAATCCGGGGACATATTTTTTTTTACCCGTAGCAGCCCCCGCAGCCCGCCTCAGTCTCTCCAGTCTCATTCTCCGGGCCCCCGGCTACTACTGGGTGGGGAGCGGAGGAAGATCAAGGAGATAAGCAGGCAGGCAGTTGGCTGGGACTTGAGCCAAGGCAGAAGAACATGCGAGCGGAGCTGAATGGGCATGCGCCCGAAACTGAAGAAATATTCCCTCCACTCCGACAAGCACATGATCATCAGAAATGGGCACAGATAATGGAAAAAAACCTTCCCTTACCTAGTAGGAGCAGTGGAGTGGGGGGTGGTGTAATTCAGTCCCTGTTCAAATCCAATACGGGGACAAAACCGGGGACAGTGTCCTCAATCTGGGGACTGTCCCCCTGAAACCGGGGATGTCTGGTCACCCTACCCTTCCTAGCCCCTAATGGTTAACCCCTTCACTGCCAGTCACATTTACACAGTAATCGGTGTATTTTTATAGCACTGATTGCTGTATAAATGTGACTGGTCCCAAAATAGTGTCAAAAGTGTCCAATGTGTCCGCCCTAATGTCGCCGTCACGATAAAAATCAACATTAAAGTTCATGTTCGTGTAAAGGCAGGCGTTCCAATACTTTTGGTAATATAGTGTACTTTTAATCTGTGTATGGGATGAAGTATTTTACAGTCTGATGCCAGTCTGCCGCAGGTGGACATTTGATGGCAGCCAGCCCTCCATTGGCACTTGATGTATCGGTAAAAACAGAAGGACGGGTTCTCTTTCACACAAGGTAGAACATTTTGATTCGGACGCATTTTGGAATCCTCTAAGTTCCCTGAGAGAATAGAAGATTGCATACAGCCCTCTGCGTTTCCTCAACACCCATCCTGCCTGTTCCCGGCTCTGCATGCTCATGGGATGATCCAGAGTCAGGCCAAGATCGGAATTCCCAGGGTTTAACCCTTCCAGCCCTGTCTGATGTTTAACAGGAATGTGGACATAGCAGGAGGGCCTATTGCTGAGTCAGTGGAAGGAAATGGAGTGGGGGGGGGGAATCACTAAATAAGATATTAATGAGGTCCGGACTCATGGGAAACGACTTTACATTATCCGTCTGGCCTGCTCATATCAAAGGAAGCTCTTCATATTTGACATCCTAAAACCTCTTCTGTACTATAGCAATAGTAAATTTGCTATTTCCAAACCTCTCTGTAGAAATCCGTCCATCCGTATTGTGTTTTGGCACGTTGTCTAAATCGTGAACTTCCAGGTTTGTGTAACAGTGAGGGTTTCAACACCAATTCACCTTTGTAACTCCATGCTTGCTTAAAGGGTTTGTAAAGGATTTTTTTATTTTTTTATCTTAATAGCTTCCTTTACCTTAATGAAGTGCTGTTTTCATGTCCTCATTGTTCGTGTTTGCTCTCAAGTTGCTGTAATCCTTCTCTGATCTCCACACTTCCTGGTTGTCTGTTTCCTGATGACCACAGTGCTGGGAGCTTTCTCTCTGTGGTCACTAATCAAGGAGGTGTGATTACTGTGTGTCTAAAACCCCTCGGCACCAATCAGTTTTGTTTTTTACAAACCATCACTGCCCTGTATTGGCTCTGTGGCTCTGTACATCACAGAAGCAGGAAACGGCATGCAAAAACAAAACAAACTGTAGGTACATTTATATGATTGATTTTGATCTATTTTTAACTTTTTTTAAATGTATCGGTTAACTATTATGTCTCTATACCCTGTAGACAGTCACTTCAGCAAAAAAATTAATAAATCCTTTACAACTCCTTTTAACCACTTAAGGACCCCCGCACGCACATATACGGCCACAGAATGGCACGTACAGGCACAAGGGCGTAAATTTACGTCCCCGCCTGAGTGCGGTTCGGGGGTCCCATCGGGACCCCCTCCGCGGCGTGCGGGGGTCCCCCTACCTCTGGGAGCGATCCGGGATCTGCGGGCGGATGTCCGTGATATCCGCCCCCCCCGCGATCGCTCCCAGCCAATGGGAGCGCGCTCCCAGCCTGTCACTTCCTCCTCCTGTGTTTACACAGGAAGGAGGAAATGATGTATTCTCTCATCGCAGCGCTGTTTCCCAGCGCTGCTGATGAGAGAAGACATCACAAGTAAGTGTGCACCAACACAACACTGACACACACTCACATAGGCATATTAACCCCTTGTGATCGCCCCCCCCCCACCCCCCTGTCACAGTGTCACTGAATGCAGTGATTTAATCACTGCATTTAGTGTCAGTGTGACATGCAGTGTAAAAAACAGTTAGTGTTAGGTTCAGGATAGCCCCCCCACCCCCCCTAATAAAGTTTTAACCCCCTGATCACCGCCCTAGTTAACCCTTTCACTCCCTATTGCCAGCGTCACTAAGCGATCATTTTTCTGATCGCTGTATTAGTGCCGCTGTTCCCGCTAGGTAGCTATTTTTTTTTATTGCGATTTTTTTTTTTTTTTAATAAAGACATGTGGCTAAAGAAATTTTGGCCTAAATGTTTGACTAAAATTTAGTTTATTTGATTTTTTTTTTAACAAAAAGTAAAAAATAGTGTTTTTTTTTTTCAAAAATGTCGCTCTATTTTTGTATATAGCGCAAAAAATAAAAATCGCAGAGGTGATCAAATACCACCAAAAGAAAGCTCTATTTGTGGGAAGAAAAGGACGCAAATTTTGTTTGGGAGCCACGTCGCACGACCGCGCAATTGTCTGTTAAAGCGACGCAGTGCCGAATCGCAAAAACACCTTGGGTCATTTACCAGCGTATTGGTCCGGGTCTTAAGTGGTTAAGAATGAAGCTCTATTATATAAGGTTGTACATGGATTGGAAAAGGGAGCACTTTTCCTGTTCTGCCAACCAACCCACAGCTGCCAGCAGGGCCGTCTTAATAGTATCATGGGCCCCTGGGCAAAGTAATGCTCTGGAGCCCCTACAATGGAGACGGTGCAGGTAAACAGACATTAAGTAGGTAGGATGGAGCTCCACATTAACTACATGAACAATCATTCTGTACAGCAAAGAAACAGTAGGAAAATAATACATACATAAAGTAACAAAGCTGTCCTGTGTATATAATATATCTGCTAGATTGATGCCTCCCCAGCACTCTGACCCCTCTACACCCCAGATATCCCCCCTGAATTCTGACCCCCCCTACACCCCAGATATCCCCCCTGAACTATGACCCCTCTACACCCCAGATATCCCCCTAACACTCTCAGTGCCATCATGGGGTCCTGAATTTCCTGATTGTGGCATCTCAGGTAAATACTGTGTTGTGACCACCTAGATTAGAGATGGCGAACCTTGGCACTCTAGATGTTTTGGAACTACATGCTCATGTACTCTGCAGTAAAGTTGAGCATCATAGGAAATGTAGTTCCAAAACATCTGGGGTGCCAAGGTTTGCCATCACTCTCCTAGATGGAGCTGATGGCCATAGGAGGGTGAGGAAGGGAAGCTGGCAGGGCTGCAGTGGAAAGGGGCACACAAGCAGCAGGGGGAATTAAATCCTGGACAGGGCAGGTGATCAGTGTGGTGAGGGTACAATTACTGGAACCGATCCCCCTGTGTGACTCCACCTTGCAGCAGCTGAAAACCAGTTGGAAGGGGAGAGGAGGGAAATCCGGCAGTGTTGTAGGGGAAAGGCGCACATGGGGGACCCAGAAAGCGGAGGTAAGTGGACAAGAGGGGGGTGATTGTGACCTCTGTCGTTCCAGAAAGGTCTCCTGGACCAATCTGCATTCTAGGGATGTGGTATCATCTCCGGCCAGCAGTTGACACCAGCAGGATTTCTGGCAGAGCAAGTCTTCCCCAGCAGCCAATTAGAGGAGTTCCTCCCTCCCAGGGCATGCTGGGGAAGAGTATATCTGTGACAGGTGCGGGGTGCGGCATCCACCTTCAGGGTGTGCGCACCTATGGGCCCCGCCGGCGTGGCCCTCCTGGCCAAGCTTGCAGGCTTCATCGAACCTCAACCGGAGGCAAAAGAGGACCCCAGTGATCTACTGGGTTCCAGGTTCCATTGAAACAGATCTCAGGCTGAGTGCCGCACTAATCGGGGATCTGGTGACCGGGATGCTACAGATATGCTTTACTGTCTCCCGGTGACCCGGGCTGGAGTCCATTGGAAGAATTCGCCCCCCTATATTCATCCATTACAGATCGTTGTTACTAAGAGCTGGATTGCCCATCAACATCCAGGCCTGACACTGCAAGTTCATCCCTTTTTACTCTCATCAACCTTTTCCTTCCTAACTGAAGTTGATATTGGCTGTGTTGGCCTGGAAATAAAGCCTTGGAATGTCTGGACCTCCGCTCACTACTTTGTTCCTGCATCGCACCCCTAGACAACGAAAGAGTCATGTAATGTGCCGAACCCAACAATCAACCAGCGGCTCCTCCGGGGGTAGCGCTACAAAAGCTTTAGTATCACTTTTAAAGGCACACTAAAGTTGTAAAACATTTTTAAAACCTTTTTAAAACATGTAATACTTACCTCCACTGTGCAGCTCGTTTTGCACAGAGTGTCCCTGAACCCTGTCTTCTGGGGTCCCTCGGCGGCTGTCTTGGCTCCTTGGCTCTTGGTGGAAAGCTTTTGCGAGCGCGCTCCCATGATACAACGGCTGGCATAGCCGCCGACTGTATCACTCAACAACGCCCCCCCCCCCCCCCCCCAGCGCGCCGCGTCATGGCTGCGCTGCTATCGATTCATCCAGCCTAGCCAATCAACAGCCAGGCTGGGAACCGAAGAGGATAACGGGACGCGCATGGGACTTTTGAGGGGTGAGGTAAGTAAAATGTTCGGGGGGGGGGGGGCGGTACCATCGGATGTTTTTTCATAGGATGCATTAAGGTGAAAAAACATTTACCTTAACAACCCCTTTAAGCCTTCTGATAACCAAGCTGGAACGGCCAGGGATGACCAGCTGCTCCCCATTATTGGCAAATACATAGTGATGGCAATATCTTCTGCCATGTACCTCCCAACTTTCTGAGATGAGCACAAAGTAGGTGAGGGGCCCATGTCCATAATTGCTGTATACAGATCAGTAAGAATTGATTATAGAATAACTGATCGGTTAAACACAAAGGGCTCTGCCAAGGTTTGCTCACACTTGCATTGCTCTCTAATGACCCAAAGGGATTTTTTTGCACCATTGCTTTTCCATTATACTGGTTTTCTCACCCGCATTTAACAATCCTTAAGAGGTTGGGTGACAGGTTTACTGACAAAAAAGATTAGGGTTTGGTTTCCAAAAAAATGATAGTGTCTTCCAATGAGAGACACTTGGCAACTATGGCATTAGACCATTTGGTGCAAAGGAATGAGCCTGGAATTTTGACGCATTCCAGCGAGGATTTTAGAATGTGTCACTTGTTGTCAGGTTTCAGGGGCTGTAAATTGTGACGGTCTGCAAGGGGTCTGAAGCTGTTTGAGTCAGTAAAACATAAATGATTCTCTCTATTCCCTCATTATCCAGGAAACAATGTGCAAGAGACCCAGGCTGACTCTTCCCAGAGAGAATGGAATGATTCACCGTCTGTGTCATAAATCTAATAAAGGGTCTGTGCCCTCTGTAAATGTATCACTGGCTGAACGCTGCTTATTGACAGCAAACTTTTTATTCTATTCAGTGTTACAAATCAGAACTGATAGTGATATCCTCTTCTGGTGTACCATAGCCATTCAGTTCACGATCCTTGGTGTACCATCTCCATCCATTTCACCATCTACTCCTGGTGACGGTGTACCATCTCCATCCATTTCACCATCTACTCCTGGTGACGGTGTACCATCTCCATCCATTTCACTGTCTACTCCTGGTGACGGTGTACCATCTCCATCCATTTCACTGTCTACTCCTGGTGACGGTGTACCATCTCCATCCATTTCACCATCTACTCCTGGTGACGGTGTACCATCTCCATCCATTTCACCATCTACTCCTGGTGACGGTGTACCATCTCCATCCATTTCACCATCTACTCCTGGTGACTGTGTACCATCTCCATCCATTTCACTGTCTACTCCTGGTGAATGTGTACCATCTCCATCCATTTCACTGTCTACTCCTGGTGACGGTGTACCATCTCCATCCATTTCACTGTCCATCCATTTCACTGTCTACTCCTGGTGACGGTGTACCATCTCCATCCATTTCACTGTCTACTCCTGGTGACGGTGTACCATCTCCATCCATTTCACTGTCTACTCCTGGTGACGGTGTACCATCTCCATCCTTTTCACTGTCTACTCCTGGTGACGGTGTACCATCTCCATCCATTTCACCCTCCTATCATGGAGTACCATATTAATCCGTTCCCCCCTCCTCTCCTGTTGAACCATCTCCATTCACTTCCCCCTTCTCTCCTGGAGTACCATATCAATTTATTTCTCCATCCTTTCCTGGTGTACCAAGTCAATCCATTTCCCCTCTCCTGGAGTACGGCCTCGTACACACAACCGAGAATCTCTTCGTTAACCACTTAAGACCCGGACCAATATGCTGCCAAATGACCCAAGGGGTTTTTGCGATTCGGCACTGCGTCGCTTTAACAGACAATTGCGTGGTCGTGCGACGTGGCTCCCAAACAAAATTTGCGTCCTTTTCTTCCCACAAATAGAGCTTTCCTTTGGTGGTATTTGATCGCCTCTGCGATTTTTATTTTTTGCGCTATATACAAAAATAGAGCGACATTTTTGAAAAAAAAACAATATTTTTTACTTTTTGTTATAAGAAAAATCAATAAACTAAATTTTAGTCAAACATTTAGGCCAAAATTTATTTAGCCACATGTCTTTAGTAAAAAAAAAATCGCAATAAAAAAAAATTAGCTACCTAGCAGGAACAACGACACTAATACAGCGATCAGAAAAATGATCGCTTAGTGACGCTGGCAATAGGGAGTGAAAGGGTTAACTAGGGCAGTGATCAAGGGGTTAAATCTTTATTAGGGGGGGTACAGGGGCTACCCTTAACCTAACACTAACTGACTGTCACATTGCCTGTCACACTGACACTAAATACAGTAATCATACATGTATGATTACTGCATTCAGTGACACTGTGACATGGGGGAGGGCGATCGCGGGGGTTAAATGTGACTATGTGTAGTGTTAGTGCAGACTTACTTGTGATGTGATCTCTCCTCAGCGGTGGTTGAAAAAAACGCAGAGGGGGAGAGATCACATTGCTTCCTTCTTCCTGTGTTTACACAGGAGGAGGAAGTGACAGGGCGGACGCGCACATTGGCTGGGAGGGATCGTGAGGGGGCGGACAAAAACGAATAGCCGCCCCCTCTTGTCGGATCGCTCCTACAGCCGCGCGGACCGCCGCATGTACGGGGGGGGGGGGGGGGTCCGATCGAACCCCCCCCCCCAAGGCACCAACATATATATACGTTGATGTGCCTGTCGGTGCCATTCTGCCAACGTAAATGTACATGCGGCGGTCCTTAAGTGGTTAATGAAACGTCGTTTTCCTCGACGAGTTCCTTTGTCAGGCTTGTCGAGATTCTTGTCCAGCTTTCTTTGCATACACACTGTCAAGACCAAATCTCGTCATTCTCAAACACTGTGACGTACAACGCGTACGACAGGATTATAAAGGGGAAGTTTGATTCCACTAGCAAAAGCAGCCCCAAGGGTGGCGTCAATCTCATATTACTGCGGGTTAGTAAAAGTTTGGTGAGAGACATTTGCACTTTTCAGTTTGTTACAGCGTAACGAATGTGCTATCTCCATTACGAACGCTACTTTTACCGAAGGTGCGCTCCCTCTTTTTTTCTCGTCGAGTTCCACGACAGTTTTCTCAATGAAAAACGTACACACGACCGTTTTTTCTTGGGGGGGAGCGCTGCCACCAAGTTTCTTGATGGATTCTGTTGAGGAAAACGGTTGTGTGTATGAGGCCTTGAATCTCTATCCATTTCCCCCTCCTCTCCTGGTGTGCCATCTCCATCCATTTCCCCCTCCTCTCCTAGTGTACCATCTCCATCCATTTCCCCCTCCTCTCCTGATGTGCCATCTCCATCCATTTCCCCCTCCTCTCCTAGTGTACCATCAGTGCCCACAGTCTCAATGAGGATGCCGGCCGGGGAGGGGGTGGGAGGAGCGGAGCCCCGGTCGGCGCGTCTCTGGAACGCTGGAGCAGGTAAGTGATTGTTTGTTTATTAAAAGCCAGCAGCTACACTTTTTGTAGCTGCTGACTTTTAATAAACATACATTTTGGCTGGAACACCCCTTTAAGTGGTAGACTTTCCTAATTTACATACAGAAGTCTATTGCATTGATGTAAAAGACAAAGTGATACAATGTTTAGACTTAACATGCCACTGATGAAATGTTTTAACTTGGCAGACTGCCCAGACTTTTGAAGGCTGAGAGCAGAGAAAAAAATTCTCTGCATACTAAAGGCGAAACCCTTTGGCAAGATCGCAACGGGGAAATAATCGCGATAACGATTCTTGACCATTAATCATCCAGCTCTATTAGACGGTGCTTTATAAATCCAAATGTCATTCAGCTATGGAGCTTTAATTTTCAGGGCTGGTTAGATCAAGGTTTAAAGTGACAGAGGGAAAATAATTAAGGGTTAATTCAGGGGGTTTTATCTCCAACCTCTTTGCTTTTCTTTGCAGGACACAGCTTGTGGCAAGCACAGCACTATGAAGTGCCTCCTGCGCTGTGGCATTGTGATATCTTTAACTTTTCAGTCCAACAAGACTGTCTATTACTCTGAAATTCCTCTAGCGCCGTTCTATGGAAGCAGTAGGTTTAAAGAGCACACCAAATGCTTAAAATAACTTCTTTATTTTCTTCATATATAACACTGCTTCTTTTGCAGCAGACAGTCCATGTACAAAAACACGTGTTGAATAAAGTATAACAGAAAGTGGTGGTTCAAATATTTAATCTTGTCATTTAACATAAGATGGTGGATATATTTCTTTCTTCAGTATTTACTCTCTCTCTGTAAGTTATTAAAGCATTCTCTAATTTCTCTGAAAGGTATAACTCTGTGGTTTGCAACTTGGTTTGGTTTAGTTCAGTTAGGTGAGGTTGATTTTAGTTTATGAATTAGTTCGGTGGCACTATTTGTAAACGCATAACCAGTTCAGTATACAGCTCCAATCATATTATCTACAATAGGAACATATATATAACTGCATGACATACCTAATTTGGCCCCTTTGCTTCCATAAAACTGAACTCTGGTTTTGTGTGTCTGCTCTGTTCTCTGTCTGTGGTGGAAAAGATTTTGCAGCCCATGTGCTGGGAACTTTCCATACAGAATGGATGCAAAGCTGGCTGTGATAGGTCAAGACTCTTGCTGAATGTGAGATTTGCTGTGATTGGCCAAGGCTTATGATGAGTCACAAAGGCTTAACTCTATACTTTCTGGTATGAATTCTACTGTGTTATTGCTTACCTCTTCTGTCATATACATTCTTAAAGGCATATTTTTTCTTTTGCTCTTGTGAACACAACATACAACTGTTATATGACATCCATCATAAAACCACAGTGAATAACTTTGTTTAAACATGTGCACTACATTTAGGTTCTTAGCAGGTTTAGCTGTATATACATGTAGGTTATATTAGCGACCTAGGACAGGTTCTAGCTGGCCAGCTACATAGCTCTCTAAGAATTATGATAAGAGTACCACAAAACGGTAACGCAGTATTTCCGGTCTTTGAGCGTTCTTTTGTCTGAATGGTCCAGCGGCCCCGTAGACTTCTATTGCGGTTAAAAAAAATTGAAGGTGCTGAAAGCAGAATGGACACAGACTGGAAGCATTGAGCTAATGAATGGAGAGTACATGCAGATAATGTATAACCGATCCATGCAATAAAGTCTTTAGTGAAATGAAAGCGGCACATTAGTAAATTCCGTGCAGTAATTGCATTAGGTCATGCTTTCTACTATAGTGAATTGCCTCTTTTATCTCCCTCTCTCCCATAGATGGTTATCTGTATATGAGTAAGGACCTTATATTGTATATATCCTGTATATACAGTGTTGACTGTTGATATATACAGATATGGCAATGGCGGTTGTATTGTGTATTCCGGTCTATGGTCACAGTGGTGGTTGTATTGTGTATTCCGGTCTATGGTCACAGTGGTGGTTGTATTGTGTATTCCAGTCTATGGTCACAGTGGAGGTTGTATTGTGTATATTCGGGTCTATGGTCACAATGTTGGTTGTATTTTGTATTCCGGTCTATGGTCACAGTGGTGGTTGTATTGTGTATTCCGGTCTATGGTCACAGTGGAGGTTGTATTGTGTATTCCGGTCTATGGTCACAGTGGAGGTTGTATTGTGTATTCGGGTCTATGGTCACAGTGGTGGTTGTATTGTGTATTCCGGTCTATGGTCACAGTGGAGGTTGTATTGTGTATTCCGGTCTATGGTCACAGTGGAGGTTGTATTGTGTATTCGGGTCTATGGTCACAGTGGTGGTTGTATTGTGTATTCCGGTCTATGGTCACAGTAGTGGTTGTATTGTGTATTCCGGTCTATGGTCACAGTGGTGGTTGTATTATGCATTCCGGTCTATGGTCACAGTGGAGGTTGTATTGTGTATATTCGGGTCTATGGTCACAATGTTGGTTGTATTTTGTATTCCGGTCTATGGTCACAGTGGTGGTTGTATTGTGTATTCGGGTCTATGGTCACAGTGGTGGTTGTATTGTGTATTCCGGTCTATGGTCACAGTGGTGGTTGTATTGTGTATTCCGGTCTATGGTCACAGTGGTGGTTGTATTGTGTATTCGGGTCTATGGTCACAGTGGTGGTTGTATTGTGTATTCCGGTCTATGGTCACAGTGGAGGTTGTATTGTGTATTCCGGTCTATGGTCACAGTGGTGGTTGTATTGTGTATTCCGGTCTATGGTCACAGTGGAGGTTGTATTGTGTATATTCGGGTCTATGGTCACAATGTTGGTTGTATTTTGTATTCCGGTCTATGGTCACAGTGGTGGTTGTATTGTGTATTCGGGTCTATGGTCACAGTGGTGGTTGTATTGTGTATTCCGGTCTATGGTCACAGTGGTGGTTGTATTGTGTATTCGGGTCTATGGTCACAGTGGTGGTTGTATTGTGTATTCCGGTCTATGGTCACAGTGGTGGTTGTATTGTGTATTCGGGTCTATGGTCACAGTGGTGGTTGTATTGTGTATTCCGGTCTATGGTCACAGTGGAGGTTGTATTGTGTATTCCGGTCTATGGTCACAGTGGTGGTTGTATTGTGTATTCCGGTCTATGGTCACAGTGGTGGTTGTATTGTGTATTCGGGTCTATGGTCACAGTGGTGGTTGTATTGTGTATTCCGGTCTATGGTCACAGTAGTGGTTGTATTGTGTATTCCGGTCTATGGTCACAGTGGTGGTTGTATTGTGTATTCCGGTCTATGGTCACAGTGGTGGTTGTATTGTGTATTCCGGTCTATGGTCACAGTAGCGGGTTGTATTGTGTATTTTTTTGTACGAAAACTATACTAATTAGGGTTGTCCCGATACCACTTTTTAAAGACCGAGTACAAGTACCGATACTTTTTTTTTCCCCAGCAACTCGCCGATACCGATTACCGATACTTTTTCTTTTTTTTTCTTTTTTGTTTTTTTCATGTGACAATTTGAATAATGGGCACTGACGGATGGATGGATGGCACTGATAGGCAGCACTTATGACCACTGAAAGGCGGCACTGATAGATGGAACTTATGGGCACGCACTGATGGGCACTTGCATAATAAAAGACATAAATGAGGAGAGGAAGGATTTTGCAATGCTTTTTGGCATATAGCATTGCAAAATCCTTCCTTTCCTCTCATCATTCATGTCATTTAACTTCTAGTAATTATGTGCTGCGACGCCCATATTGGTACACCCTGTACTCAGCTGCAGTAAGCCAGCAGCAGACATCTTGTTACACCCAGCCCATATAGTTTGGTCTGGGTGTAACAAGATGTCTGCTGCTGGCTTACTGCAGCTGAGTGCAGGGTGTACCAAGATGACCATCATGATGTTTACCCTTCTAAAGATGATACGGAACGTCACTTCCTGTACTGAATGTGACGGCTCCGATCACCAGAATATGCGGCAGCGCCCTGCACCCCTGCCCTGGCCAGCTTACCCACTGCACTCTGATACACTGCCGCCAGACCGATCTCCTCTCCGTCCGCTGACTTCCGGTTCCAGGTTTTGGATCTGGCATCGGGAGCATTTGTGTGAGTACAAGTACTCGCACAAATGCTCGGTATCGGTCCCGATATCAATACAAGTATTGGTATCGGGACATCCCTAGTACTAATTAAACGGAAACCGAACGTTGAGTTCACGTATGACAAATGTTATAGTCGCAACATTCAGCTTTTGTCGTGCGAAAAACCAGAAGCCGCTGTCGAAAGCGCAATACTAACAATCTGAAAACTAGCAGATCATTCGTACAAAATTTTACTTTCCGATTTTTCGTATCGTGTGAAGGCCTTTAACCTTCATCAGCAGCACAGAGTTTTTTTTTTAAAGTGATAAAACTCCGTGCTGAAAGCACCTGTCTACGGTTGACTAAATTCTCCAATCTACCACCTTCCCATACTGCTGAGTAGCTGCAATTTCACAGCCTGTTACACTAACTGGACCTGATGGAGCTTTTTATCACAGGTGTCCTGACAAAGTGCTGACATCACCATGAAACCAGTCGGGCAGTACTGACAACACTGTCTGTGTTCTACTTTTTACAATGAAGTTTTCCATGGAAATAGCTGTAGATTAAGTTTTATGGGTCATATAGGTGTTCCTAACCTTAGCTTTCTTCTACTTTTAGGCAAAAATGATCTACAGCAGTATTTCTTTAAAGGGTTTGTAAAGGATTTTTTTTTTTTTATCTTAATAGCTTACTTTACCTTAATGCAGTGCTGTTATGTCATCATTGTTCGTTTTTGCTCTCAAGTTGCTGTAATTCTTCTCTGATCTCCACACTTCCTGGTTGTCTGTTTCCTTATAACCACAGTGCTGGGAGCTTTCTCTCTGTGGTCACTAACTTCAAGGAGGTGTGATTACTGTGTGTCTAGTTTCTAGTTTGGTTTTCCAAACCATCACTGCTCTATGGCTCTGTATGCTCTGTATAGCACAGAGGCAGGAAACAACATGCAAAAACGACACTAGATGCAAAAACGAAACTACAGGTACAGGTTGATTTTTATCTATTTTTAATAGTTTTTAAAATGAATTAGTTAACTATTATGCCTCTATACCCTGTAAACAGTCATTTCAGCCACAACAAAACAATTTCCTTTTACAACTCCTTTAAGTTACCACACCCTTTTAAAAGTATGAAATATCTTGTGGCACCCCCGACACACCACATGTAAGAAATATAAATGTTCCTTCTCAATTGGGAACCTGAGCTTGGAATGATGCACACAATCACCTTTGATGAAATTAAATTCACATCAGAGGTGCCCCCCATCACATCATGGCACCCCCTTTACATAAGAGGTGCATCCCCTCCCATCACATCGGAAGTGTAAATGTTCCTTCTCAATGGGGAACCTGAGCCTGGGACAATGCACACAACCACCTTGATGAAATAAATTCACATCAGAGGTGCCCCCCATCACGTCAGTTGCCCCATAACGTCATGGCTCCTCCTTTATATCAGAGGTGCGTCCCCTCCCATAATGTCAGGAGGTGTAAATGTTCCTTCTCCGTGGGGAACCTGAGCCTGGGACAATGCAAGCAACCACCTTGATGAAATTAAATTCACATCAGAGGTGCCCCCCCATCATAGCTTCTCCTTTACATCAGAGGTCCCCCTTTTCGTCAGAGGTCCTCCTTCTATCACATCAAAAGTGTTTCCCTATCGCATCAGAGGTGGTGCCCCCCAAAACATCAGAGCTCCCACTTTGTGGAAGAGATCCTTCCATCATGTCAGAGGACTTCTCATCACATCGGAGGTGCTCCCTCATCAAGTCAGAGGTGCCCCTATTAGAGCTCCCCTTTTATGTCAGAGGTCTCACCATCACATCAGAGGTGCCCCCATCACGCCAAATGTACTTTGATCACATCCGAGCTCCCCCTTTACATCAGAAGTCCTCCCCATCTTGTCAAAGGTTTCCCAATCACATCAGAGGTGCCACTCCCATCAAGTGAGAGGTACCCCCTATCACATCAGAGCCCTCCCTTTTAGTCAGATCCTCCCATCACATCAGAGCTGCCCCCCCCCCCCCCCCATTACATCAAAGGTCCCCCCATCACATAAGAGCTCCTACTTTACAACAGAGATACTCCCATCATGTCATGGGAGCCCATCATCAAAGTCGCCCCTATACATCAGTCACTCCCATTATGTCGGAGGTCCCCCGACCCCCCCCCCCCCCCCTCCTTCACCTCTGAGTTCCCTATGACATTTGAAAACCTTCCCCTTCATCAGAGGCCTTGCATCACCACAGAGTTCCTCCATAACATCACAGTCTCCCTTATACATGAGAGCCCCCTATACATATGAGCCCCCCTTTCCCCCAGCATAGTTCTCTTCCTGGGTGGGAAACCCTAATCTAACGTCTGAGGCGCCTACAGACACCCCCAGCTGAGGCTTATGTGGTGGGACTAGTGATTGGACAGGCTATTTAAAATAGTCAGACTGATATGGTTTAGGGATGGCTAGGGTGACCATGTGTCCTGGATTGCCCGGGACAGTCCCCCATTTTGCAGGTCTGTCCCGGGCACATTTATTCCAGGACAATACAGTGTCCCGGAATGAAACTAACACAGCCACCCCCCCCCCCCCCCGGGCCAATCTGATGCCCCCAAAAAAAGGCCGCCACATCACCGCTTTACTCACTGACAGTATTTGTCCTGGCCGGGAATGCCTGGAGGAGCACAATCCCCGCCCCCTGCTTGTGATTGGGGAAATCATAAATTCCGCCTCTTATGTCCAATCACTGTGCTGTGATTCGTTACAGCACAAGCTGATTTTTGGGAAGGGAGGGTGTCCCTGAATGGTAGTTTGGAAATGTGGTCACCCTAGTTGGCGCGCCATATATTGTGCAGGCTTTCCACTGCAGGCTGGATAATTCCTATATGGATCAATACAGAGCTTGCAATATGCTATTGTGGATCGGAAAAAGAGTTTATACATGATTAAAATTTATATAATAAAAATAAATGTATAATAGTGTGTGTGTGTGTTTGCGTGTGTGTATATGTATGTATGTATGTATGTGTATATATATATATAATTGTGTGTGTGTGTGTGTGTGTGTGTGTGTGTATATATATATATTAGGGCTGCGGAAATTAACGATTAATTGTTCGATTAATCGTTAATTTCTTTGATCGACTAAAAAAAATTTGATCGACGATCCGCGGAGTGAGCTCCGCGGTCTCGCCGATAGGAAAGACCGCGGCTTCGGCCTAGCTCCGGAGCCGCGGCCATCTTGGTCCACCCGGCGGCAACCAAGTAGCGGCGCGCTGACGTCATCATCACCCGCCGTGATATCAATGTACACTGCCTAAACATCGGTGGTGGCACGGTGCGCTTTGTGTGTCTGAGCCCAGCTCAGCAAAGGGCAGCAGCGGGTGTCCTGTGGTTGGCCGAGCAGGCTGCATGTGACATGTCATGTGCCGCTGTGCGGGACGTGATGGATCGGACAGCGCGGCGGACATGAGGGTATGTGATGAAGGATTCGCCTAGAGCCGTAGCTGCTGCTCAGTGGTCACATGTGGATGCAGGGCTGTCTTTGTATAATCACGCCTGCCCTGCATGCTCCAGAGTCGTAACCCGCGCTGTGTCGCTGTCTTCTAAAGGTCTGTCTCCCATCTGCTCTGTCAGCCTCTCTCTCTGTCCTGCCCCCCTCTCTCTCTCTCTCTCTGTCCTGCCTCTCTCTCTCTCTCTCTCTCTCTCTCTCTCTCTGTCCTGCCCCCCTCTCTCTCTCTCTCTCTCTGTCCTGCCCCCCTCTCTCTCTCTCTCTCTGTCCTGCCCCCCCTCTCTCTCTCTGTCCTGCCCCCCCCTGCCCCCCTCTCTCTCTCTCTCTCTCTCTCTCTCTCTGTCCTGCCCCCCCTCTCTCTCTCTGTCCTGCCCCCCTCTCTCTCTCTGTCCTGCCCCCCCTCTCTCTCTCTGTCCTGCCCCCCCCTCTCTCTCTCTGTCCTGCCCCCTCTCTCTCTCTCTGTCCTGCCCCCTCTCTCTCTCTCTCTGTGTCCTGCCCCTCTCTCTCTCTCTCTGTCCTGCCCCCCTCTCTCTCTCTCTCTGTCCTGCCCCCCTCTCTCTCTCTCTCTGTCCTGCCCCCCTCTCTCTGTCCTGCCCCCCCTCTCTCTCTCTGTCCTGCCCCCCCCTCTCTCTCTCTGTCCTGCCCCCCCCCCTCTCTCTCTCTCTGTCCTGCCCCCCCTCTCTCTCTCTGTCCTGCCCCCCCCTCTCTCTCTCTCTGTCCTGCCCCCTCTCTCTCTCTCTCTCTCTCTCTCTGTCCTGCCCTCTCTCTCTCTCTCTCTCTCTCTGTCCTGCCCCTCTCTCTCTCTCTGTCCTGCCCCCTCTCTCTCTCTCTCTGTCCTGCCCCCCTCTCTCTCTCTCTCTCTCTCTCTCTCTCTCTCTCTGTCCTGCCCCCTCTCTCTCTCTCTCTCTCTCTCTGTCCTGCCCCCCCCCTCTCTCTCTCTCTCTCTCTGTCCTGCCCCCCCTCTCTCTCTCTGTCCTGCCCCCCCCCTCTCTCTCTCCTCTCTGTCCTGCCCCCCCTCTCTCTCTCTCTCTCTGTCCTGCCCCCCTCTCTCTCTCTCTGTCCTGCCCTCTCTCTCTCTCTCTCTCTCTGTCCTGCCCCTCGCTCTCTCTCTCTCTCTCTGTCCTGCCCCTCGCTCTCTCTCTCTCTCTCTGTCCTGCCCCCCCCCTCTCTCTCTCTCTCTCTCTCTCTCTCTCTGTCCTGCCCCCTCTCTCTCTCTCTCTCTCTCTCTCTCTCTGTCCTGCCCCCCCCTCTCTCTCTGTCCTGCCCCCTCTCTCTCTCTCTCTCTGTCCTGCCCCCTCTCTCTCTCTCTCTCTGTCCTGCCCCCCTCTCTCTCTCTCTCTGTCCTGCCCCCCTCTCTCTCTCTCTCTGTCCTGCCCCCCCTCTCTCTCTCTCTCTGTCCTGCCCCTCTCTCTCTGTCCTGCCCCCCCCCCTCTCTCTCTCTGTCCTGCCCCCCCCCTCTCTCTCTCTCTGTCCTGCCCCCCCCCCTCTCTCTCTCTCTGTCCTGCCCCCCCTCTCTCTCTCTCTCTGTCCTGCCCCCTCTCTCTCTCCTCTCTCTCTCTCTCTCTCCTCTCTCTCTCTGTCCTGCCCTCTCTCTCTCTCTCTCTGTCCTGCCCCTCTCTCTCTCTCTCTGTCCTGCCCCCTCTCTCTCTCTCTCTCTGTCCTGCCCCCCTCTCTCTCTCTCTCTCTCTCTCTCTCTCTCTCTCTCTGTCCTGCCCCCTCTCTCTCTCTCTCTCTCTCTCTCTCTCTCTCTGTCCTGCCCCCCCCTCTCTCTCTCTCTCTCTGTCCTGCCCCCCCTCTCTCTCTCTCTCTCTCTGTCCTGCCCCCCCTCTCTCTCTCTCTCTCTCTGTCCTGCCCCCCTCTCTCTCTCTCTCTCTGTCCTGCCCCCCCTCTCTCTCTCTCTCTGTCCTGCCCCCCTCTCTCTCTCTCTCTCTCTCTGTCCTGCCCCTCTCTCTCTGTCCTGCCCCTCGCTCTCTCTCTCCTCTCTCTGTCCTGCCCCTCGCTCTCTCTCTCTCTCTCTGTCCTGCCCCCCCCCCCCCCCTCTCTCTCTCTCTCTCTCTCTCTCCTCTCTCTCTCTCTCTCTCTGTCCTGCCCCCTCTCTCTCTCTCTCTCTCTCTGTCCTGCCCCCCCCTCTCTCTCTCTGTCCTGCCCCCCCCTCTCTCTCTCTCTCTCTCTCTCTCTCTCTCTCTCTCTCTCTCTCTCTCTGTCCTGCCCCCCCCCCTCTCTCTCTCTCTCTCTCTCTCTCTCTCTCTCTCTCTGTCTTGCCCCCCCCTCTCTCTGTCCTGCCCCCCCTCTCTCTCTCTGTCCTGCCCCCCCCTCTCTCTCTCCTTCCTCTTTTTTACCTCCCTAATAATTTCTAACAGCAGCCCTGTGAATGAATGCTCCAGCTCCCACACTTCCCGCCTCTTGGTAAGGCAGTCTAATGGGGGTCTTTCCGGGCAGGGGACACTGATGGGGGTGTCCCTGATCTAATCATGGGGGCGGACCTATATAAGGGAAGGGGGATCTGAGCTAATGGGGAGAGTTTGTGGGGAGGGGGGTTCTGACTGCTGTTGACCACTTAGAGACCCCCATTATATCAGCACCCCCCTACTTAGAGACCTCTATTAGATAAGGGAAACTCTTTATACAAGCACCCCCTTTAGAGACCCACATTATGATATAAGGATCAGTGTGTCCTTATATCACCCCCTTCTTTAGAGACACCCATTATTTCACAGTTCAATTACATGGGGGCAAACTGTATATTACATCATGGGGGGCAAATGTGTGTATATTACAGCATGGGGGGCAGATGTGTGTATATTACAGCATGGGGGGCAGATGTGTGTATATTACAGCATGGGGGGCAGATGTGTGTATATTACAGCATGGGGGGCAGATGTGTGTATATTACAGCATGGGGGGCAGATGTGTATATTCTGGGGGGCAGATGCAGTATGAGGGCAGATGTGTACATTAAAGCATGGGGGCAGATGCTGTAATATACACATCTGCCCCCATGCTTTAATATACACATCTGCCCCCATGCTTTAATATACACATCTGCCCCCATACTGCAAGAATATACACATCTGCCCCCATGCTGTAATATACACATCTGCCCCATGCTGTAATATACACATCTGCCCCCATGCTTTAATATACACATCTGCCCCCATACTGCAAGAATATACACATCTGCCCCCCATGCTGTAATGTACACATGGGGAGGGGGGCAGATGTGTTTATTCTTGCAGTATGGGAGGCAGATGTGTGTGTATATTACAGCATGGGGGCAGATGTGTATATTACAGCATGGGGGTAGATGCTGTAATATACTCATCTGCCCCCATACTGCAAAAATATACACATCTGCCCCCATCACATTTACCACTGATCAATACAGAGCTTGCAATATGCTATTGTGGATCAGGAAAAAGTAGTTGTATCTGTATGTGCGTTAATTAATCGAAATTAGTCGATTAATCGATTAAAAAAAATGTAAATAGTGTGTGTGTGTGTTTGCGATTAATCGAACACAAAAATGTTGTATGTATCAGTCACAGCCCTATATATATAATATATATATATAAATTGTATGTGTGTGTGTGTATATATATGTATATATATATATATATATATATATATATATATATATATATATATATAATATATATACACACACGCACGTGATTTTATATTGCAACGATCCATTTGCTAGTTATTTTGAGCTTATCATTGGTGTGGGAATGGCCAGCTACACTCTTGGGTTTCAGCGCCATTTATTATGCATGTGGCCTTTCCGCCACAGGCTGGATAATTTGTATATGAATTTATACAGAGCTTGCAATCTTCTATTGCTGATCTAAAACTGGAAAGTAGTGCAAACATAATATCCATTGCCTTCCTGTAGGATCACCCTCACACCCCATTACTGCCATATCAGTGTACCTGCCTGCAGCCCCCCCCCTCCCAGCAGGTCCCCATCTAACCCCCACAGCATGGAAAATCAGACAATTTACTACGGTCCCTGAGCCCCCAGCACAATTTCTGCTTGATTAATCCCTCCATCGTCCCCACAGCACCCTCCCAGCCTATTAATAGGCAGTGTAATAATTGCATCCCCGAGTATTTTACCATATGTGTCATGTGAGGAGCGACGGATACAAAAGAATGTCATGTCGGGCTGTGTGCTTGGGAGGATCACAAGTGATGTAACCAGTTTCCTTCCCACTGTACACCTAGGGGGGCTGCTACTACTACTATTGTGTGCCCCTGAATGGGGGGGATGGGCTGAAAAAGGACGCCAGTGTTGGGCAAAAAAATAGTAAATTGGCTTTTTTTTTTTTTTAAAGTCCGTTTCAATTTTGGAGTATAGCTGGTTGCTCATTAATAATTCAAAAAAATAAATAAATAAATAAATAAAATAAAGTAGCTCTTTCTAACATGCACGCTAAAAGGGGGTTTTCGATGTCTGACAACCGTTTTCCCACCACTGCATCCGAAAGGATATACGCATACTTTATATGTTCTAAGCCCCATGACTGATGTTCTCAGTGGCGGAGCGGTGCCTAGGTGCATTAATCCAATTAGCTGTAATAATCCTGTACAGTGCGGACACCGAGAAGAGTCCTCCGGGGAGTTTTGTTTATGGAGATAGGAAAGTGGAACAAGCCACAGGCAGGAGTGACAGTTACTTGCAGT
Source organism: Rana kukunoris (assembly GCA_029574335.1). NCBI lineage: Eukaryota > Metazoa > Chordata > Amphibia > Anura > Ranidae > Rana > Rana kukunoris. The sequence continues at coordinate 224,470,298 of CM056054.1, read as the reverse complement.
GGAATTATTTTCTGGCGCAGGTAATGAATGGGGCGTGTGGGGCTGTCACTTTGGACGGGGGGCGCATAGTTTGCAGAACTTGTCAGGCATTTAAAGAGCTGCTGCTGTCAAACATGAATATTTACCATTTAAAGCTGAATTCCAGACACAAAGGCTTTCAATGTAAATTAATTTCTCAATTGCCATAAAGGATATAAATCCACTTTGTGAGCATCACTTGCCTTTGCAAACCCAGATTTTAATCTTGTAAAAGTAGCAGTGACATCATCACTATCCTGTATGGCCTGTGCAGAGAGCAAAGCTGTGGGAGGGACCCAGCAGGCTCCATCCACTACAGGCTGCCTGCAGAAAACAGGAGGGGGCGGAGACAAGACCAGTCATCCTGCACAAGGAGAGAGATCAGCAGTGACCGGTCTTTATTAAAACAAAAAGATTTGTAGTAGACTATGTGGTCTTCTGGCAAATCTGGCCATGGAAGAAAAATCTGAAACCCAGAGGCGTTGCTAGGTGCCAAAAAGACTAAAGACTAGGGGCTTCAGCCCAAAGTCCAAGGCTGGGAACCGGGGGGGGGGGGGTGTGAAGCAGGCTTTTTTTTTGGCTAGCACGTGACCTACACTGACCTACCTACACTGACATTTACATACACATTATTACACTGTCTAACGGTTCTGACCTACCTCAGCTCAGCGGTGTCACAGCAGCAGGCAGTCATTCCGTCAGAGAGCCGAGGAGCCTGGCTGGAGGGGAGGAGAGCCGAGGAGCCTTCCGAAGAGCCACCTGCGGCCTGCCCAAGCACCGAGCAGGGATGTGGCATTGGACCAGTGGGACGTCCATCATAGGCGTTGCGCAGGCTAAAGAAGGCAGGACCTGCTATGGGACTCGGCGGCATTTGGCCACACTTGGCTACATTCGGCGGCGCTCGGGATCAGATGGATCCCGGCGCTCGGGGCTAATAATGCAGTCCTGCCACCGTGAGACTCAGGGCTTTACGGGGTCACATTTAGGGCTTCAGCCATGGCTAGCTACCCCCTCCCGACACCCCTGCTGAAACCCCAATAACTACCTAAACCAGGGATCCCCCAACTACGGCCCTCCAGCTGGGATCCAGGACACGTGGTCACCCTACCCTGCGACCCCAAAAGAGTTGCCTGTGACGTGTCATATTCGGCTCCCCCGTCTCAGAATGCTCCGGAAGTGCTGGGCGGCCAACTGCGCATGCTGATGCGTTCCAAACACATATGCGTTGCGTTCCAATGGCTTTACGACACTGCACACCAGCGAAGCCATCATTCAGAGCGACGTGGACTTAGGGGAAAGTGGCCAGTCGGCCTCACGTCCTCGCTTCGCTCGGACGGCTCGCTGCGCTCGCTCGGCCTCCTGGCTCTTTTTTTAACATCCTCCAATCCACGGGGATGTTAAGGAAAGAGCCTGGATACCGAACGGCGGCTTCGCTGGTGTGCACTGTCGTAAATGCTTTGGAACGCATCGCAGATGCGTTTGGAACGCATCGCGCATGCGCAGTTGGCCGCCCAGCACTTCCGGAGCATTCTGAGACGGGGAGCAGAAAATGACAACACACCTGCAAAAGTCCAAGGTCAAGACAATGTTGATCACCTTCTTCGACAAATCTATTTCTCTAGCCCTCAACTCACTCCTTCATTCTCCTCACGTATCACTAATTTACTATCGGATATATCACTTTGGATGTCGCACCACTTCCTCAAACTCAATCTATCCAAAATGGAACTTATCATATTCCCTCCCCCACGTGTCTCTTCCCCTGATCTCTCTGTCAAAATTGATGGCACAACTATCAGCCCATCCCCACATGCCAAGCTCCTAGGTGTAGTCCTGGACTCTCAACTGTCCTTAAAAACCTCAAGTTCAATTACTGTCCAAAAATTGCCGCCGCAACATCTCCAAAATACGCCCCTTTCTAACCAATGACACCACAAAACTATTGATTCACTCCCTGGTCATCTCTCGCTTTGACTACTGCAACTCCCTTCTCACCGGCTTACTGCTGCATACTCTATCCCCCCTTCAGTCCATCATGAACGCTGCTGCCAGACTCATCCACCTTACCAACCGCTCCGTCTCTGCTGCTCCTCTCTGCCAATCCCTCCACTGGCTTCCGCTCACCCAACAAATTAAATTCAAACTACTAACAATTACCTACAAAGCCTTCCACAACTCTGCCCCCAGCTACATCAATGATCTAGTCTCTAAATACCAACCTAATCGTTCTCTCATCACCTGCTCCCATGCTTGTCTCCGGGACTTTTCCAGAGCTTCTCGAAGCCTATGGAACTCCTTACCCCAATCTATCCATCTATCTCCCTCTCTATTAGCTTTTAGAGGATCCCTGAAAACCATCCTATTCAGAGAAGCCTACCCTATCCACACCTAGCAACTGCACTTTTCATTTGAGTCTATCTGATCATCCCCCACAGCTAACTACCCTTTGTTCCACTTGACCCTCCCTTCTAGATTGTAAGCTCTTACGAGCAAGGCCCTCTGATCCCTCCTGTATTGATTTGTATTGTTTATGTACTGTCTTCCCTGATGTAAAGCGCCGCGCAAACTGTTGGCGCTATATAAATCCTGTATAATAATAATAATAATAACTATGGCATCATCCTTAACTGATTGCCGAGGGCCCGCCGTCATATTACTGCGGGACGGTGGCACTGCTACGCGGGAGCACGTAGCTCTACGTCCTCCCTTTAGCAGCTTGTCGCACGCGCGCCCCGTGAGCGTGCCCGACGGGTACGATCGCCGCCGGGCACCCGCGATTGCTCGTTACAGAGCGGGGAACGGGAGGTATGTGTACCTTTCGTTCCTGTCAGCAGGGGAAACGCTGATCTTCTGTCCATACAATGTATGGACAGAAGATCAGTGATTTCCCCTAGTGAGGCCACCCCCCCCCATACAGTTAGAACACACCAGGACCACACTTAACCCCTTCCCTGCCCCCTAGTGTTAACCCCTTCACTGCCAATGGCATTTTTATAGTAATACAATGCATTTTTATAGCATTGATCGCTATAAAAGTGCCAATGGTCCCAAAAATGTGTCAAAAGTGTCCGATGTGTCCGCCATAATATCGCAGTACCGAAAAAAAAAAACGCTGATCGCCGCCATTACTAGCAAAAAAAAATAATAATAAAAATGACATAAAACGACCCCGATTTTTGTAAACGCTATAAATTTTGCGCAAACCAATTAATAAACGCTAATTGGGATTTTTTTTTTTTTTTAACGAAAAATATGTAGAAGAATACGTATCGGCCTAAACTGAGGGAAAAAAAAATTTTTTTTATATCTTTTTTGGGATTTTTATTATAGCAAAATGTAAAAAATATTGAATTTTTTTTTCAAAATAGTCGCTCTATTTTTGTTTATAGCGCAAAAAAATAAAAACCGCAGAGATGATCAAATACCACCAAAAGAAAGCTCTATTTGTCTGAAAAAAAGGACTCCAATTTTGTTTGGGAGCCACGGCGCACGACCGCGCAATTGTCAGTTAAAGTGACGCAGTGCCGAATCACAAAAAGTGCTCTGGTCTTTGGACAGCAATATGGTCCAGGGCTAAAGTGGTTAAAGCGGTATTTCACCCTAAACATAATATCTCCCATGCGATCCAGCATACTGGCGTCAGCGCCAGTATGCTGGTTTTTTTTTTTTTTAATAGCACACTTACTGTATTATTGTAGAATTCCTTTTCTGTCCCCCGTGGTGGACGGCGCCAGTATAGCGAGTCACATCTTCCTAAAATACCCGATATGCACTCGGGTAATCTCGGCGAAAATGCGGCGCCTGCGCACAGACCTAGGAGCTGACTGCGCAGGCGCTGTATTTCTCCGAGTCCTACGGCTATGGCGCGTCACGCCCTCCGAAATAGGACTCGGAGAAATACGGCGCCTGCGCAGTCAGCTCCTAGGTCTGTGCGCAGGCGCCGCATTTTCGCCGAGATTACCCGAGTCCATATCGGGTATTTTAGGAAGATGTGACGCGCTATACTACAGCCGTCCACCGCGGGGGACAGAAAAGGAATTCTACAATAATACAGTAAGTGTGCTATTAAAAAAAAAAAAACCCAGCATACTGGCGCTGACGCCAGTATGCTGGATCGCATGGGAGATATTATATTTAGGGTGAACCTCCGCTTTAAGGATGTGGCGGCAAACCAAGGATGTGTGACAGCGGTTCTGCGATCGATTCCTAAAGAAGCCTTTGTTGACAGTCTCCAGAAGCTTTATGAATGTTGCCAAAAGTTGTGAAGAATGGCAATTCAATTATTTTTAAGGCCAATAAAGGTAATTTTGTTTGTACCTTCTGTTTTAGTTTGTTTTCTGAGACCATTCATCGCCAAACTATTTGGATACACCTCTGTATTCTGCACAGGATGGAATTTTTTTTTTTTCTCCCTCTGATCTCTCCTGTATCGTTGTTCTCGTACACGTGCTGTTCTATGCAGTGCCTTAAAGTGATACTGTGGATTAATAATATTATTATTATTATTATTATTATTATTTTTAAATAACAAACATATCATACTTGCCTCCACTGTGCAGTTCGTTTTGCAGAGAGTGGCCCCGATTGTCCTCTTCTGGGGTCCCACCGTGGCTCCTTCTCGCAATAGATGACCCCCTCTGGGAAGCTCTCTCTTGAGGGGGTTACCTTGCGGGCGCGCTCCTGTGTCATACACTCGGTGTCCATAGCCTCTGAGTGTATGTCTCTGCCCCGCCCCCCCCCGGTGGCCACATCATTGGATTTGATTGACTGCAGTGGGAGACAATGGCTGCCCTGTTATCAATCTAACCAATGAAGAGAGGAGAAGCTGTGGGGAGAGCACCATGGAAATTCAGTGCTCATTTAAAGCCCCTTTCACACTGGGGTGTTTTTCGAGCGAAGCCTCATCTGCAATCCCAATGTGCTGGTAAAGCACCGCTAAGACCCTAACATTTTAGGGCGTTTTTGCAGTGCCTCAGTGTGAAAGGGTAAGGCATTTTTACAGCGCTTTCAATTCATTTTAATGGAGAGGGGCGTTTTTGGAGCGTTTTTTTTTCAGCGCTCAAAAGCTGCCCCAAAGATGTTGCTTGCAGGACTTGGTGTGAAAGGGTCCATTGAGATGCATGGAGAGCGTTTTAATAGCGCTATTTTTAACGCTAAAACAATGTAAAAATGCTTCAGTGTGAAAGGGGTCTAAGTAAAACTGGTGGGACGGCTGGACACAGCAAGGTGTTTTTTTTTTTCCACCTCAATGCATAGGATGCATTAAAGTGGTTATATAGTCAAAATGTTGAAATTTTTACCTACAGGTATGCCTATAATAAGGCTTACCTGTAGGTAAAAAGAATATTTCCTAAACCTGTATGGTTTAGGAGATATTTCCCATGCAGTGCCCCGCTGACTTTAGCGGCGCATGCGCATTGGGATTTTTCAGCTGAAATCCCGGCAGACGCCGGACTTTGACGAAAATAAGTCTCCCGCGCGCATGTGTGGCAATGACAACATTGCGGCTCGAGCCGCGATACCCAGAAGACACACCGGGGCAACATGTCATCTCCCTCGGCGTGGACCATGTAAGTTACCAATGCTTTGTTCTAAGGTAATACTAGCAGTGCATACTAGCTCATTATGCCTTTTGCTTTACAGGTAGAACAAAACAAAATGTCAGCGGGTATACGCTTACATTTAAGGTGAAAAACACAAAGATTTACAACCCCTTTAAAATGTACTTGCATTGTCAACAGTTTTTTTTTTTACTGCTGCCTGGGCCTTCCTGTCCTAGTGGCATTCACTCCCCCCTGTTTTTGACAGGTGTCACAAGAACAGGAAGTAAGGGAAAATGTCCACTTTGGGCACACAGGCAGGAATGAAAACCTGATGACGGTTTGTAACGGAATGTCCCACACTCCACTTGAGTGCTTCCGTCATATACCGCTTCCTATCAGTCTGGATATAGATATCAGATATTCCAGCTGCTCACAAGCACACGAGACTTGTTTGTCTGCTGAACATGGAGTATTTAATAGGACCAAGAATACAACCTTTATATACAGTTTAAAGAGGAGGTAACCAGAACATAAATTAACATGAGCTAATTAACTAATCCTTTACCCAGACTAGGCGACTTATAGATAACCTTTCAGGGTAGCCGTCCCGTCTCCTCGCTCACCTGCTATACAATACACCTTATCATAAGTGTAAACACAGGACATCTTCACACAATAGCAGGCTCAATTAGCACAGAGAACAGACAGATGTCTGGAGGGGATGGCATTAGCATCTATTTACACTGTATGTCCCAACAGTATGAATCAGTCACTCTAATGGCATATACAGGGTCCCCAGGCATACAGCTCACAAAGAGCACCGTTTCCCCCCAAATGCCTGGGCCCATGATCGCAAGGCAAGAGGCTAGCATTCAGTCCCCTCCAAAAGCCTCTGTCCCAGGCGAGTCTGTCACACAATTTAAACCCTTTCCCACTCTATACAAAACAGAATCGGCTGGCTTTTTCCTTATTAAATATGGATTTAGCTAAAATTGGCTCCTTCAAAAAGGATATTTTCGGTTCCCATTGGGAACATGTCAGAGGAGCCGTGCCGTATAAGACATATGACACTTTAAATTATTGAAGAGTAGCGTCTGCAGTTTTGAACCAAATTGCCTCTCGTTCAGGAATTGGTAGATAAGGATTTTTTTTCCCTTCTCCTTTCACTGCTTATTCTGCACAGATGGATTGTTCATTCCTGTGACCGACTGCCAATCATCCTGTCAGCTCATCCCCACAGGTGACAATCATCCCGACGGAGCCGGAGAGGAAATACTGGCTGCATGTGGGAGGGAGGGGTGACAAGGGAGGGAGGGGTGACAAGGGAGGGAGGGGTGACAACGCACTGCAGTAACACTTTTATATGAATGGGCATAAGGCCCCCAGGACGCGTCCCCTGTCCCTGTGTCTGGGGTGTCTCCTTGTTGTATGGCGGGGGTGATGGCAGATTGTATGTCCCCCAGGACAATAAAATATTTCCCCGATTTACTGAAGCTCTACGGATTGCTCTGACCACATGCTGAGAATTTCCCAGATGATTTGTCATTTAAAGGCGGAATTGATTGTTTTTTAGAGGACAGCTTGAGGCAGCGGCAAAATCGCCCCGAGAACTGCTGATGTTGGCCAGGAAATGCCGCATCTGTTCAGTTTTGCTTTTAATCCTTCGTTTTATCGCGGTCCATGCTGTCAGATCTGGCAGGTTTTTCCCTAGTGCTGCTCTGTGGGATTGCCCACTTGTTATACGCTACATAACCAAAAGTATTGGGACGCCTGCCTTTACACGCACATGAACTTTAACCACTTCAGTATCGGGCATTTTGACCCCTTTCCTGCCCAGACCAACGTTTTCAGTGCTGTCGCACTTTGAATAACAATTGCGCGGTCATGCAACACTGTACCCAAATGAAATCTTTGTCGTCCCCCCCCCCTCCACAAATAGAGCTTTTGTTTGGTGGTATTTGATCAACTCTGCGGTTTTTATTTTTTGCACTATAAACAAAAGAAGAGCGACAATTTTGAAAAAAATAATAATATTTTTTTACTATTTGATTTAATAAATATTAATAAAACATGTTTTTTTCCTCAGTTTAGACCGATATGTATTCTTCTACATATTTTTGGTAAAAAAAAATTAGCAATAAGAGTTTTATTGATTGGTTTGCACAAAAGTTCTAGCATCTACAAAATATGACATAGATTTATGGCATTTTTATTTATTTTTTTTTTTTTACTAGTAATGGCGGCGATTTGTGATTTTTACTGTGACCGTGACATTGTGACAGACATATCGGACACTTTTGACACGTTTTTGGGACCATTCACATTTTATACTGCGACTAGTGCTATGAAACTGCACTGATTTTTTGTGTAAATGTGACTGGCAGGGAAGGGGTTAACACTAGGGGGCGATCAAGGGGTTAAGCATGTTCCCTAGTGAGTGATTCTTACTGTAGGGGGAGGGGACTTACAAGGGGAGGAGACCAATCTGTGTTCCTCTGTACTGGAAATATATATCGGTCTCCTCCAGCTCTGACAGAACATGGGCCTGTGTGTTTACACCCAAAGATCCACGGTCCTGCCATGATTGCGGGCATTCGCGGGTGCCGGTAGACATCGTGGTCCCGAGCGATGTGGCGGGTGCGCATCTCCTAGCCGCTTGGGAAACCCAGGACGTCATATGATGTCCACCCGGAGGCAGGGAGAGTTGGTTCCTGCCAAAGTCCTTTTACAATGAGTCGGTAAGGAAGGGGTTAAAGCGGAGTTCCGCCTGCAAAAAAATAATAATTTTTAAAGTCAGCAGCTACAAATACTGCAGCTGCTGACTTTTAATATTAGGACATTATCTGTCCAGGGCGTCCGCAATGTCCTCACCCAAAGTATGACCTGTCCCTCGGTGCCGGGGCTGGCATCGTCAGTAAGAGAAACAGGCAGTAAAGACTTGCGGCTTAACTGCCTGTTTCCTACTGCGCATGTACGAGTCGCGCTGCGCGTTCTGAATGATCCCTGCTTTCTTCTGAGTCATGTGTCTCCCAGAAGACAGTGGGGGGGGGAGGAGAGACCGGACACGGTGTAGTTCGCCGCAGAATCTGTGGCGCTCTTTCGATGGAAGTGGGAGCAAATACCTGTATTTGACAGGTATCTGCTTTCCCCTGAAAGGTGCCAAATGTGGGTGGAACTCCACTTTAATGGCATCCTCCCAGTCTTACTCTGTAGGGTTCAATATTGAGTTGGCCCCGCCCTTTGTAGCTATAACAGCTTCAATTCCTCAGTGAAGGCTGTCCACAAGGTTTAGGAGTGTGTCTAGGGGAACGTTTGACCATTCTTCCAGAAGTGCATTTGTGAGGTCACTGATGTTGAATGAGAAGGCCTGGCTCAAATTCATCCCAAAGGTGTTCTATGGGGTTGAGGTCAGGAGTCTGTGCAGGTAAGTCAAGTATCTCCACCCTAAACTCGCTCATCCATGTCTTTATGCACCTCGTTTTGTGCACTGTTGCCACCAATAGCGGCCATCCCCAAACTGTTCCCACAAAGTGCGCTTTGGTCCTGCACGAGCGCAAAAAGCGATCGTCCCACACGTGGGGTATCGCCACGAATGCCAGATCATGGGCAGTAATTCTAGCAGCAGATCTTCGCTGTAAATTTAAAGTGGTAATTTGTAAAGGCTTTTAAAACCTCACCTAATGGATAGTAACATTTACAGCGTTTGTGCGCAATTTTAAAGTGTGACATGTTTGGTATCCATTTACTCAGCGTAACTTCATCTTTTATATTGTACAAAAATGTGTGTGTGTGTGTGTGTGTGTGTGTGTGTGTGTGTGTGTTTTTTTCCCCCCCAAAAAATTGCATTAAAAAAAAAATGCTGCGAAAATACCATGTGACATAAAAAAAATTGCAAAACCCAACAATATTTTTCTTTAGGGCCTTTTCTTTGAAAAAAAAAAATGTTCTAAGTATTTATTTTTTTTAGCAAAAAATACTGATTGTTCATGTGAACAATCGGTGTGGATCAGTGTAACAATGCAAATATTGTACCTGTAATCCCCCTAGAACAGCTTTTTCTCGATCCTTTGACCATTTGTAATAACTTTCTGGTCTCGGGAAACCGGGGTTGCCAACTGCCAGTAAATTCACTGACAGTTTGTAAAAATGTGTGTGTGTGTGTGTGTGTGTGTGTGTGTGTGTTTTTTCATTACAATTAAAGTGTGTGTGTGTGTGTGTGTGTGTGTGTGTGTGTGTGTGTTTTTTCATTACAATTAAAGTGTGTGTGTGTGTGTGTGTGTGTGTGTGTGTGTGTGTGTTTTTTCATTACAATTAAAGTGTGTGTGTTTTTTCCAACTGTCAGTAAATATTAGGGGCTAATTTATTTTAATGCTGTGTTAACTTTTTAAGTTTATTCATGCAAATAACTTTGTTTATAGGTATTGTCTGTGTTTTCAAATATTCACTGCGTTTAGTTTTTAATAGGAGTTTCTGTAATTTTTCAGGTTGCCGCCAGTAAATTTTCCATGTTTTGCCAGTAAAAAAAATGCTGCGGGAGGTTGGCAATCCTGCAGGGAACCCCTGCTAAAAATCACTTTATCCACAACTCATGGTACATTAGTGGGAAGAATGCTCATTACACTTGTGGTCATTGGAGGAATCCCCCCTCCCCCCTTTACAGATAGCTAAGAAGATTAATGGTGTCAGTGGGAATGTATCGGAGACAGAAATTGCTAATTTCTCAAGGAATCCCTAGAAACCTCTGGAGGAACCCTGGTGTTCCATAAAAAAACCCTGGTTGGAAAACCGTGCTCTAGAAACTGGAAATATCTGTAGTCAGGGCAGCCATCACAAATTTTGGGGCCCCTACACAGCTTTAGGCAGGGCCCCCCTGGAGCAGGGAACCCGGGGGGGGGGGGGGGAGTGGGGGCTTCTCTCTCCTGCCGCGAGATAAGCAGGAGGAGGGGGGGGTGCTGGTGCTGACGAATAGGGATGAGCCGAACATACCCACGTTTGGTTTGCACCAGAACCGTTGAACAGACGGACCGTTCGCGCGAACATTTAGAACCCCATTGAAGTCTATGGGACTCGAACGTTCGAATTCAAAAACCCTAATTTTCAAGTTACCAATTTTCAAGTTGTTGGAAAACGTCTTTGAGAACCCGGGTCTTGCCCCAGGGAACATGTATCAATGGAAAAAAGTTAAAAAAAAACGGTCGTTTTTTCAGCAGCAGGACTCCTGAAAAAGTGATCGTTTTTAAAACTTTTTTCCATTGATACATGTTCCCTGGGGCAAGACCCGGGTTCTCAAAGACGTTTTCACAGGCAAACTATAGACACCCAGCAGGTACAATATTTAAAGGAATCTTTCATTTTTTTTTTATTTAAACATTATTAAAATCACTGCTCCAGGACCAGTGATTTTAATGATGCTTAAATTTAAAAAATGAAAATAAAATTTCTTTAAATATTGTACCTGCTGGATAACGTCTTTAAAGCGGAGTTCCACCCAAAAATGGAACTTCCGCTTAATCCACTCCACACCCCCTTACATGCCACATTTTGGCATGTAATTTTTTTGGGGGGGGAGTGGGGGCTTCAGGAGGAGTGGGACTTCCTGTCCCACTCCCTGCTTCCGCCGAGGGGCTGGTTAGGCGATTAGGCTTAATCGCCTAGAGCAGCCCCTCCCTGTAGGCGATCATCTAGGACACTGACAGGTCCCATGCGATCGCCTGTCCAATCAGCGGCGAGCCGCGCGCGCATGCGCAGTGGGTGCCCGGCCGTGAAGCCGAAGGCTGTCACGGCTGGGTGCCCACAGTGAGAATGTCACTGGATCGTGGAGCAGGTAAGTGAATGTTTATTAAAAGCCAGCAGCTACACTTTTTGTAGCTGCTGTCTTTTAATAAACATTATATTTGGCTGGAACTCCCCTTTAACCACTTGACCACTGGGCACTTAAACCCCCTTCCTAACCAGACCAATTTTCAGCTTTCGGTGCTCTCACAATTTGAATGACAATTACTCAGTCATACAACATTGTACCCATTTGAATTTTTTTGTCCTTTTTTTCCACACAAATAGAGCTTTCTTTTGGTGGACACTGCTACTTCAGTGATTTCCGGGTCTTGTGCCAAGAGGGTGCCCTGCTGCACTGTGAACATGGGAGGTCGGCACCATTCAGAGAATTTATTATTATTTTTAACAGGGTGCCTTTTCTTTAGATTGTCATGTATCCTTGACAAATGCAGACAGGTCTATGAAGGGGGTCCTCCATAGAGAAATAGTAGTTTGTACTTTATTACAATTTCTCTAGTCAAGTTCTGATGAATTAATTTTCCTCCTACTTTTTTTTTGTCTATCCAGGGCAGTCATGTATGGCTTGTTGTAAATGGAAGTTTGGTGCCGGCCACTGTCACTTCCAGCTCCGATGGCGATGTGCTGTTTACCAGCGACTATGGGCAGGTAAGACTAAAGTGAATATAAAAAGGAGGAAGAAGCAGATGTTTTAAATGTTGTAATACACGGCAGATTTTTATTATGTAATGTGTTGCTTACTCTCCTTTTTTTAATTTATTTTGTATTTTTAACATCTGTATTAAAGTGGAGGACCACCAGAATTATTATTTATTTTTTTTAAAGCCAGCAGCTACAAATACAGCAACTGCTGACTTTTAATAAATGGACACTTACCTGTCCAGCTCGCCAGCGATGTCGGTAGACGAAGCCGAGCAATCTCTCGGCTGACTCTGTCGCCATCCTCGGTGAGGGAATCGGGAAGTGAGGCGTTGCGGCTTCACTGCCCGGTTCCCTACTGCACATGGGCAAGCGGCATGGCACATCCTCACCGGTGCACGGTCTCCTGGGACCAGTGTGTTTCCCAGAAGGAGGGGCATGACTCCCGCAGGAGTCTATTCCTGGAAGTGGGTGCAAATGCCTGTATTATACAGGTCGGAAGGGGGGAGGGGTTTCGATAAGCAGAGGTTCACTTTTTGTGTGGACCTCCGCTTTAATAACAGAAATGCATTCATCATTAATGGTTGTAGTCCTATTGTTTCAATATAAAACATCATGCTTGATATTCCAGTGGAGGTTGGTTGAGCTTTTTGGGCTTTTCTTCTTATGGAAGGGACAATGGCTTCGCAGCCCAATTCCTGCTCCCTTTCTAAGCAATTTTATCTGGCTACCTGCTCATGTAATGCAAGAGATAGACGGTTGGGCTGGTTATTGCCCTCTAGTGCAGGGGTCTCCAAACTTTTCAAACAAAGGGCCACTTTATTGCCCTTCAGACTTACGAGGGCCGGATTGTGGTCAGCAAGGGAAGAAAATGTCATGGGCCAGGCTACAAATATGGCCTCAGGGTTGGTGGTCAATAGGAAGAGGAGTATTCCTCCTATTAGTAGGAGGAATAGTATCCCATCATTGATATCGGTGGATGATATAGTGCCCCATTGTTGGTGTCAGTGGGAGGAATAGAGCCTCATATCAATGGGGGGGAATTGTGCCCCAAGGGCCGGATAAAGACTAGCAAAGGGCCACATCTGGCCCTCGGCCTGCAGTTTGGAGACCCCTGCTCTAGTGGACCACCCCTTGCATGTGTAGCGGCCTGCTACTTTCATAGCTAGCGCTGATTTAAATTTAGAGGGTGTTCGGAAATTTAACTACCTCTGACTGTAGTTTTACCAAATTTGGCCCACTATTGCTGTTTGGGGTGTTGGTCCCACCCCAGACCTAGGGTGGCAGCAGTCGAGTCAGGGTGTATTGAGTGTTTTTTCCTCAGCAGCCAATCACTGGGGGTTGATCGCCTCGCTGTGCATGCTGGGGGGTAAGTACTTAAGGGACAGACGTCATTAGTTTGCGGTCGTCGATCGCTGGTCTGTCGTCCCACCACGCCCCGTGTGTGGCCCTCATAGCAGTGTACAAAAAATTACACAACCCAAATAAAATAATTCTGCTTAAAAACGGATACAAACATGTGCTGTGATAAAATAATTGCTCTAATATATGTAAGTTCATAAAGTGCTTAGATTGGTGCAAATCGGTGAAGACTGACTTTTCAGGTGATTAAACGATTACTCTGTTCGCCAAACAGCCAAGAAAAAGGGCGCCGCTTACTAGATATGATGGATCTCAGGTTATAGAGATCATCTGGGCACATACAGGAGGGATCACTCAGGCAAATGACCGTATATCCATGGATTCATCCAGTATAAGGATTCTTCCTCCCACACCTGCGATCTACTTCATTCAGTGTTGCTCATCTTACTTTTAAAAAGTAATTAGTTAAAGTTACAAATTACTTCTCCGAAAAAGTAATTGCGTTAGTGACTCAGTTACTACGTTGAAAAAGTAATTAGTTACTTAGCAAAGTAACTGATTTTTTTTTTTATATTCTACAATGCTTTGTTGAGAAGCAGATGACGGGCGCTTGCCAGGGAGATCTCGTGTATATCCCAGCCTAAATGCATCCGTCCCACCATGTATGTGCAGCTAATAGGACTTAAAACCCTTATCCATCTGCTACATATTACATCCAAATTATAAGCTGGATTAAAATGTATGTTTATAATATACATTCCCTTGACGTTTACAGAGTCTGTAATTTAAAATCTTATATTAGGCTTTATTAGAATTTTCTATCGTTTATTATTTAATTTATCTTATATAAGCTTTATTAGATGCAAGGGATCTGGAATGGGGATGTCAGATTTTTCTTTGTTGTCTGATGAAGAGATGAAATCACTGATCAAAAATAACCTGCTGATCATTGGTCTGTATAGGTGTCCTGCACTTACCATGTTGACCACTAGATGTTGATGTGTACACTGTGTTGTATAGGGAACGTTTGTTCTGTGGAAAATTTTGTTCCGGCCATGTATTCCCCGGATCATTGATCAGGTTGCGCACACAGTGTGTGTGATCGATGTGAGTTGTTCCCCGGTGATAGGTCAGTGTGAGGCGGGTGGGGCTCATTGTATCCAGGGCTCCTTGCGATTGGGAGTCTTCAGACCGCTATGACAGCAGTCGCATGATTCTAAAGCGGAGTTCCACCCATACTTATGTTCACAGCGCCGGTTGAAGCAATTACTCTGCTGCCATCTAGTGGCGGTAGATGTAATTGAGGTAATGCCGCCCAAGTAATGGGAACTGCGTTGCCATGAGGGGAAGAGTAATCAGGTAGATTACTCGTTACCCTCAAAAGGGGCTGCGTTAGGTAACTGCGTTTATTGTAACTCCGTTACTTACAACACTGACTTCATTGGGCCCTTCACAAGGAAACTTCCACTCATAGGGTATATTTTATAAAAGGTAAAGAAGAGGCTTCATGGTGCAGTACTCAATTCAGGGTTTTTATTCATGGATAAAAATGTACTGACATCCAACAAAAAGGGTATTCGATATGTTCAAAAACACAGCCGCAGCTCAAGCCAGCCAGCTGGTACGTGGTGACGTCAAATCCTGTAGCTCCACCCGGCGCGTTTCTCCGTATTAGGCATTGACTGGGAAAGGAGGCTGGCCAATGGGACAATGCCTAATACAGATAAACACGTCAGTTAGAGCTACATGATTTGACGTTGCCACGTACCAGCTAGCTGGCTTGAACCACGGCTGTGTTGTTTTTTTTTTTTTGTGTTTTTTTTAACATATCGAGCACCATTTTTGTTGGCTGTCAGTACTTTTTTATATAAAATAATAACCCTGAATTGAGTACTGCATCATGAAGCCTCTATCTATCTATCTATCTATCTATCTATCTATCTATCTATCTATCTATCTATCTATCTATCTATCTATCCTTCTCATATCTATTTATCTTGTAATCCAATGGTACAGCTGTTTCCAGATGTGGGGAATGTTATAAGAAGGGATGCCTGGCATTCTTCAGACGGACCCTCGTGCTAAGAGGTCATTATTCACAAAATACGCCTACTCAGGGATTTCCAGCCTGCACACCAGACAAAGGGTGGGTGCATCCCCTTGTATTTTCCCAAGTCCTGGGACAATCTCTTAATGGGCAGGATGTGGTTAGTGATCTAAAAGAAGATTCCAGGATGACCACACTGGTGGGGGAAAGCCTAGATTTCAATTAAAGGGAATCGTAAAGCTGACGTTGAGATTCATCGAAAGATTTGGCTGAGGGTTTTCAAAGTGTACCTGCCAATTGCACACCACTGAGATATCTACGCTGACCACTGAACCGACGTTCAGGCTAGCAGATCACCAGAAACCACAAAAAGAGACCATGGAGAAAGCAGATGTTTATTCAATCTATTGTCATAGATATGACTCACGTGTGTTGAGGTGAGACCAAGTGTCCGATGAAATGGTGAAAACTGAGGCTATTGATTGATCTGTCATACCTCACTTTGATGTTTTCTTAATGACATCATTGCTTTGAAGTGAAAAAAAGTCACAGTTCAAAATGGATGACTCACTTCTAGCTTACTTCAGTATTCCTGTGTATTAACCACTTGCTTACTGGGCATATATACCCCCCTCCTGCCCAGGTGAAATTTCAGCTTCCGGCACTGCGTCGCTTTAACTGACAATTGCGCAGTCGTGCGACGTGGCTCCCAATCAAAATTGACGTTCTTTTTTCCCCCACAAGTAAAGCTTTCTTTTGGTGGTATTTGATCACCTCCTGCGGTTTTAATTTTTTTGCGCTATAAACAAAAATAGAGTGACAATTTTGAAAACAAAATCAATATTTTTTTACTTGTTGCTGTAATATCCCATTTTTTTTAAAAAAAAACTTTTTTTTTCTCAGTTTAGGCCGATACGTATTCTTCTACGACTAGTTTGTGCCAAAGTTATAGCGCCTACAAAATAGGGGACAGAATTATTATTATTATTATTTTTTTTACTAGTAATGGCGGCGATCTGTGATTTATTTATTTATTTATTTATTTATATTGGGACTGCGACATTATGGCGGACACTTTGGACACATTTTTGGCACCATTCACATTTATACTGCGAACAGTGCTATAAATATGCACTAATTACTGTATAAATGTGACTGGCAGGAAAGGGGTTAACACTAGGGGGTGATGAAAGGGTTAAATGTGTACCCTGCCTAGTTTTTCTATGGGGGAAGGACTGGGGGAGGTGACCGATCTGTGTCCCTATGTACAAGGGACACAGATCGGTCTTCTTTCTCCCTGACAGGACGTGGATCTGTGTGTTTACACGCACAGATCTACGTCCTTTTCTCTGTTACCGCAGATCGCGGGTGCCTGGCGGACATCGCGGCCACCAGGCACGCGCATTGGCATCCTCCCAGCAATTGGCATCCACACTGCGGCCGTACAAAGTCGTACGGCCGGCAGGAAGTGGTTAATATTATTTAGGTACTTATATAGCGCTGTCAATTTACGCAGAGCTTTACATATACAATGTACATTCACACCGGTCCCTACCGTCAAAGAGCCTACAATCTAAGGTCCCTAACTCACATTCATATACTAGGGCCAATTTAGGCAGAAGCCCGTTAACCTACCAGCATGTCTTTGGAGTGTGGGGGCAAAGCGGGGGAACCCGGAGGAAATTAAAATAAATAAATACTTGCTCTATTACCAGTAATCGCGGGTGCCCGGCGGACATCTTAGCCACCGGGCAAGCGCCATTGGGCCAACAGAAGCTTCCAGAGGCTGACCAAGTATCGCATATGGATACAAAGGCTTCATATTTACACTGTAAACCTAAGTTTGGCAGCTTTTGGCATTTTTTGCCAAAGTTCCTAAACGCAACTCCATTAAAGCCTGTGTCCATATACACATATATGCTTTTAGCAGAGTTTAGGAGCTGCAATTTTTAAGTGAAGTTAATCCTCTCCCTCCTGAACGCAGAAGAATCATGTTCGGGATAGGAAAGTTTTAACCGCTGGTCACGGGAAAGCGCAATACGTGCCAAAATGGAACCAAGGCTAGTGTACATGTAGCCCTACATTGTGCCAAAAATATAATTCCTGGAGATCAACTTTAAAAATGACTTTATTGTAGTAGTAATAATAATAACCTAAAATATACAAGCTAACACTATTTTTTTACAATAACATTCCAGTTCACAAAAGAGGAACTAGTACGTCTCGAAATGGGGAAACAACTATAAATTGTTCATTTTTCAGTTCACTTCCTTCCAAAAGCATCTGCTTTCAGCCTTGCGTGGCAAAACAATTTGGGGAAGGAGGACACTGAAAGACTCTATCCATGACACCGCAGTTCTCATTTACTGGTTAAAGCTGACCTATATAGTCCAATAGTAAAGTATATGTTGCGGCAAAAAAAAAAATGCAGTACATATCTGCAATACATACATTTTCCTATTACTGTATATACTCGAGTATAAGCTGAGTTTTTCAGCAGACTTTTTTTTTGTGTGCTGAAAATGCCCCCCTCGGCTTATACTCGCGTTACCTTTTTTTTGGGCCTGATCTCCTGGACTTTGGGGACCCAGTATCGGCTGGCCGTAGGTCCCCTGGACCTGACTTTGTACACACGTAGCTCCATTTCTCCTCCTACAAGTGTGCAAAGTTTGTTGTCTGGGGGACCTACAGCTGGGGAGCACCGATTTTTCAAAGCCGGGCACCCCTTCCATAGACTCCCATGTTAAACGTCAGTCTAGGCATGGGCACAGTAAGGCAAAGTGGGGCACAGTGAGGCATGCAGATGGACACCCTGAATGAATGAATGAATGAATGAATGAAAACTTATATAGCGCAGCACATGCAAACTTAATTGCCTCTGGGCCAGTGCTTTAAGTGGGCCAAAAGAGGTGCCGGTACTCTATTAGGCGCCGGTGTGACCCCCCCCCCCCCCCCCCCGGCGCTAGCGCATGACCACATACGCCCAATCACAGGGCGCCATGCCATCAAATGCAGCTACTGTGTCATCAATTGTCACCACTGTGCCATGCCATCAAACGCAGCCACTGTGTCATGCCATCAAATGCAGCCACTGTACCATCAATTGTCACCACTGTGCCATGCCAACAAACGCAACCACTGTACCATCAATTGTCACCACTGTGCCATGCCAACAAACGCAACCACTGTGCCATCAATTGTCACCACTGTGCCATGCCAAACGCAACCACTGTGCCATGCCATCAAATGCAGCCACTGTGCCATCAATTGTCACCACTGTGCCATGCCAACAAACGCAACCACTGTGCCATGCCATCAAATGCAGTCACTGTGCCATCAATTGTCACCACTGTGCCATGCCAAACGCAACCACTGTGCCATGCCATCAAATGCAGCCACTGTGCCATCAATTGTCACCACTGTGCCATGCCAAACGCAACCACTGTGCCATGCCATCAAATGCAGCCACTGTGCCATGCCATCAAATGCAGTCACTGTACCATGCCAATTGTCACCACTGTGCCATCAATCGTCACCACTGTGCCACCAATTGCCACCAATTGTCACTGTCCAGACATCTATCCACCTCAGAGCCTGTCATTTTAGTAAGACTGCTGGGACTTGTAGTTCTCCATCTTCTCCTGGGACTCATGGAGATTGGAGAACTACAAGTCCCAGCAGGTTATACATACAATAAGGCTCTGAGGTGGATGGGTGTGGATTGCATGCACCTGAGCCCCAGGAGAAGATGGAGAACTACAAGTCCCAGCAGGTTATAATATAAGGCTCCGAGATGGATGGGTGTCCGGACATCCATCCTCCTCGGAGCCTTCTATTATAACCTGCTGGGACTTGTAGTTCATCTTCTCCTGGGGCTCAGGTGCATGCAATCCACACCCATCCACCTCAGGGCCTTATTGTATGTATAACCTGCTGGGACTTGTAGTTCTCCAATCTCCATGAGCCCCAGGAGAAGATGGAGAACTACAAGTCCCAGCAGTCTCACTAAAATGACAGGCTCTGAGGTGGATAGGTGGGGATCAGGCAGTGCACCCCTTTAGATTTACACCGACCCCCCCCCCCCCTTCTCTCTCTCCCCTGTGGTACAGGAGAGTGTTTTGCTTACCTTGCTGGAGAAACTTGCTGCCGCCGCCGTGCTGTAAACACATGTCCGAACTTCCAGGCCAATCAGCGCAGCACAGAGGTACAGCGCCTCCCACTCCACCGCCCGCCAATCTCCTGCGCCGTTATCTGTTTTTTTTTAGCCCTTCTGCCTAGTTGGCTGGTGTTTCCCGCCACTCCCACATCAAGGGAGACAGACAGTTCCACCAGCCAACCAGGCGGAAGGGCTGAAAAAAAACTCATCGCGCGCCGCCGCCGGGTGTACCAAGATGGCTGATAGCTCCAGAGCTAGGCCAAAGCCGCGGCCTTTCCTAAGGCGGCGGCGGTGGCGGCGGCGCATTCTGCGGACGCCAGGATTTTGCCCCCCTGCAATTTTTCGCCCGGTGCAGGAGCCCCCCCCCCCCCCCCCCCGCTACGCCAGTGCGTTCCGGTACGGGAAACCCACGTACTGGGCGCACGGAGAGGTGCTGGTACTCTCCAGGGCCATTTTTGGAAGTGGCGGTACTGAGTACCGCCGCGTTCCGGCCCACTTAAAGCACTGCTCTGGGCTTATACTTGAGTTAACACGTTTTCCCATTTTTTTTGTAGTGCCTCGGCTTATATTCAGGTTGGCTTATATTCTAGTATATACTGTATGTATCCCTTTAAAGTATGTATCCCCTGCAAGTAAAGGAAAATACATATTCGTCTGCCAAAAATGAATGCAGCTTCTAAATCCCTTTTTGTGGACTGACAAGACGCAACGTTTTTGTGGACTGAGTGGTGTAAGCCCTGCCCAGAGTCTTTTGCTCCCACTCTCCAGTTCTACAACAGAGACTATTTTGTACAACCGCACCAGAAACGGCACAAAATGATCCAAGAGTTCAACAATGATTCATTTGTTCAGAAAATGACCAGAGCTGACGGAGCCAACACATTTTGCGACCCTATAGCTCTCCCCCTTCCTCAGGGCTTGGCTACAATGAAAAGTTTTTTGTGGTACAGTCACCAGGGTTTTATTGCTTGTTGTGCGAAAATGACCAGTATCGTGAATCAATGAATCGTTGCTAATTCCTTGATCCACTGCCCCTGGTCATCGTTGATGTTTCACAAAGTAAGCAATCAAGCCCTGGTGAATGTACCACTTCTGAATCCTTAAATGTATTAAAAGGGGTTGTAAAGTTAGAATTATTATTTTTTTTCTCCCTAAATAGCTTCCTTTTACCTCAGTGCAGTCCTCCTCCACTTACCTCATCCTTCCATTTTGCTTTTAAATGTCCTTATTTCTTCTGAGAAATCCTCACTTCCTGTTCTTCTGTCTGTAACTCCACACAGTAATGCGAGGCTTTCTCCCCGGTGTGGAGTGTCGTGCTCGCCCCCTCCCTTGGACTACAGGAGAGTCAGGACGCTGTCTACGTTGCAGATAAAGGAGCTGTGTGTTAGTGGATTCTCAGTGTTAGAGCTGGGCGGTGGACTGATGCTGTATTCACCTAGGTAAGTATGATTCTAAAATTAAAAAAAGTCAATACTTCCCTTTTTTATTTAGATGATGTCAGAAACCATAAATCAGACCAAGACAGAAGTACAGTTAAATCACACTTGTTTAATGATGATAAAAAGATAAACAGAGTAAGCATAGTCAAAACATAGCCAGAGTTCAGGAACCGGATCGAATAGTCAGCCAAGCCAAATGTCAGAGAGCCAGAGATATACGTAGTAGAACAGCAAGCAGGATCAGGAGCCAAAAAAAGTTAGCCAAGCAAGTCTTCAACAGGAACGCAGGAGATTAGTCTCTGTGATGTTGACCAAGGCGAAGGCAGAGAGCAACTGAGCTGGAAGGCTTAAGTAGGGAGGACTGACGAGCAGGATCATCAGGTGAGTCTCTGTGGAGAGAAAGGAGCTGGCAATTAGCCCACAGATGAGTGGCAAGCTCAGAGAAGGAAGGGATGAGCCCAGCCCTGACAGATAAGAATTAGAAGGTCTAAATAGACTCTTTGAGATAACACAGGAGGTGTGCACAGGATGCATGAACGCTCTGAATTTTTGGTAGGATGAATAGGTGTTTTTCCACTTTTCAAAACAAATTGCTTCCAATGGTTTATTTGACTGAAAGGGAGGAAATAAGACAAGTTTTTTTGTTGGGGGGGGGGGGGTGGGGGGAGTTTAAATATATAACCCAAACTTTTTTTTTTTTTTGGTAAGCACTGCTGCCTTAATAGCATCATGGGCCCCTGGGCAAAGTAATGCTCTGGGGCCCCTACAATGATGACGATGCAGGTAAACAGACATTAAGTAGGTGGGATTCAGACTGCCTCCCCTTTGCATCTATCACTCTCAGTGCCATCATGGGGCCCCCAATTTCGAGGAAGCGTGGGCTCAAGGAACAGCTTCTTTGGTGGTAATGGGGACCAAGACAAATAGATGGGGAAATCTCACCACTGAGAAACAGTTGCAGCAATAATTAAATGGAGGGCTTACTCCTTCCCAGGGCTGTCTTAATGAGGGCACACCTGGGCACTGCCCAGGGGCCCCAGATGTATGGGGGGCCCCTGGACTTTGCCCCAAGCATCTGGTCCTTGAGCCCACGCCACCCCGAAATTGGGGGCCCCATGATAGCACTGAGAGTGATAGATACACAGGGAATGCAGTCTGCCTCCTACCTACTTGATGTATGTTTACCTGCACTGTCATCATTGTAGGGGCCCCAGAGCATTACTTTGCTTTACCAAGAAATACATTTGATCCTGTTAAGTCTTGCTGGCATATACTCTATAAAAGGTAAAGGAGGGGTGAAAATTTTCACATTGCTGGAGAATATGGCGTGCCATGCTCCCGTCACTTCTGGCCATGTATCTTAAGTCATTCACCCTTTATAACTTGTCTTCTGCTAAAGGAGTAAAGTCAGCCCATCTGAGCTCTCATCTGCTGCTTAACCAAAGATTACATGACCAAGTACCTGAGCTTTCAAGCATGTGATCGGAGCCTGGGGCAAATTTTATCCAGGAAACCAAATAGTTCAACCCTTGTGTCACGGTTTATTCATTCATCTCGGCAAGACTATGACTTTAAAGTGAACCTTTGCTTTGACATCCTCACCAATAAACTCTGAAGCAACACAAAGCCTTCTTTAAATAGGTTTATATGTCTTCAACCATGATGACAGCAACTACACTGATCATGACCACTAGGCTAGAATGGCTGTATGTAGCTTGGAATAGATGGCTGCATTATATAGTGGTACTGTGTGCTTGGCTGCATGCCTTGCTTGTGCCCTGAGGCTGAGAGGTGGGGGGAGTACCTTCGCTCTTTAACCCTTTATGCATCCTGATACATCTACAATCGGTCAACCCGTCAGGATACTCTAGCATGGGACTTGCTGGGTTGAGTTCCCTGCACACTTATTATTGGAGGAAGCCTAGGCTGCCCACGTATACCAGATTGCCCAGGGCTGTCCCACAATTGACATGTCTGTCCCAGCCCAGGTCCCGGGCACCTTCATTCTGGGACAATACAATGTACAATTGTTCCCCTAACGAACTGGTTCCTTCAAGGACTGCGCAGGCGCAATCCTTGCCGACGGAAATCTCCGAACCTCGGGCGGCATCCAGGCTCATTCTTTAACATCCCCGTGGATTTGTGGATGTTAAAAAAAGAGCCAGGAGGCCGAGCGAGCGGAGCGAGCCATCCGAGCGAAGCAAGGACGTGAGGCCGACTGGCCACTTTCCTCAAATTCCACGTCGCCCTGGATGCCGGCCGAGGTTCGGAGATTTCCGTCGGCAAGGATTGCGCCTGCGCAGAACCAGCTCGTTAGCCGGAAACCAGACCGTCAGATCAGATTGCGCCTGCGCAGTCCTTAATGGAACCAGCTCGTTAGCCGAAGCCAGATAGGCAGATCACCGGAATGAAATAGAGGACACAGCCACCCCCTACTAACTAATAACTACATTTCTAGAACTGGTTGCTAGGACCAGCACTGCCTGGCATCTTGCAACCAGTGACAATTTACTCTCAGACAGTGAGACCAGGAGCGAAGCCTGCGCCAAGTGCAGCACTGCTGTCCCCACCCACCTCGGCACCTCCTCCAGCGGCAATCAGCAGGGACTGGTGTGATCTTCACTCTCGAGGTGACCAGTGACGCCCCTCCTTTCCTTCTACACATGTGGCTCATACAGAGGGAGTGACAGCGGCACTGCATCTGGTGGCACATCAACCCCGAGACTACATCCCCCCCTCACCTTTTTTTTGGGGAAGGTGAGAGAGGGGTGTGTGTCCCTGAATGGCAGTTTGGAAATGTGATCACCCTAAGGAAGCCTAGCATGGCACCAAGCCTGGCCTAAACAGCCACCCTGTGGCTGTAAGTCCATACCTTGCATGGGTCCCAAGCAATAGACCCCGCTGCAGCCCAACGCATACCAGTCTGTTTCCAGGAGACATTACTCGCAGTGGCTGGTATATTTCAATATCCACACAATAGATCCGGTTTGGCCTTTTGCTTTACTATATAAAATGTGAAAGTATTTTCAAGCAAATGAAAGCAGTCCTTCCTTAAAGGGGTTGTAAAGGTTTGTTTTTTCATTTTATAAATATGCTAGTGCATTGTTAGTTCACTTACCTTTTCCTGCAATTTTCCCTTCTAAATGTTTTTTTTATATTTTTCTTTGTCTGAATATCTCGCTTCCTGTTTCTCCTCGGTAAGCTTGCCCCCATCATCCAAGCTGTTTTGCCTGGGGGTTAGTCAGTGTGCTCGCCCCCTCCCTTGGGACTACATCCCTGCGTGGGGACGCTGTGAACACTGGCAGGAGCAGAGCATAAACTTATTTTAAACCCCTTCAACCCATAGGATACAAGGGACTATTTCCCTGCTTTCTATAGTGACACCTTATTGTCACAAAACACAAAAACTAGACTCAATGGACTACTTTGGTCTTTTTTCTGCTGTCACATACCAGGTTTTTAGAATAAACTGCCTATCAGAGGATGCCTGGCATGGCACCTAATCCAGCCTAACTAGCATTCCTATGGCTACACAGTCCATGCCTTGTATTGGTCATTGCAACCCACCATGCATTGTTATGTTTTCAGGAGGTGTTCCCATCTGTGGTCATCATGGATTTTCCATAGGATAGATGCCCTTGGTCTTTGCTTTACTAAATAAAATGTGAAGGAATTTATCAGAGGTTCATTCAGCCTTCCAAGTGGCGAGGTCACAACTCCATAGTGGGTAAAGCGGTACAGTAGAAGGCAGTACAGAAGGAGAGGAGATTCTTGCAAGACCTGTGACCTCTAGAGGACTGTTCCAGAGTACTATTCTCCTCCTAGAGCAGGGGTCTCCAAACTGCGGCCCAAGGGCCAGATGTGTCCCTTTGATAGCTTCTATCCGGCCTTTGGGGCACTATTCCTTCCACTGATATGAGGCATTATTCCTCCAACTGACAGCAATATGGGGCACTCTTTCTTCCACTATTACCAATGATGGGATACTATTCCTCCTATTAATAGGGGAACTACCCCTCCTATTGACCACCAATCCTGAGGCCATATTTATTCTCAATGATGCCAAAATATTTTGCCCCTGCTGGCCACAATCCGGCCCTCCTAAAGTCTAAAGAACAATAAACTGGCCCTTTGTTTAAAACGTTTGGGGACCCCTGTCCTAGAGGATGAACAGTTCAAATGCATTGTCCTTGGCATAAGACAGCCTGACTAGGTTCTCCTGACTTCCCCACTTCAAGGTATAGGCATTCTATCTAGGCCTCCACTGTACATGATGTGTTCTGTCCTGATGCACCTCAGAGAACCCTGTTCCTCCTGAGTCTGTCTACCAGAACTCTGGGGAGCTTCCCGTCTACACCATATACAGTATCGTGTAAAAGTTTTGTCCATGATGTTTGGAACAACCTACCTACCAAGTTACTTCAAAAACAATTTTTAAGTGTACTTACACGAACTGTTTTAAAGGCAATGAGTGGTCACACCAAATATTGATTTGGTTTGGACTTCTCTTCTGTTCATTTATTTTCCAAGTTCTTCATTGATAAAAATGAACTAATAGCTCTTGTATTTCTGAAAGCAATATCTCAACTATTTTGTTATTTATAAAAAAAATTGGTTTGTGATGGTAGGAATGGGACATAAAAAACAGTTTTTCTATCTATTTAGAAGGTTCTTCTATACTGGAAAGTGGACGTCTTTCTCATTCCTTTAATCCAGCCTCGCCATAACCTGGCTGAATATACCTTCTTATTTGGCCTCCTTGCTATACAGAGCCTGTAAGATCAAAGAAGCAAAAAATAGCTTTAGGGGCTCAGTGATAATTATCTTTACAATACCCTGCAGGGCTGTCTGACAAGGAAAAGAGAGTTATTACATTAGATCAATGAAATTAAACACAAAAAAAAAATCAAATGGTTCTCATAGAAGAAAAAAAGCTCTTCTGCTTTGAGGTGTGATGTATTGCAAAGTCGTTTGTACTTTTGAGGGTCAACTTAGAAAAGTTCATGTAAAACTAAAGTTTATTTTTTTTAAGTTTTGAATAAAGTAAAGATGGGTTGTGACCTCCTAACCTTTTTTCTTTTCATTTGGGGGATTTCCCTTTATTCCCTGTCCCAGAAACTAAGCAGCCAGAGATCTTTAGGTGAGATAACACATGCAGGTCAACGCTAGTGTAGTTCAGGGTTAGTTTGTTTAAGAGCCGCTTCCTGTTTTGGTGACGTCACATTGATGACGTTTTTGACTTTTGGTGGTTTCACTTCTCGTTTAAGAAAATGGGTATTCTCAAATTTTTCCTGGCATTTTAAGGCTGAAATCAACTCCTGTTTCATCCCTCTGGTCATTCCTTCTTAAAAAGATGGCACAATGAATAAAAAGGCATAAAATAAAAATTTCGGGTTGCGCCCCCTGCATTTTTCGAAATTTCAAAAAAGGTCTCAGGAAGGTATTAAAATGGGTTTAAAAGCCCTCCAAAATGCCGAAACTATGAGTGAAATTGGAAATGGACAATGAAAATTTGTTTAAGAGACACTTCCTGTTTTGGTGACGTCACATTGACGACGTTTTTGACTTTTATGGAATCTATGCAGGTAAGGGGTGTCTGTAATAAAAAAAAATTGTGCAACTTTGACTAAAGTTGGATCATTCCCTTATATCCTTATATACACACACTTACGTTTGGTCCGAGTTGGACCAATGGAACAATGTGTAAAATATTCACACTTGGAATTCATCTTGCTTTTGAAATTTTGGGAAAGTTGGCAAAATGAGTGCTTGGGTTTACTTCTACTTTTACTTCTCAATGTGCTTTTGGGTTGACTTTAAAGCTGTAATGCAAAAATGCTAATGGCTAAGCCAGGAGGAGCAATATGACAAGCGGATATACATTTTTAATAAACTTGTCAGAAGCATTCGGTTAGGGCTGACATAACATTCCGGTGTCCTGACTTCCTCCCAGCTGGTGAGACACATGGTGACCATGCTGGCCTTAAAATTGACATTGGTGTGTTTTTGAAAGGTTCAGAGAACAATATTGTCAGATGAAAGCAGGAGAAGTAAATAGACCAGGATAATGAGTTTCCTGCAGGAAGTGGCTGGGATCAGGGGACGAGGATAGTGCCGCTTCACTGAGTTCAACACAGCTACTGATTTCGACAGATTTATCCACTGGAAGTGACTAATTGATGTGCTGGTAAGGAGGAAGCTCAAGACGCTACTCTTAAAACTAGGTTTATGGGCCCTCTGGTAATAACAGATTACCTTGAGCTTTGTCTAATTTGTAGGCTAAAGCTCTTGTTCTTGCATATAAACATTTTGTCAATGTGAATGCAGCCTATCCATTCACTGGAGATGTCCCAGAGACTGCAGATTATACATGCCTAGCGGAGTGATGACGGCAATGAGAATACAGACTATCCATTCACTGGAGACCAAGGACATCCTTGATAATGCAGTCTAATCATTCACTAGAGACCACTGACCTCATTAAAGCGGAGCTCCACCCTAAAGTGGAACTTCCGCTCATCGGAACCCCCCCCTCCGGTGTCACATTTGGCACCATTTAGGGGGGAGGGGGGTGCAGATACCTGTCTAAGACAGGTATTTGCACCCACTTCCAGGAACACACTGCGGAGACCTGCAGGTAGTGCGTCACTCCCCCCGTTGTGTCCTAGGAAACGCACGGCTCCCAGAACACAGCAGGGGACCAGTGAGGATGGCGCAGCGAGTCTCGCGCATGCGCAGTAGGGAATTGGCAGTGAAGCCGCAATGCTTCACTTCCTGATTCCCTCACAGAGGATGGCGGTTCGGGCAGCAGAGAGACGAGCGAATGCTCATCTTCTGCTGCCGACATCGCTGGACTCCAGGTAAGTGTCCATTTATTAAAAGTCAGCAGCTGCAGTATTTGTAGCTGCTGGCTTTTAGTATTTATTTTTTTACAGCGGAGCTCCGCTTTAAGAATGAATATAATCCATTTTAGAACATCCATTCATAGAAGACCTGTGACACGGAACGAGCCTTGTTCAATCACTAGAGGCCAGTGATATCATGGATTGCATGGACTATCCATTCATTAGTATGGCCGGTATACACTATATTGTTAAAAGTATTGGGACACCTGCCTTTACAGGCATATGCACTTTAATGGCGTCTTAGTCCAGAGGGTTCAATATTGAGTTGGCCCACCCTAGACGCGTATTGTCCAATCACAGGCCTTGCTCAGTAGATGGCTATCTCTAATTATTTAGTTGGCCCTATAACAGCTTCAACTCTTCTGGGAAGGCTGTCTACAAGGTTTAGGAGTGTGTCTATGGGAATGTTTGACCATTCTTCCAGAAGCGCATGACAGGTCCTTTGCGAATCCGTCACGGAGACCACCATTATCGTTTACAGGACCGGCCATGGAAAAGATGGATATCTCGGTTGTGACAGCAGCTGCTGCCGTTACCGAGATATTCATCTTTAACCACTTAAGGACCGCCGCATGACGATATACGTCAGCAGAATGGCACGGCTCGGCACATGGACGTGTACACGTCCCCTTTTAGAGCCCAGCCGTGGGTCGCGAGCATGCCGCTGGTGGCGTGTTCGCGACCCGGTCTAAAGCTCCATGACCGCGGGACTTGTGGACCCGATCACCATGGGTGTCCCGCTATCGGGTCACAGGAGCTGAAGAACGGGGAGAGGTAAGTGTAAACACACTGATATAGGGAACAACGATCGCTGACGTCACACGTCCAGCCCCCCACCCCTACAGTTAGACACACACATGAGGTCACACTTAACCCCTACAGCGCCCCCTAGTGGTTAACCCCTTCACTGCCATTTGTCATTTTCACAGTGCATTTATATATCACTTTTCGCTGTGAAAATGACAAAAATTTGTCAAGTGTCTGATGTGTCCGCCATAAAATCCCTGAATGCCGCTTTTAGTAGTAAAAAAAAAAATAATAAAAATGCCATAAAACTATCCCCTATTGGGATTTTTTTTACCCAAAATAGGTAGAAGAATACGTATCGGCCTAAACTGAGGGAATTTTTTTTTTTTTTTTTTTTTTTAATATATATTTTTTGAGGATATTTATTATAGCAAAAAGTAAAAAATAAAATTTACACTCTTTTTGTTTATAGCGCAAAAAAATAAAAACCGCAGAGGTGATCAAATTCCACCAAAAGAAAGCTCTATTTGTGGGAAAAAGGATGTCAATTTTGTTTGGGAGCCACGTCGCACAACCGCGCAATTGTCCGTTAAAGCGACGCAGTGCCGAATCGCAAAAAGGGGCATTAGAGACCAGTGAGAATACTGAGAATGCAGCCCATCCATTCAAAGTAGACCAGTGTTGCCACTGAGAATACATCTTGTTTAAAACCTAGAAGCCAATGGTTGAGCCTATCCATTCATAAGAGACCAATAACCCCACTAAGAATGCTGCCTCTTCATTCATAGAAGATCAAAAACGCCACTAAGGGTGCAGCCAATTGATTCATAAGAGGTCAAATACACCACGAAGGATGCTGCTTATATAGTCATCATGGGAGACCACAAAGGCCTTTCAATTTATAGAAGACCAAAAACACTACAAAGGATGCAGTTCATGGGTTCATAAACGCCACTATGGATGCAGCTCATTTTATTTATAGGAGACCAAAAACAACATAAAGGGGGCACCCTCTTCATATATAGAAAGCCAAAAACACAACAAACAAGGCAGCTAATCCATTCATAATAAACCAATCATACCACTGATGATTCCGCCTCCTCGTTTATCATAAACCTGTAACACCAATGTGTGTGTGTATATAATAAAAAAAAAAAAAAAAAAAAATTATATATATATATATATATTTAAATAATCTATATGTTGAGCCTTTTTTGGCGTTTTTAGATGGGTCTTAAATGTTTTACTGTGTATCTAGAAACTGTCCTATGAACATCTAACCTTTTTGTTATAGCATGTGTCGATTGATCAACTTGTGTACAACCAGCCTGTTGGGTTTTTCCCAAACAATTAGTGTCACCGGCTATAGCCGTAAACACTAATCGTTATTTTTGGCGGTAGGGAAGGCTCCCCACGCTCCTGCAGGCAGAACACAATAGAGCTGTGTGTTGATGGAGGAATCGAGCAATTTTATTTCCAAAAATTAAAGGATTTTTATACCCCAAGGGTTTTTTAGCAGCAGGATGACCATGTTTTCTTATAAAATCTTTTATTTTTATTAGTTAAAAAGGGAGTTCAAGTTTACAAAGAGTTTAACCACCCTTGGGACTACATCCCTGCGGGGAGACGCTGAACACAGAGTCTCCCCGCAGGGATGTAGTCGCAAGGTAGGGGGTGAGCGCGCTGACTAACCCCCAGCCAGAACGACTCGGATCATGGGGGCAAGCATACTGAGGAGGAACAGGAAGTGAGAAATTCGGACAAAGGGAAAAAAACATTTAGGAGGGAAATGGAAGGAAAATGTAAGTGAACCAACAATGCACTAGCTTAAAGGAACCCATTTAGAAAATGAAAAACAAACCTTTACAACCCCTTTAAGCAAGACATATGTCCATATATGTGGTGATAAATTTACCATTCAATTGACGGAAACATGAAAGTGCATTGCCTAACCAGAATTATAAAAAGCGATTTATATTCGGTGATCTCAAGACTTCTGTGTGTCCCCTCTGTGTCGTCCAGATGACCCCAGTGCACAGGTCTTACAAGGAGCCACGTACTTGGACCCCAGATAAAGGAAACAAATCTGCTTCCAATTTTTTTTTGTCAAAGGTTAAATAAACAAGCTGAAGTTAGAAGCTGATTGGCTACCATGCACATCTACACCATATTTTGCACTCTCCAGAGTTGGTAAATCAACCCCAATGTGTGTAAAAATGTATGTCCATGCATAAAGTGCCATTTAAAACATGTCATGCCTTTGGCCTATAAGGAAATACAGTAATATCTTCTGGACTTGTAATTCAAATATTGTCCACTAGATGTCACTCTTAACAAAGGACTGTTGATGGGCAGTGTTCTATGGTAATGTGCATTTCCTGTCATGTTACTGAAAATTGTCTTCACTTCCTTTGCCACTCTTTCATCTCTTTTTCCACTGGACAGTCCACAGGGAGTCAGCCAAGCCTGCACCACATGTTTCCTAAGTCTTAAGCCTCCTGGGACAGCATCGCTGGTATGATAAAGACTGTTTATCTATATGCCTAGTAGACATTTGTTTGTGTTCATATAATTCTTATATGTTCATTTATTTGTTTTTATCTCTAGTTTCACCATTATTCATACGCATCTTATATGGCCACCACCTGTTCATCGTAATAAAGATCCAAAGTTACAGACAGTCTGGTTATTTAGGATGCGAGGTTTAAGTTGTATGTTAAGCTACATATACGCCAGGGGCAAATGTGTAGCGAGAACCGAACAAAACAGAACCGTAAAAATTCCCTTGGCGAGTGGAACATGCTCCTCATTTAGTAGGTCAGCCCCAATATCTTCATACTTCATCCAAAATGACAATTTGATGTTTTGGGCGGTAAAATTACATGCAAGACAGAACTGCTAATAAATAACAGTGGAACATTCTAGTTTCCTCAAAGCACAATAAATTCTTTCGGGGAAAGATGGCTAATTTTACAGTAGTATAATAAAACGTTATTTGTTGAGAAAATGCTGAAGACAGTGGCTGAAATAAGGAACTGAAAGGGGAACTTGGCACAAATCATTGCGAACCATCTATAGGACAGGAGGGTGTGCATGGGAAAGGGGTATTAGAGCAGTGTTGGCTAAATGATGGTTTTTGCTGACTAGGCAGAAGAGTAAATAGGAAATTTGCTGTAAAAAGGTTTCTGTTATCTTTCAGGCGTGGGTGTACCTAATAATTCATTCTGAATACACGTCATCACTTTTCTGAGAATACGAGCAGCACAGAGTGTTTGAGGAGGGTGATGCAGCAATAGGATTGCGTGAGCTTGCTACTCCTTGTGGCAAGGGCCACGTCTTGATCCCCCCCCTACCACGGTCCCACCTAACACGTCCTAGCAAAACCTCCATAAAAGTTGAAACTAACAAAATCTTAAAGCGGATGGCCCATTAAAAAAATATATTAAAAGCCAGCAGCTACAAATACTGCAGCTGCTGACTTTTAATATTAGGACACTTACCTGTCCTGGAGTCCAGCGGCGTCCGCAGCAGAGGACGAGCGTTCGCTCATCTCTCTGCTGCTCCCCCCTCCATCCACGGTGAGGGAACCAGGAAGTGAAGCGCTCCGGCTTCACTGCCCGGTTCCCTATGGGGCATGCGCGAGTCGCGCTGCGCCCGCCAAATGGCTCCCGCTGTGTGCTGGGCGCCGAGAGTTCCCAGCACACAACGGGAAAAACCCGTGACTGCGGGCTGGAAGTGGGTGCAAATACCTGTCTTTAGACAGGTATCTGCACCCTCCTCCCCCTGAAAGGTGTCAAATGTGACCGGAGGGGGGAGGGTTCCGATCAGCGGAACTTCACTTTAGGGTGGAGATCCGCTCTATTTAAATTAACCACTATATTATCCAAAAATGTGTGTTTTTATTGCATCATACATACAGTATAACAAATTTATGCAATCTCCTAAAAAATAAATAAATACAAAAAAAAAAAAATACCAATTTTCTTTTGGCAGCACATCAACCAAAGTAAATATCTACATGGTGAGAAAATATTATCCAAATACATTTGTACATAAAAAATGTTTTGTGTTCAAATACTGTATTTCGTTTTTTGTCCGGTCAGCAGATAAAAGGGAAGGAATCTGAGACAACATTACAGAAGGTGTTTGTTTTCAGACTCTCTCTCTGTATCTGCAAGTAGTGTTTTTTTTTCTCTCTCTCTCTCTCTCTCTCTCTTTTTCTCTCTCTTTTTCTCTCTCTTTCTCTCTCTCTCTTTTTCTCGCTCTTTCTCTCTCTTTCTCTCTTTTCTCTTTTTCTTTCTCGCTCATTTTCTTTCTCTCTTCACACAGTGTAGCAAGAGTCAGCACACCCCACCCCCTTCCATTCTCTACAGCTCCGTTAAGACTTGCAGTTAGATAGTCTGAAAGCAAACGTCTTCTGTGCTCACACTAAGAAAATGCCTCTTGCTCTGTGACACCAGTGCCACGAGTATAATTGTTACAGGAACAATTTTATATTTTGTAGAGAGAACACGAAAATTAGGGTTGTCCCGATACCACTTTTTTAGGACCGAGTACAAGTACCGATACTTTTTTTCAAGTAGTCACCAATACCGATACTTTTTTTAAATGTGTCCCCAAATGCAGCCATGTCCCCCCCACAAATGCAGCCATGTCCCCCCCCACAAATGCAGCCATGTCCCCCCCCACAAATTCAGCCATGTCCCCCCCCACAAATTCAGCCATGTCCCCCCCCACAAATTCAGCCATGTCCCCCCCCACAAATTCAGCCATGTCCCCCCCCACAAATTCAGCCATGTCCCCCCCCACAAATTCAGCCATGTCCCCCCCCCACAAATTCAGCCATGTCCCCCCCCACAAATGCAGCCATGTCCCCCACATATGCAGCCATGTCCACCCTACCTAGCCACCGCCGCCCGAGAACATCACAGCATTCATTTGAATAGCTGTAGTGTTCCCGCCCGTATAAACACTCCCCCTTGCTCGGGATTAGACAGATCACGATCACCCATCCAATCCCAAGCAAGGGGGAGTGTCTATATGGGCGGGAACACTACAGCTATTCAAATGAAAGCTGTGATGTTCCCGCACGATGTTTAACCATGCGGCGGCGGCGGGCTTCAATGCGACGGCAGCGGTGGGGGGGGGGTGGGCGGAAAAAGTATTCTATTCTGGTATCGGGGGTATTTGCGGGAGTACAAGTACTCCCGCAAATACTCGGTATCGGTCCCGATACTGGTATCCGGTATCGGGACAACACTACCGAAAATTATTAGTTAAAAAAATGTGTATTATTTTTATTTATTTTTTTGCCTCTCTTTACCAGCCTGTCTCATTTTCAGGATTTTTATATTTACTTTAATATGGCAAAGATGTAGCAGTTAGAAGATTGAGACGAACTATTTACTACTACTGACACGGGTGCTTACAATAATTAGCTTTTATTGTAAGGCTCCTTTTTCACGAGGGATCTCTCTGCTGAGCAGGCAGATGACATGTCCGTGTCTGCTCCACTATGCAGAGTAGACACGGCCC
Organism: Rana kukunoris; assembly: GCA_029574335.1. Taxonomy (NCBI): domain Eukaryota; kingdom Metazoa; phylum Chordata; class Amphibia; order Anura; family Ranidae; genus Rana; species Rana kukunoris. The sequence goes on along the minus strand of CM056054.1, from coordinate 224,436,114 downwards.
GCTCTTCTCTATAGGGCGGTCAGATGGAAGTGGACTACATGGCCGATTTCCATCTGATCCGCCGTATGGATTGCGAACGTATCCCCATCTGTCTTTTTCTAGCGGACCAGATTGGCGGGTGACAACTGTCCGCTAACATCCGCCGCCCCATAGAGAACAATGGGTGGTCCGATTTCGATCCGCCTGAAAAGAACGGACAGGGGGACCCGATCGGTCCGCTGGTTTGAAAGGGGCCTTAGACCTTTATCCCAAAAGAATCAAAACTGTTGCTGTAACTGCTTAAAAAATGTGAGCTGGGGTTTGGCTTTAATTTTCTAGTGTATCTAAATCTGCTAGTGCATTTAATATCCCCCCCCCCCCCCCCCAGGCTGACAATGCAGCTTTCCAAAGGCGTCTCTGCTGCTCCTACTTCCAGAGTGGGGACACTTTTTTTTAATAAAGGTGGTGTTTTGCTGGCCAGATCACCAGGTAAAAACAGAAGGGGGGAGGGGGGGAGGGGACGACTAATGCAGCCACCACATCTATGGATTGGTAAGCTGCAATATATGTCGTTTTTTGGGTTTAATGCCACTTTTAAACTTCATTTTTAATTTGTATATCTTTCCAGCTAACGAGCTGAGCTACTAGTAGAGGGGACTGGGACAGGTTTTAGAGTTAATAACTGCACACAAGTGACATCTATGTCTGTGGAATGTCACCCAGAGTTCCATGACCCTGTGAAATACCTCCAGTGTCACACACAGGGAATTGTCCGCATCCCCTGCTAACAAGAGGTCATGTGAGAAGAAAGATCAATGGAAGAATGTGCCATGTATTCTTTTCACCATAAACATTCTCCTCCAGGAATTTCCTCTCTCCATACATTGAGGAACTCCAGTCACATCTAAAATCCCTAAAATTCTGTATTATCCCCTTTTTCTGCAGCAATGCAACCTGCGGCGAATGTTCCATACGTCTTCACAGCTGCCGAGTGCAATAATTAAAGGACTGCATTGCTGATCTAGAAATGCTAGTTGTCTGGCTATCAGACTTCAGTGCTTGTAGAGTCACGGACCTACCATGTTTCCCCGAAAATAAGCCCGGGTCTTATATTAATTATGCCAACAAAAGACACATTAGGGCTTATTTTCGGGGTAGGTCCTCTTCCTCCCTGCCTGTCGGGAATCCACAGTGTGAACTGAGTTTAAAATGCTTGTAAAATCCTATAACCCACTCTATTACAGTATTTTATATAAGGTACAGTGTGTGTGTTTCTGTAATATAAATGTGCCAAATACCTTTGTTGTAGCGCCATTCTGCGATTCAGTGACCCGCCTGAGCTTTCTCCCCCACAACAACACACACGTTGTACATTATATACTACTATAATAGAGAGGATTTTAGGTTTTTACAAGCATTTTTAACTAGGGCTTATTTTCGGGGTAGGTATTATATTGCAGCCCTCCTGGAAAATAACGCTAGGGCCGCGTACACACGAGGAGACATATCCGATGAAAACGGTCCGACAGACCGATTTCATCGGATATGTCTCCTGGAGATTTTGGTCTGATGTGTGTACACACGATCAAACCAAAATCCCCGTGGACGGACAGCGCGGTGACGTTGACGCCGCCACGTCACCGAACCAGGAAGTAAAATACTTCCACGCATGCGTCGAATTCATTCGGCGCATGCGGGGGATTTATGTCCGCTGGTTAGGCGTACTAACCAGCGGACATGTCAGACAGACGGGTTTCCAGCAGACAAGTTTTAAAGCATGCTTTAAAACTTTTGTCTGCTGGAAACCTGTCTGCTAGCCCGTACACACGATCGAATCTGTCCGCTGAAACTGGTCTGCGGACCAGTTTTAGCAGATATATTCGATCGTGTGTACGCGGCCTAAGTCTTATTTTCAGGGTAGGTCTTATTTTTGGGGAAACAGGGTAAAACAAGCAAGTAGTATTTTAAAGTATGAACTCCTGTTAGAGTCATTTAGTGACCCGAGGTACTGAATTAGAATGACAGACATTTTTTTTTTTTTTTTTGGGTGGGGGGTGGGTGGACTGGGGAGTAATTTAAGAGAGAGAGGAAATGGGAAGGATGGGTGTATAGACCAACATTGGGTAGATGATGAAATATGAGGAATTGGTAATTTGATTTGTATATGTATGTATATCTGCTATAAGATGTTGTATACTACTTGTTTTCCTTTTTCTTTATTGAAAACAAAAATAAAAGATAAGTAAAAAAAAAAGAATGACAGCCAGGTAAGTACGTGGGTGTGCTGATAAGTATTGAGCCTTACCCAGCTAGGAAGCTGTAACTGCCGCACTATTCTACATATTCCACCAGGAAGTCGATGCACTTGCGACATCCGTCCAGAGGAAATCATTTTTCCCCTTTTTCCCACAAACCGAGCGGGTTCTGGGAAAGGTAGGGGTTTTGGGTGGGGAGAATCACTAGTGGAGATGCACTTAGGGTTAAAGTTCATAGGTCAAAGGTCAGCCCAGGCTAGGGCCTAGGGTTAGAGCAGGGATCCTCAAACTACGGCCCTCCAGCTGTGTCGGAACTACAAGTCCCATGAGGCATTGTAAAACTCTGACATTCACAGACATGACTAGGGCATGATGGGAATTGTAGTTCCTGAACAGCTGGAGGGCCGTAGTTTGAGGACCCATGGGTTAGAGGGTTAGGGTTTCCCATTGAAGAATATGGCTAGGACTCAGGAATTGGAACAGGGACCTCCCCCAGAGGTCAAATGTCAGAAGGTGGGTCCTCAGAGGCCAAAGGTCACAGGGCGTGGCTGACCCACCTCCACCAAAGTGTACCGCCTACCCCAACTAAGTGGGGGAATGAACAAGTCGGGGTAAGCGTCTTGAAAGGAAAAGGTTTTTGTTTAGACCAGTGAGGGCGAACCTTGGCACCCCAGATGTTTTAATACGGTGGAACCTTTCAATAACGAGCAACTTTAAAAAAAAAAAATCTGACTCTGACTTGTCTTGCAAAACGAGCAAAATTCAAGCTAATGGGGCGTGCAGTACTGCATTTGGCCAGAGGTGTGGGGGCGCCGGTGACCCTTGAAAGGGTTGCGAGCAGTTCGGAAATACTCCGTTCCCGAGTGTTTTCGATATCAATCGAGCTGTCCTCAAGTATTTCCGAGCCTTTCCAGCGCCCACCCACCTCTGGCCACATGTGGTATTGCATGCCATAGATGTCAATGCGGAACAAATTATCTTTTGTTTCCATTGACTTCTATGGGGAAACTCGCTTTGATATTTAAGTGCTTTGGATTACAAGCATTCTCCTGGAAAGGATTGTGCTCATAATCCAAGGTTCCACAGTATAACCTAAGTGTTATTTAATAAGATGATTACTACCTATCCGCATTTTGAATCGTTTTACATCTTATCTTTGGGCGCTACACCTTTCTATTATCTGTTGTTAGCTGCCGAGATTGTGTTTTTTTTTTTTTGTGCTATAAACATAAAAAGACGGACCATTTAAAAAAAAAAAAAAATGTTATATATAAAATGTGTGTGTGTGTGTGTGTATATATGGTGTGTGTGTGTGTGTGTATATATGTATGTATGTGTGTGTATATATATATATATATATTATATATTTTTTTTTTTTTACTTTTTGCTATAAAACCATATCCAATAAAAAAAATGTGAACAAAAAATCGAATTTCTTAATCAATTTGGGCCAATATGTATTCTGCTACATATAAGCATATATTGGTTGGTTTGGGCAAAAGCTATAGCGCCTACGAACTGCCTATGGGATATTTTTTTGTATGCGCGTGTGTGTGTAATAAATATATATATATGTATATGTATATATGTATATGTGTGTATATATATATAATATATTTATTATAATGATTTTTTTTTTTTTTTTTTTTAACTAGTAATGGTGGTGATCAGCGACTTTATAGTGGGACTGCAATATTGCGGTGGACATTCTGACACTAACTGACACTTCTTTTTGGGAACCGTGACATTAATACAGTGATCAGTGCTACAAATACAGTACATAAAATTTGCCATATTTGTTATGAGATGGATTTTGAAAGGCTGGCAATTTGTTTATTCCACCTCTGTGTTTTTTGAGCTGTTTGACATTTAGCTGGCGGCAAGGACACCCAACTGTTTGTTGACATTTTACAGTTCTCACTTCAGAATCATTTCTATATTTAGTGTTTTGTTATATGTCACCTGTGGAATCACTTCCACCTCTATAAAGGTTGTGTAAAGTGTCCCCCCCCCCCCCCCCTGTTGGCTTTCTAGGGAATTTATAGTAAATGCCACATTTTCCAGAACACTTTTGTGGATTTAAGCCTCTGTTATAGATGTGTGGTAAACGCTTCCCCTAATTGTCATCGGAAAATGGCAATTGTCTGACTATCCCTGTCTTCCATACTTTGGGTCCCTGCCCCCAGAACAAGCTTGTAGCAAGACCTTAACCGCTTAAAGTGGAGGTTCACCCTAAAAAAAAAAAAAAAAATGGCCAAAAAGGCTTCAAAATATTAGAAAAAAAATTAAATGTTATACTTACCTGAAGTGGCTGTTACTAGGCAGATCGTCCTAATCTGCCTCTTCCTTGTCCGCCGTGGTCTTCTTTCTTTCTCCTCCTCGCACTGCCTCCTGGGAGAAGGGGGGGTGGTGTCTTCTGGGACCTTGTGTGTGTCCCAAGAGACATCAGCTCAGTCACATAGCGCCGCGCGCCTCGCATGCGCAGTAGGAAATCGGAAAATTAAGTCGCAACGCTTCACTTCCTGATTCCCTCACCGAGGATGGCGGCAGGGCAGCTGAGACCTGAGCGATTGCTCGGCTTTAGGTGTCGACATCGCGGGCACCCTGGACAGGTAAGTGTCCTTATTAAAGTCAGCAGCTACAGTGTTTGTAGCTGCTGACTTTCATTTTTTATTTATTTTTTAAACGCCGGTCTTTTGGACTTTGCCTATCAAATGCAGCCTCGCCAGCGCCCATCAATTTGTTTGCTTTCTTCAGTAGGGAGTCGGGACACAGTCCTCAGTCTGCCTGCTGGTGCTGAGACTTGGTTGTTTGCTGCAGAGAGAAGAGAGTAGGAACACCAGTGGCTGGGTGCCCTAGGAGGCTGCCTTGTTTGCCTAGAGGTAGCGCTGGCTCTGGTTGCATTGGTGCAAGCTGGGTTTATGTAACTACGTAAAAAATCTCCATGAGTGGAATTCTTCAATTGGTTGCTTATATCTAAGGGGATTGGAAAATAGGGGTGCAACGAATCACTGCCGATCCGTGATCCGAACGGGTCACCCCCTTCGGATCACCACCGCGGGCATAGAATGAGGAAAGGCCGCAACTTCGGCCTAGCTCCGGAGCCGTGGCCATCTTGTTACACCCGGTGGCGGCCCTCCTCTGTTTACACCAACAGAGCAGGAGCCCGCGCTCGAGGCGCGCACACACACGCCGCTAACGGGGTAACTGCAAGTACTACAGGGGGTGACTGTGCTGTACTATGGGGCTTACTGTGCTGTACTATGGGGCTCACTGTGCTGTACTATGGTGATCACTGTGCTGTACTATGGGGCTCACTGTGCTGTACTATGGGGCTCACTGTGCTGTACTATGGGGCTCACTGTGCTGTACTATGGGGCTCACTGTGCTGTACTATGGGGCTCACTGTGCTGTACTATGGGGCTCACTGTGCTGTACTATGGGGCTCACTGTGCTGTACTATGGGGCTCACTGTGCTGTACTATGGGGCTCACTGTGCTGTACTATGGGGCTCACTGTGCTGTACTATGGGGCTCACTGTGCTGTACTATGGGGCTCACTGGCTGTACTATGGGGCTCACTGGGTCACTGTGCTGTACTATGCTATGGGGGTCACTGTGCTGTGCTATGGGGGTCACTGTGCTGTGCTACGGGGGGGGGGGGGGGGGTCACTGTCTGCCTGTACTACGGGGGGGTCACTGTCTGCCTGTACTACTGGGGGAGAGAGATGTGGATATTACAGTGAGGGAGATTTTTTATTTTTTTTGCTGATCCGAAAATGATCCGATTCGTGACTCCTGATCCGAGGAACGATCCGAACCGTGAGTTTTTTGATTCGTTGCACCCCTACTGGAAAAGTAGATTTACTTGCCCAATCCTTCACTCCTCTGTGCTGCTAGACCAGTCCCCATAGCATCTTCACCCCCCCCCCCCCCCGCTCCAGTGGTCAAAAGCACTGATGTTAAGACTGAAGCAGGGTTCGTAGCCCTGTTTTGCATGTGAGGACACTAAGGGATAGCCTGGAGCATAGAGCAGAGAAGAGCGCCATCTGTGGGCGGAGCAGAAGATTGGGCAAGTAAAACTTCTTTTACTCTCCCCTAGACCTAAATGAGCAATTGACCCTTACAGTGCCGGGGGGTTGTTAAGTCCCACTGCAAAGGTCATTTTTTATTTTTCTCGGAGTTCAGATTTAAAATGGCAGTAAAATGTAACGGTTTACCAAGATGTTGTAAAATAACAGTAGTGGCGTGCGTACACAAAAGGCTGACTGTGCGTTATTAGTCTTGTGGGTTTCCATTTGCGGCCATCGTTAGATCTTTATAGCTGCTGAGAAGTAGGTTAAGCAACTGTTTTCCAGTAAAAGGATGTGCCAGGAATGCCGATCAATACTCGAGACTTTTTTTCCTTTTTATACGCCTGTGATTTGCCTGCTGACCAGTAGGTGGCATGACTTGTATCCTGATGGCAACAATCATACAGAAGATTTTTTCTATGATTGCTATTCAGCTGTGGAATTTATTTAAAGTTGAATGTAATCTATTGCTGTTTATCCGCTTTTAGATGTTGTGGTTGCATTCGTTTTTATCTTTTTTATTCTCCCAGGCTTTTTTTCACTTTTTTTTTTCTATCCTAGGATGACAACCCTCCGTCTCTGTACTGTAGCTCTTGAAGAGCCGTGTTGTCAGTCACCCCAGAACTACAGAACACCTCTGACTCTCATCCTCTCCATAACCTGGGGAGGGGAGGTGTTTGTAATCCATAGGTCCTCAATCTTATTGAGACCATGTCCCAGTGAATTCTTTCAAGACCTTCCGTCACCGTGCCTCAACAGTAAAAAAGTGTAATACAATTACCAGGCAGTCCCTGAGTTACGAACAGGTTGGGGACTGTAGGTTTGTTCTTAAGTCGTATATGTTCGTAAGTTGGAACAGCATGCACAGAACCGCAGATACGTCGTTTTCCGATGTCCTGTCGAAAAGGTTCCGCCGAATGTGCCGGCCGGCGAAAAGGTTCCGCCGAATGTGCCGGCCGTCGAAAAGGTTCCGCCGAATGTGCCGGCCGTCGAAAAGGTTCCGCCGAATGTGCCGGCCGTCGAAAAGGTTCCGCCGAATGTGCCGGCCGTCGAAAAGGTTCCGCCGAATGTGCCGGCCGTCGAAAAGGTTCCGCCGAATGTGCCGGCCGTCGAAAAGGTTCCGCCGAATGTGCCGGCCGTCGAAAAGGTTCCGCCGAATGTGCCGGCCGTCGAAAAGGTTCCGCCGAATGTGCCGGCCGTCGAAAAGGTTCCGCCGAATGTGCCGGCCGTCGAAAAGGTTCCGCCGAATGTGCCGGCCGTCGAAAAGGTTCCGCCGAATGTGCCGGCCGTCGAAAAGGTTCCGCCGAATGTGCCGGCCGTCGAAAAGGTTCCGCCGAATGTGCCAGCCGTCGAAAAGGTTCCGCCGAATGTGCCGGCCGTCGAAAAGGTTCCGCCGAATGTGCCGGCCGTCAAAGTGGCCACGCAGCCTCCCGTTCCTAAGGAGGAGTCGTTTTCAAGTCGGATGTTCGTAACTCGGGGACTTCCTGTGTGTGAATGAATGCAAAATATGTATTTGAATGCTAAAAGGTTCTGGATGTCACTATGGGGGGGGGGGGGCCTCTGGAGGGTGTAAGAGGATTCTGTAGGAGGCTGGGGTCAAGTGTGGTGATCTCTGGAGGGGCCAGTGGTGTCTCTGGGAGGCTAAGGACTTGACAGGGGTAATGTCAGAAACTGGAGGGTACTGTGGGGGCTAAAAGGGCACTCTAGGGGGGCACTGAGACATTATTGGAGGTTGGGCACACAATGGCAGGCTGGGGGGCTCAGTGACAGGCTTAGCAGCACTGTGGGAGCTTAGGGGGGCACTGTAAGAGTTTGGGGGCACTATGGGGGGGCTGGAATCTCTGAGGCAGGTTGGGGGGGTCACTGTGGGAAGCTGGGCGGCACTATGGAGGCTAAGGGTTTTCAGGGGGAAGCTTGGGGAGCACTATGGGGGGCTGGAAGCTCTGTGGTAGGTTGGGGGGGTCACTGTGGGAAGCTGGGTGGCACTATGGAGGCTGAGGGTTCTCAGGGGGCCTGGGGGCATGGTAGGGAGGTTAGGGAGCACTATGGGAGTTAGGAGTTTAGGTTTTGCACCTGGTTGGAGGTCCTGGAGGTGGGAGATTGCAGGCCATGGCCCAGTGGTTCAGAACCACCACTGTAGTCTACATAGAGCTGGGAACAACATAACTGATAAGAGTGCAGCAGTAAAGCTATCAGCTCAGATTTCTGGCAGGATAAACATACTATTTTTTTTTTGTTGTTCTTCTTAAACAAATAAAAATGGTTTCAACATTATAAATCAAGGGCCCAAAAGGAAGCAAATAAGAGAAGTACATTGGGGTTTATATACACTTTAACCACTTCACAACCAGCCGACGCAGTTGTACTGCGGCAGGTTGGCTCTCCTGCGCGAATCACTGTCGTACATCGGGCGCAAACAAAGTGATTTGTGCACGTGCCCATTCGCTAGTGGGAGAGCCAATCAGCGGTCGCTCCACAAAGAGGAAAAAACGGAGATCTGCCACTGTAAACAGATCCCCGTTCTGTCAGAGTGAGATTGTTTGTTCCTAGTGATTAGGAACAGTGATCTCTCTCTATTCCCTCTCAGTCCCCTCACAGTTGAAAAGCAATTCCCTAGGGAAAATGTAACCCTTTGATCGCCCCCTAGTGTTAACCCCTTCCCTGCCAGTGGCATTTATACAGTAATGGGTGCATTATAGCACTAATCACTGTATAAATGTCACTGGTCCCAAAAAAGTGTCAAGTGTCTGATCTGTCTGCTGCCATTACTAGTTAAAAAAAAAAAAAAAAAGTGCCATAAATGTATCCCCCTATTTTGTGGGCGCAAACATTTTTGCACAAACCAATCAATATACGCTAATTGACATATTTTCACCAAAAATAGGTAGAAGAATACGTATTGGCCTAAACTGAGGAAGACATTTTTGTGTTTTTTTTTTTTTACATTTTTTAGGGGGATATTATAGTATAATTTTTTTTTTTTTTTTTTTTCAAAATTGACACTTTTTTTTGTTTACAGCGCAAAAAAAATAAAAAATCTGAGGTGATCAAATACCACCAAAAATAAGGTCTATTTGTGGGGGGGAAAAAAGGACATAAATTACATTTGGGTACAGAGTTGCACGACCGCGCAATTGTCCGTTAAAACAACGCAGTGTCGTATCGCAAAAAATGGCCTGATCCCAGAAGTGGGTAAATCCCGACTATACTGTATGTTCAATAAGAGAGCGCATACAAATGGAACTGTGCGGTGGAAAAACAAATGATTGTATTCAGCAGCTGAACACTAGAATTCATTCACAAGGAATCATAAAATGTGTACATTTAGAAGTGCAGCGCTATGAGTGAGACCGTCCTAATGTGTAGAACAGCAAACCATATTTTTTCCAAATTTTATACAACTAAAAAAAGTGACAAAACTGTATGGTAATTCATACAAGTTCCACGTGGAGTTTACAAATCTAAAAGTCTTTGGGCAGGCATCCAAGAACGCACTCTTCCTGTACATCCTATTTAAAGGAAATCTATGGTCACAACATATGATTTTCATTTTGTAACATTAGAATTGTATTAACCTTTCAAAGAATGGTTATTATTTACAATCAAATATAAGCTTACTTGAAAAATCCCCTTCCATATTGTGAGCCCTGCCTGTCTGCCTCTTTCCACAACCTCCTGGATTCCTTCCATGCTTTGCAACTTGTCATTGTTTAGGGACTACATGTCCCATGGTACCTTGCTATCTGCAAGCTGTGATTCCTGTACTGACTCTGCCTCCTGAAACTCCTCCTCTCAGCATATCTGTAGTTCAGAAGGCAGTCTCTGTGAAATGTGTGACACAGCAGTGCTACTCGCAAAGCACAGTGACTACAGGTCACAGAATTCAAGGAAGTAAATGCATCAGGATCTTCACAAAGTAAGTTTGCAAACTTCAAGATCATTCAGGATAATAGGAGAAGGCCAGAAATAAGAGAAATACAGTGTGGAAATTAATATATGATTTTACATTCTGACCATGGGTACACTTTAACCACTTTAGGATCCCTTCACGCCGATATACGTCGGCAGAATGGCACGGCTGGGCACACGTCCTTTTTTAAGAGCCCAGCCGTGGGGTCACGAGCGTGCCACCGGCGGCATGCTCTCTGACCGCCCGCAGACCCGATCGCCACTCTTGTCCCACGATTGGTCACAGGAGCTGAAGGACGGAGAGAGGTGAGTGTAAACAAACCTTCCCTGTTCTTCATTGTGGCAATGTCGGTGATCGTCTGTTCCCTGATATAGGGAAAGACGATCACTGATGTCACACGTCCAGCCCCGCCCCCCTACAATTAGAAACACATATGAGGTCGCACGTAACCCCTTCAGCGCCCCCTAGTGGTTAACGCCTAAACTACAATTGTCATTTTCACAGTAATCGGTACATTTGTATAGCACTTTTCGCTGTGAAAATGACAATGGTCCCAAAAATGTGTCAAAATTGTCCGATGTGTCCGCCATAATGTCGCAGTCATGAAAAAAATTGCTGATTGCCGCCATTAGTAATAAAACATTTTTTTTTATAAAAATGCCATAAAACTTTCCCCTAAACGCTATAAATTTTGCGCAAACCAATCGGTAAACGCTTACTGGGATTTTTTATTTTTATTTTTTGCCAAAAATATGTAGAAGAATACTTATCGACCTAAACTGAGGAAAAAAATGTGTTTTATATATTTTTGGGGGATATTTATTATAGCAAAAAGTAAAAAATATAGAATTTTTTTCAAAATAGTCGCTCTATTTTTGTTTATAGCGCAAACAATAAAAACCGCAGAGGTGATCAAATACCACCAAAAGAAAAAAATTTTGTTTGGGAGCCAGGTTGCTCGACCGCACAATTGTCGGTTAAAGCGACGCAGTGCCGAATCGCAAAAACTGGGTAAGGTCCTTTAACCTGCATAATGGTCTGGGTCTTAACCACTTCAGACCCGAAGACGTCCCTGGGCGTCCTCGGTTTTGTGCGGTGATAACTGAATAATGCCTGCAGCTACACATATGTAAACACTGTTCAAACCCCACATGTGAGGTATCATCGCGTGCGTTAGAGCGTGTGCAACAATTCTAGCACTAGACCTTCTCTAACTCAAAAATAGTAACCTGTAAAAATGTTTAAAGCGGCGCGTATGAAGATTTTTAAGTACCGATGTTTGGCGCCATTCCATGAGTGTGCACAATTTTAAAGCGTGACATGTTAGGTATCTATTTACTCGGTGTAACATCATCTTTTCACATTATACAAAAAAATTGGACTAACTTTACTGTTTTGTTATTTTTTAATTCGTTTGAAAAATTATTGCGCAAATACCGTGCGAGAAAAAAAGTTTCAATGACCGCCATTTTATTCCCTAGGGTGTCTGCTAAAAAAATATATATAATGTTTGGGAGTTCTGATTAATTTTCTAGCAATACAATTTTTACATAAAGGAGAAAAGTGCCAAAATAGACCCGATAACGAAGTGGTTAAAGTGGTTAAGTGGAACTTTCACTTTTTTGAATCCTCCACCCCCTCCGGTGTCACATTTGACACCTTTCAGGGGGGAGGGGGAGCAGATGCCTGTGTAAAACAGGTATTCGCTCCCAATTCCGGGCATAGGTCACCTTGGTGATCGGGGAGACCTGTGCCACTTCCGGCGCCTACTCTGTCCTCTCCTGCTGTCTTCTGGGAGACGCACCGGTCCCAGAAGATGGCAGGGACCAGTGAGGATGCGCAGCACAATAGGGAACCAGGAAGTGAACCCGCCCTGGACAGGTAAGTGTTCATGTAATAAAAGCAGTATTTGTAGCTGCTGTATATATATATAATTTTGGCGGACCTCAGCTTTAAGCAGTAGAAAATTAAATGTATCTGAACCAAGGAACAAAATGTAAAATATTGCGTTTTATCCCCACTTTAGATGGGGTAGCTGCATTAGTTTTTTCCTATTTAAATTTTTTTTTCTGGTGATCCTGCCAATCACACATATCCTGTTCTAGGGTGACAACGCTCGCTCACTGTGCTATCTATGAAGGGACAGCGTTGTCACCCTAGGTTCCCAGGGTGACAACGCTGGATTACAAACACCTCCCCCTCTCCTCATCTGTAGAACATGGTGGTGGTGTTCTAAAATTTATGACATCACTGGGACACTTAAGTTCTATCAGGATCAACAGGCATTTGTCTGGAGTTATAGTCTTTATCAGCTGGTGGATCGTTGGGCTCTCATTCAAGTTAAATGATGAAACCAGCCAAAGGCTACAGAACAGGATTGAAAGGGGCCTATGTGTCCCGAAAAAAATAAGCATGACCTGCAATGTGACTGGTTGGAGGACAAACAAATGAGACAAGGAGAGCCTACAAACCGCGTATTGTACAAACTTTACATTCCATGGATTGTGAACCCAGGACCCCAGTACTGCAAACCAAAAGTGCTTATAGCTTGGCCACCAATAGGGATTTAACTTGAAGAAATGTATAACTTATATGATTTATTTTTTATTTTTTTACACTAGGAGTTTATGTACCCTCGCAACTCGCTATCCCGCGACCATGTCCTTCCTATGCACCAGAGTAACCGGGACGGGGTGGAAGACATGTCCTTGTTGGCTGACCTGCATGAAGCCTCCATCATGTTAAATCTTCATCTCCGCTATCAGCAAGACAAAATCTACGTAAGTAATCAACTGCTGCCCTCCTTTCATAAAAAACAAAATGTCAGTTTCCAGTTGAAGAGGAACAGGTAATATAACCACCCAGGCAGGGCCGCCATCAGGAATTATGGGGCCCCTTACACAGCTTCAGGCATGGGCACCCCGGAGCAGAGAACCGGGGGGGAACTGCTGTCTGAAATTGAGCCTTTAGATAAAAAAAGGACAAAACTGACAAGTCTATATAAAAAAAGGGGGGGGGGTGGTTGCCATCTGGGGCCCTGGGACCTCTGGGCCCTTTATTTTTATTTTTTTAAGAAATTACAAAAAAAGGGGGGTTTCAATCCGGGACCTCTGGGCCCTTTAACCACTTCAGACCTGCGCTACCGTCAAATGACGGCACCAGCGCGGGTCTGAATATCCAACATGCCGTCTTTTGATGGCCGCCCCTTTGGGCGTTCCCACAGCGCTAAGCGCGCTGCGGGGAAGCCTTGTTGTCCGTGTCCCTTGGACACGGCCAATCACAGATGCGGCGAATGCAGTCAATGGCCATTTGCGTGCGATCTGTGGGCAATGAAATGAGAGATAAACATGCTTATTGTAATTTTTTTTTTTTTACCAAAGCACTTGTAGAAGAATACGTATCGCCCTAAAGCTCAGGAAAAAAAATTTTTTTTTTTTTTACAATTGGGTATTTATTAAGCAACAAGAAAAGAGAGGCGCCTTTTTCTAAAATTGTGTCTTTTTTGTTTATAGCAAAAAATAAAAACCGCACAGGCTAAATACCACCAAAAGAAAGCTTACTTGTGGGGAAAAAAGGACCTTCATTAAATGTTTGGGAACCACGTCGCACGACACAGCAATTGTCAGTTAAAGCGACCGGCCGGAAGCTGAAATTCCCTGGGCAAGGGGGGTATATGTGCCACCGAGGCCAGGGTTAATAAAAAAGAAACCTTGGGGCCCTTTAATAAAAAAAAGAAATAAAATATATATATATATTATATATATATATATATATATATATATATATAAAAAAAGAAATAAACATTTATAAAAAAAAGGGGGCGCCTCAGGGCCCTGGGACAGCGGACCCTATAATAATAATAATAATATAAAATAATTATATATATATATATATATATATATATATATATATATATATATATATATATATATATATATATATATATATATATATATATATATATATATATATATATATATTATACAAAAAAAATAAAATAAACATTTATAAAAAATAAAAAAAAGAGTTTCCCCCCCGAGTATGCCCCTGGGAATCCCCCGGGCTCGTTAACAGGTGTACTTCCTGTACCCCCCTGATTGCGGCAATGACGCCAGGTGTATTCTTACGGAATCACTTGTAAAATCACCCAGTGTGCCAGTGGACAAAACTGACAAGTCCGCTAGGTAGACTTTTTATTGATTTGATGATATCATATCCCTGCTCTAAATAAAACCTCTCTGTAAACATGCATCTCTGCAATATAACCCTTTTTTTAAGGGTATAAAAGCTGCAGCAGATTGACCCTCTAAGGGTCCTTTTACACGGAGCGGACCATTTTTCGTGTCCGTTGTCCGACAGCGGGGGGGTCTCCGCTTGGTTATCGGCGGACGGGGCAATCCCCCAACTGTGCAGGGACCGCCCTCTTTCTCCTGATCTCCCCTATGGGGAGTCGGATGGAAACAGACCGTCTGTCCGTGCATCCGATCCGTTTGGCCGGACGGAGAAAAATAGGGCATTCTTCCGTGCAAAAACGGATGCGGATCTAGCGGACTTGCGGATGCATTAACCGCTTAACGACCGCCGCCATAGGGGTTATATGTACAAGTCCACAGAATGGAACGTACAGGCAGATGGACGTGCTGGCTGCCTTCCCGCGGGTCCGATCGGGACCCCCTCCGCTACATACGGCAGTCGGTAAGCCTCTGGGAGCAGTCCGGGATGAGGGGGGGCTGTTTGTTTCTGTCCGCCCCCTTCGTGATCGCTCCCAGCGAATCCGCTTTCCCCCGCCCTCTGCCTGTGTAATGTAAATATTGCTTACACTGGCTCTTAGAGGAAGTGATGTCACCTCTCCTCTCGGCGTTATTTTCGTTATACCGGCGAGAGGAGCGAGCTCCTCTTAATCAAGACATCGCTTATATATCAAGTAAGTTGCACAACATGTACACTGACACCACACACATAGGCACACTTAACCCCTTCAAAACGATCCCCCCCCCCTGTCAAACAGTGTCACTCTCGAATGCAGTGATCATATATTTACTGATCACTGCATTTAGTGTTAGTGTGACAGGCAGTTAGTGTTAGGTTCAGGGTAGCTTGTACCCCCCCTTAGCTAATCCAGAAAAATGGCAATTTAACCCTGACTGCTAGGGCACCACTTACCTTTTTATCTCGTACCAGCACATATAAATGAACCACTTGAGGGGGCGGGTCAGAGAGTCCTTTACAGATGAGCATGAGCCTTATTGAGAATTTTCAATTTTAGCAAAAATTTTGAAGATTGAATTGAAATTTCTCAATTTTGGAGAAATGCATTAAAGTTGGGTGAGAAGGTAAAATGTAGGTGTTTTTTTGTGTTTTTTTTACTGATCCAGGGGGCTGTAAATGTCTCTCTGAGGGTTATTGGAAGAGCCTTTCAACTATCCTGGACCTGTGCTGAAAAAGTGGCCCATCATTTGTCTTGTTGGCTATTATTTCTAAAGTAAATTCTGCAGCTTTTTATTTTCCATACTTTGTAGCAAGTCTTCTTCCGTTTATATCACAAAAACTCATAACTCTAAATCGCAGAGACATATGCAAATTGGTGGACCATCAAAAGAAAGCTCTTTTTGTGGGAAGAACTACAAGGACGCCAACATGCCTTTGCCTTTGGGAGTCATGCACGTGGCTGTCACGAGTCTTGCTATGCCTCATGGGACAATTGTAGTTCTGCAACAGCTGGACGCAGTGCCGCTAATTGCATATCCCTGCTCTAAATTCTCTGTAAACACCTTTGGGCATCTCTAGCAGCATATAACCGGGGCTTAAGTGGTTAAGGCTGCAGCAGACTGGCGCTGCCCCCTCTATCACGCCACCCCCTATATGTATCATGAATGGATTCATGCTATGTATGAAACTATCCATGACAGCCGTGGCCACCCCTATTCCGGCGTCTGGACCCTTTTCGAAAGCCGGGCGCCTGAACAGATGGCCAGGGGTGTTTTTTTTATTTTTTTTTTTTTTTCAAAATAGGGTGGACTCGGAGCGCAGAGCATTTCACTCAGAGTCCACTCAAATGAGTTAAAAAAGCAAATTAATATTCGCTTTTCCAACATTGAACCGCCTCTCCACCAATCAGGAAGCGTGGGTCCAATACCCATCTCCTGATTAGCTGAAAGGACAGACGCTCCTATTGGATGCCTAGCAGGGAGAAAGAAGAGACGCATGGAGGCCACAGCTCGCCATCGTCACCCGCTGCCTGACCTGCCACCAAGATGGGGTAAGTGCTGGTCAGACAGCAGGCAGAGGGGCACAGTGGCTGCATTTGATGGGCACAGTGGCTGCATTTGATGGGCACAGTGGCTGCATTTGAGGGCACAGTTTGGCTGCAATTGATAAAAAATTTTTTTTTTGTTAAATCTGTATTTTTGTATTTTTTGGAGTTTGTTTGCTCCCCCCCCCCCCCCAAAAAAAAGAAGCACAAGCGGTCACCACTGCTTACAGGTATTAAGTTTCTCTGCAATCACTCCTATTGTTTATGAGCGTTCTATAAAAACACATCCCAGCATCCCTTTAGATATGCATGCTCAAGCAACTGATCAGCAGATCACACAGCTAAAATCTGCAGAACCCAACAGCCCCCTTAGAAGAAAATGCACGTCTAAATGGATGCTGTTTTTTTTTTTTTACGGAAGGGGCAAGCTTTTGAAAGCAGTTCCCAGGCTGTGTGCTGTGAAGGTGTTTTTGCTGGAGCCTCCCAATAAACTAGAAACAAACTCCAGCAATCAGACCCGGTGGTGACATCACTAGGTCTGAAAAGAAGTATTAAATCAAAATGATTTAAAGTAAAAATGTTCGGTTTTATTAGGAGTTTTCAAAAGGGGTAACACAAAGCGTACAGCGTACATTTACAATGTAAGAAGATTACTTAAGAGGGTTACAAAGCCCAATGCAAAATAATTCTTTCATTGATGTCAAGCACCGTGTAATGTAATATAATTCACTGTAAGCTGTCTATAATACAAAGCAAGTGATTCTATGGATCCTGCAACAAGAATATTCGGTTACATTGGAACATTTTAATTGCATGTTGGTGGGGGGGTCAAAGGAACATATCAGGGCAGCCATCACAAATTTTGGGGCCAACAGCTTAGGCAGGGCCCCCCTGGAGCAGAGAACCGGGGGGGGGGGGGGGGGTGCTGCGGAAAAATGGAGAAATAAATAAATATAATCTCTTCTCTCCTGCCTCATAAAAAAAAAAATAATAATTAAAAAAGAACGGGATGAGGGGGGGGGGGGTCAGCCTGGCCTGTAAGGGGCCCTGGGGACCATTGTGCCCCTTACAGGTGTAATGCAAAAAAAAAATGGGAGGGAGGCCAGCCGGCCCCTTACAGGTGTAATGCCTGTACCCCCCTGATGGCAGTACTGTACTGTATATTGCATTCCCACTCCTAGTTAGTTTGTGCTCGTAATATTTTTATTCTCTTGCAGACCAATATCGGCTCCATCCTGGCTTCGGTGAACCCCTACAAGGAGATTGCTGGGTTGTACGATGAAAGCACCGTGGACTTGTACAGTCGGCACCACTTCGGGGAGCTGCCACCCCACATCTTTGCCATCGCCAACGAGTGTTATCGCTGCCTGTGGAAGAGACATGACAGTCAATGTGTGCTCATCAGGTATGTGTGCACCCGCTCATTGTTTTATACCCCCGTTTATTTTATGAGCCGCTGGATATGATTAGATGAAAGGACATTTCATCATATTTACTCAAGAAGCTAACAAACCTGTTTAATAGATGTCAGCTCGAACCCTCCTTGACACTCAGAAGTCTGTGGAGTGAGATATTGTGACCACTTGCACGGGCTGGGGTCACAAAACTGCAACATACAAGTATGACAATACTAACAGTGAATCTGCCGCCTAGCACGCATGCCCGCCCTGAACTTCGTGACCGTCCCTGGTGTCCCGCGATTGTGTCATGGAGAAATACACTCCACACAGTGAACGGGAAGATGCCTTTGTATAACAAGGCATTTCCCTGTTCTGAAACTTAAAGTGACCGGACACTGATCTACTGCTCCCCAAAAAAATGTTTTATGTCATCAATGGAGCAGTATAAGATCACTGTCGTGTCACTTTTAGTCCAGCCCAGTCTTATCACACAGCGTTAGAATCACTGAGTAATCCCTTTTAATGTTCAGTGCACACTTTAAAGAATTCCGGAAAAAACTTGCCAAATTATAAAGTCCGTTTCTCGGTTCTTCCTTTCAGGAACAGTTTTTTACATATCTAATTGGACACCTGTTTATCAAACAAGAGGTGATCCAAGTCATAATGAGCTAGTATGCACAGCATACTAGCTCATTATGTGTCACTTACCTGAGTTATCAAAGTCCGCCTCGTTATGTAAACAAAACATAACATCCACCGCCGCTGATAAACATGTCCCCTCGTCGCTATTTACTGTTATCGCCGCTGTGATTGGCCAGAGCGGCGATGACCTGTCACTCCCTGCGCATCCACAAAAACACAGCATTAACCCAGTTAATGCCATTCACAAAAACAGCACTTTTTATTTTGGCTCGGTGCACCTGAGAATTCGGTGCCCGTTTCACTGAACATGAAAATGAGGATTTTCAGATTGGATTACCTGTGTAGGTTAAAAGACTGGGCACAAATGTAAAGGTAAAAGTTTTTTTACCTTAATGCATCCTATGCATTAAGGTAAAAAAACATCTCACAGCTGCCCCCGAGTCCCCGTTTTACTTGCCTTGCCGTTCGAAACTTTAACCCTTAAGGCGCGTTCACGTCATCCTCTTCGGCTCCCAGCCTGGCCGTTGATTGGCTAGGCACAAGGGCGTAATTGATAGCGGCGCAGCCATTGGCTGGCGCTGCTGTCAATCACAGCGATCGATGACGGGGGGCGGAGCCAAGTGATACAGTCGCCCCCCCCGCGGCTATGGCCGCTCCCAGCTGTATCAATGGGAGCGCGCTCGCAAAAGCTTTCCACCGTGCGAGTTCACCCTCCTGTGTTTACATGAAGATGGAAAGATGTAATCTTTTGCGAGGAGGAGCCTGTTTCAGACAGCCGCCGAGGGACCCCAGAAGACAGCTTTCCTGGCCACAAGTCTGTGCACCAAACAAGCTGCACACACTCACATGGAGGTAGGTATAACATGTTTGTTATTTTAAAAACGCCCCCCCCCCCAAAAAAATCCCCCCTGAGTTTAGTGTCCCTTTAAGGAGATATTTCTTGCACCTACTGATAAGCCTTAATCACTAGGCTTTATCTCTAGGTGCAGGCAGTTGCAAAAAACAGTTAGGGTTAGGTTTACAGGATAGCCCCCCCACCCCCCCTAATAAAGTTTTAACCCATTCCTGATCGCCCCCTAGTGGTTAACCCTTTCCTTCCCTATGCCAGTGTCATTTACACAGTAATCAGTGATAATTTTTATAGCACTGATCGCTGTATAAATGACAATGGTCCTAAAATGGCGTCAAAAGTGTCCGATGTGTCCGCCGCAATATCGCAGTCACGATAAAAATCGCTGATCGCTGCCATTACTAGTAAAAAATAAATAAATAACAAAATGCCATAAAACTATCCCCTATTTTGTTTACTAAAGACATGTGGCTATAACTTTTGCGCAAATGTTTTACAATCAATATGCGCTTATTGCGATATTTTTGGTGTAAAAAAAGTAAAAAAATATGTAGTTTTTTTTCAAGAATACATATCGGCTTAAACTGAGGAAAAAAATAAATTTTTATATATCTTTTTGGGGGATATTTACTATAGCAAAAAGTAAAAAAATTAAACCGCAGAGACGTTCAAATACCACCAAATAAAGCTCTATGTGTAGGGAAAAAAGGACGTCAATTTCGTTTTGAGTGCAACGTCGTACAACAGGGCAATTGTCAGTTAAAGCGACGCAGTGCCAAATCGCAAAAAACCTTGGGTCATTTACGGTATTGGTCCGGGTCTTAAGTGGTTAAGGAAGACAGGCATAGAATCCAATACAAACATAACTGATCAGTAACGAGTCAGTCTGATTTGCAAGAGCCCTGCAAGAATCAGACTTGTAATGCAATAAAAGAGATGTAAACCTAAGAATGGTACATCACTGATAAACTAAAAGGCAGTTGTGCTCCAATGAGCGCCCTCTAGCGGGCAGTTCTGCGGAACAGTAAATGTCCACGATGAGGCCGGTTGGTGCACGTTAGAATTTGTAATCCACAGAGGGCAATTGATCAAAGAAAGTTCATTAAGCGGGGTGTGCTGAACAGCACGTTGGCGAATTGATCACCGTCCGGTGTCAGTTACTTTGGTGTAAATACTGCAAACACCGCCGGCCCCTTAAGTCTGAACAAAGAGCCTAAAGAAGGTAGGAGGCCAGTGGGGTGGTACTTGAGTGGTACTTGAGGAGTACTTGAGGAGTCTACCTAAGAGGAGAGTTTAGGAGTTGAGCATGTGCTCCCTCACCCGGCAGGCCGATCCGCCTGTATTCCTCCCAGAAGGTGCTTTGACAAACACTGCTTCACAGCACGAAGGTCCCGGACGAAGATGTCCCACTGCTCCGGTTGTCAGCTGTGCTGCCTCTTCGAACTCCGGGTACCCGGGCTGGATACTGGAGATCCCTCGTCCTTCCAGGTGGCTGGTCTCTTGGTAAACCTAGGCCCCGGCTTCTGGCCCAGGGCTGTCTCAATGAGAGGGCACACCTGGGCACTGCCCAGGGGCCCCAGCTGCATTGGGGGCCCCTGCCCTTCCCCAAAGCAGCTGTCCTTGGCCCGGGCTGCCCCAAAAATTTGGGCAACCCGGGCTGCCCTCTACATCCCAGAATCCCCCCAGCACTCTCACCCCTCTACACCCTAGATATCCCCTACCTCCTACCTACTTGATTTATGTTTACCTGAACCGTCTCCTTTGTAGGGGCACCCACAGCTACTTTCCCAGGGGCCCATGATCATTAAGCAGCCCTGTTGTGGCGGCGTAACACACGGCGTCTGTCAGCAGCTCCGCGAGGAGAAGAGGCTGGATCCGAGAGAGAGAAAAGGCGTCGCAATACAATAGCTGTGCGGACCAGCACAGTTCCAACAGGGAAGGCATTGGGGAAATTATTCTTTCTCCTAGAGTCAATGGAGTCCTTCTCCCTTGTGGGACTTCACAACAATGCATTTATTTACAAATTATGTTCAGCGTGGCCTGCCAGTGAATGTTGCAAATTTCACACACCTCTTTTTTATCTGTTTATTTTATGTGGATTGATTAGGTGACTATTTCATCATATTTACTCAAGAAGCTAACAAACCTAATAGGCATAATCCTTTTCACTTCTTAACCACTTGCATGGGCAGGCAAAACATCAGTGCTGTTGTCGTGTCAAAGCCCCCACACAGGACAATAAAATGGAAATAAACAATTTTTTAAAATAAAGAAAGTCATAATGAGCACTGCTTAACACTTACCTGGGCCCCAAGTGCGAGGCAGAATCGGAGATTGGCCGGATAACATTGTCTCTTTGCAGCCCTAAACCCACCCATCAACACAAAAAACCCGCCCTTCCCAACACTGAACACGTCTCGCAAGTGCTAGGCTGAATCAGAGAATAATTCTGTCCCTCTGCAAATTGTTGGCTATCGTTTCCGACGCACTGCGCATGTGTCACGCAGTCACAACAGCTGATCGGAAAATCGGCTGTTGTGCCATATCGTACTGCGCAGGCCTGAGCGGGCATTTTTTAATAGAGGGCACTAACCGACAGAACACTGGCAACCACATCGATTTGCAAAAGTAGTTCCTGCACTACTTTTGCCGATTTATGGGTGTGACTTTAACCACTTCCCGCCCGGTCAATAGGAGATTGACGTCCGGGAAGTGGTTGTTAAATCCTGAGATTGACGTCCTGCAGGATTTCATGCCGCGTGCGCCCGTGCGGGAGCGCAGCGCGGTGATCGGTGAACCGGGGTGTCAGTCTGACACCCTGCATCTCCGATCTCGGTTACGAGCCTATTGGCTATTTTGGGCTAGATTCACAAAGAAGTTACGTCGGCGAGATACGCCACGTAACTTCTAGGATGCGCCGGCGTATCTTTTTTCTGTATTCAGAAAACAAGATACGCCGGAATTTTGCTTTGATACGACCGGCGTAAGTCTCTTACACCGTCATATCTTGGTTGCATATTTAGGCTGGCCGCTAGGTGGCGCTACCGTCGATTTACGCGTTGAATATGCAAATGAGCTAGATATGCCGATTCACGAACGTACTTGCTCCCGGTCGTATTTTTTTACGTCGTTTGCGTAAGCGCAAGTCCGGCGTAAAGTTACCCCTGCTATACGAGGAATACGCAATGTTAAGTATGGATGTCGGGACAGTGTCAAATTTTCCGTCGTTTGCGTAAAACGTTCGCAAATAGGGCTTTGCGTAAATTACGTTCACGTCAAAACTGAGTATTTGTGGCGTAATTTTGAGCATGCGCACTGGGATACGTCCACGGACGGCGCATGCACCGTTCGGAAAAAGCGTCAATTACGCGGGGTCACAATTCATTTACATAGATCACGCCTCCTACCTGCCTATTTTGAATTTGGCGCGGTTACGCCGGCCCATTTACGCTACGCCGCCGTAACTTTGGGCGCAACTTCTTTGTAAATACAGCACCTGCCTCTCAAAGTTACGGCGGCGTAGTGTAAATGAGATACGCTATGCCCGCACAAAGATACGCGGATTTCTCATTTTGTACGTGAATCTGGCCCTTTGTCTCCAGGACAGGAAGTGAAAGAAAATCTCCCCAATGGAACAAAACAATTGACAGTGGTTGAATCCTTCCCACATTTTCAAAACGTAAAAGTTGTAGCATTAGATATACAGTTGTTTTTGGTGTCCTAATTTTGTACAGATCTGTCCCCTCTTACCAGTCTAGGCCCCCTGCAGTTGCTGGGTGGACTGAGACCAAGCACTAACATATACTGTAGCGCTGGTCTGTGAACTCTTGTCTTGTCTTCTTGCAGTGGAGAGAGCGGGGCTGGCAAAACGGAGAGCACAAAGCTGCTGATGAAATTTCTCTCCTCCATGAGCCAGAACTGCGCGGGAGGCGGAAACCAGACGACCGTGGAGAAAGCCCTCATGGAAAGCAGGTCAGATATACCCGGCAGCGAGCTTTTATTTAAATTTTTTTTTTCAATTTTTGATCTTGTAATTGGTGTCTAAAAGAATCAAAGAAAGACTGTCTGGCATGTTGGTCACATTTCTTTGATTACCTTGTTTGCTACAGTGATCGTTTTCACAATCGCATGCTTTGAAAACTGAAAGATTGGCTTTTTAATACGTTTCTTAGACTGTGAGGTTTTAGGATAGATGCAGGCCGGGTCAGAGGAAGCGACTAGGATTGAGCTTCAATATCTCCAGCCTGTTATTCATCTTGCATTGGGTTGACGGGCTGGTTTGTTAGTGGCCTAAAGCCTAATGCCGCGTACACGCAACCGTTTTTCGGGTTCTAAAAAATTACGTTTTTTTTTTTGTTACTTTAAAAACGATCGGTGGGGCTTCCAAACTGTTTCAGCCCTAAAAAATGGAACGAACATGCTCTATTTTTTCACAACGTTTTTATGTTGTCATTTTAGTTGTAAAAAATGCTTCATGAATAAAGTGCTGGGCAAATTATATGACTTGGTTCTGGTAAAACAGCGTTGGTATATAGCACATTTCACGCTTAACAGACAGAAAAGCGCGAATTTTTTACTAACACAAAATCAGCTAAAGCCCCAAGGGGTGGCGCCATCCGCAGGAACTTCCCCTTTATAGACATTATTCCTTTGCTAGAGAATTCTTTTTTTCAGTGATGCCAACAATGATCGGGCTTAAAAAAAAAGTTTTTCTAGACTACCATTTTTTAGAACCCAAAAAACGGTGGCACCAGGTTTTGTGTTAATCTAAAGATAGGCCCTCCAACACTTCCTTCTCGCCTATATATCAAAATGCCTAATTTTTTTTACTAAACCTTAAAATAGATGGGTAAAGTTGGACTTCTGGTTTTGGACTCCCGCCGTAGTAGGCGTCTCCAGTTTGTTCCTTGGCGCCTCAGCGTTTACTGGGATCTCACCGCAAGGTTACCTGGGAGCACAGAGTCATTCTTCCAATGCGTTCAGAAAAATCTTGCATACCATCACAACTGGGCGTGTACTTTAAATGACAACGCCCGTTGTGATGGCAACCAGTAAGTTAACGGCGCTACTCGCCTTAAACACTGGCAGGAGGGGGGAATGCTGGGAATCAGCTTCCAGGAAATAATGCTTGGGGCTTCACAATGCCCCAAGCAAAATGGAAACTCCCTGAAACGGAAAAAAAAAGTTCATCTTTGCCACGAAAACGGACAGGCTGTATTTGCAGAAACCAAACAAGTGAGTAGTTTTGCATTGTAATACCCCATAGAATGCTCATAAAAAAAAAAAAAAAAAGATTGGCCACGGAACCCCCGCTTTAAATCGGTGGCTTCCAAACTGCAGCCCCGGAACTGGATGTTGTCCTTTTTTAGTTGGCTTTATCTGGCCCTTGGGGCAATATTTTTTTTCCCCCTGATAGGAGACATTATTCCTCCCAGTGATGCCAACAATGGGGCATGATTCCTAGCGCTGGCACCAAAGATAGGTATTCTTCCCCCTGTTACCAAAGTTGCGGGGGGGCCTCTTTACTTCCACCGCATACGATCACCTTAAAGTGTGAAGGACAGTAAGTTGGCCCCTCAGAGTGCATTTGACAGGTGGTGAGGAGGAGTTGTATCGCCTTCTCACTGACTGCTTTAGCCCCCTGAACCCTGCACTAGCATGCCATACCCATGTGCATTGCCCATGGTTGCAGGGCACTTGCAGAGCGGTAGAAAAAGCTCTAAACCAATCCTACCAGGCCTGTCCTATATGAAAAAGAGAAATCACCGCTCCTATGATACTAATCAGAAAGTCCCCTCACCTGATCCACAGCCACGGGTGCTGGCAATGCATGGAATGATGCAAAATGAAGGAAAAACATTCTGGACAGCCGCACTCCAAAAATAAATTACTTTTATTTTAAAATCAAAAAACACACAAAAAGCATGCCACAGCAGACGGGGTAAAAAGCTGTCGCGTTTCACACCAAACTTCAAGCTACACACATATATATATATATATATATATTTATATATATCTATCTATATCTATATATATATGTGTATGTGTATGTATATATAATATATATATATATATACACACACACACACACACACACACACACACACACACACACACACACACACATACACACACAGTAAAACCTTGGTTTGAGAGCGTTTTGCAAGATGAGCTACATTTTTTCAATAAATAATTGATATACAAGCAATGTCTTGATATAAGAGTAGTGCCATGTCACAACTGAGTATAAAATAGAAGAGAGGCAACTCTAAAGCCCTGTACACACGATCTGTCAAACCTATGAGAACGGTCTGATGGATTTTTCCATTGGTTAACCGATGAAGCTGATCGTGTTAGAACGCGGTGAAGTAAAACACAACGTCGTGCTGAAAAAAATGAAGTTCAGTGTTTCCAAGCATGCGTCGACTTGATTCTGAGCATGCGCGGGTTTTTAACTGATGGTCGTGCCTACAAACGATTGTTTTTTCGCTATCGGTTAGGTATCCATCGTTTAAATTTAAAACAAGTTTGCTTTTTTTTTAACCGATGGATAAATAACCAACGGCGCCCACACACGATGGGTTTGGTCTGATGAAAATATCAGGGGATACTTAGGAGCGGCTGGGTGTCGGAACAGTACCTGGTGCTTGGGTAGGGTTGCCACCTCATCCCTTTAAAACCGAACACTTATGAATTACACAGGTTCTGAGGCTAATTTAATGCAGGTAAGGCACCAATTGAGTTTAATTACCACCTTAGTCAGCGGGGTGATCACAGAGCCTGTGTAAGCCAGCGTTAGGAGGATTATGTGTTCGGTTTTAAAGCATACTTGGATGAGGTGCCTCTTTTGTAATCAACCATGTGAGTTGCTATGCTTGTACCTTCAGGAAATGAGCCCTGCTCCAATAGGCTGCATTATCATAGAGAGTAACGTGAGCACTTGCCGCGCTTCGAAATTTTTTTTTACAACCAATCTATGGCACTGTTCATGTCGCCTGAAAAAAGGGGGGGGGGGGTGTCAGTAACCATCTCTATAGTGCAGGAATCCCCTCCAGGGCACAAGCGTCGGGCGAGGTCAGTGTAGGAATCAAGTTGGTCTCTTCTCTTTTAGTACTACTGTACTAGTGGACGGTACTCAGGGAGTGCTAAAAGCCTAGCGGGGTGTTGAAATTTCTTGCCTTGTCCCGGGCGCTGACAACTGAAGGACTATGAATAGTTGTGGAACACTACATTTGAGTTTCCACTGACTGCATATATAATTTGAAAAAATGCTTCCGAAACAAATATGCGTATAAACTGTGTGTGTGTGTGTGTGTATAGTTTATGTTAGGGTGACCATTTGCAGGGATTGAGGACTTTCGGAGCCAGCCTTTCCCAGATCAGGGGGAACTTGGCGGAACTCAGTTCCACCACCTTTGGCTCAGTGCCCCCCCAAGTGTGGTGTGTTGCCTTTGGTGCCCGCTCACCACAATCACAGAAGTCTGGTTTCTGTGTTTAAAAGAACAAGTGACAGGAGGGGTGGTGGCTTTGTAACACCCTGAACTCTGGCAGGGGATACTGAGGAGCTGTATGTAATGCAATTCTGGTATTTAATGCCCCAATTTAAGAGAGGTGAGCCCTTCTACTGTTTGTGAGGGGTGTCAATCTGAAGTGTAGGAATCTGGTCGTGGTTGAGTTCAGGGAGTGCTGCACGGGGTATTCTTTCTTGCCTTGTCCCGGGCGCTGATTACACCACTTCTATATAATTTGAGAAAAAAAGCTCTAAAATAGACCATTTGCCAAAAAAAAAATATGTCCCCGGATTTCATTTTAAAAATCTGGTCACTTTAATGTATGTATATATAAAATTATTAAATAGTGACAGAGGTCCTGTTTACATATGGAAGTAGACAGTGCTTAGTAAAAGGGTGCCTGAGCAGTCAGAATGAACTGGCATCCCAGCAGAGGAGACAGGTGGGTTTTGCCCACGTGTGTGTGTGTGTGTGTATATGTATGTGTATATGTATATGTGTGTGTATATATATATATATATATATAAATAGTGTGTGTATGTGGTCTAGATCTTGAGGCCAATAGCCGTTCATCAACTATATAGTATAGATGTGCTTTTCTATTGCTGGCCAGTGTGTGGCCCTCGGGGTCACCCCTGGTTTAGACCAGAACAATAGAAACCGATTCCTGATTTGACTGCGACTTATCAAATAAGGATCTTGGTTCATTCTTGGCTAAAAAAATAAAAAATAATAATAATGAGTGATATGTTTTGTTTCAAAGCAGCCTTTAATTCTAGCGCAGGTTTAAATTTGCAGACTATCGTTATGCAAAACCTAGATGAAGGCAAGTTGCAGAGACTGGAAGAATGACGCTGGCGCTTTGCATGTCTCAATGTATAGAATATAAAGAGGCGCTTTGCATGTCTCAATGTATAGAATATAAAGAGGCGGTTTGCATGACTCAATGTATACAATGGTGATTAGTGGGCAGGAAGCAGAAGATTAGCCTTGGTCTATAGGAAGGGACATGTGCTTTAATGTCAAATAACTCTGGAAGAGTGTGTATACCATGACCTATGTGTATATAGGATTTGTCTACATTGTGGTTGTGTAATAGTCTTTAATGACCTGTGAGAATTCCTACATAGAATTCCCTGGCAGTGAGTCCAGCATGCAATCATTGTACAGGGCTGTCCATTATCTTGCTGGTTAATATTTGCTGATGTGATATATATACAAACATTCTCTGCATGGTCCACGACTCATTTACACGGTGTGAGTCCGCAATGTATAGAATAGAGGGCTATTTTTATAACGTTGTGATGACCCGGTTCATGTCCATAGAGGAAATATATATGTATGTGTGTGTGTGTGTATATATATATATAGAGAGATATATATATATATATATAATCTATATCTCTACTATGCCCTAGTGCAATATGTAACATCCAGAAAGCCCCTTCCCTTCCTGAATCAAAATCTAGCTGTAGAAGCTTTGGGGTGCAACTATACAAGCCAATCAAAATCTAGTGATAGAAAACCATACTAGCCAATCAAAATCTAGCAAGAGAAAACCATGCTAGCCAATCAAAATCTAGCAAGAGAAAACCATGCTAGCCAATCACAAACTAGATGCAGAAAACCCTGCCAGCCATTGGTGTGCACAGCCTACTGCATTAGGGTGTGTACCCCAGAGCATGTGTGTGTGTGTGTGTGTGTGTGTGTGTGTGTGTATATGAGCAGAGCAGTGTGACGGTGTCAGTAGAGCAAAGATTGGTGTCAGTAGGACAGCAGATAGTGACTTTAGGACTTTCGAGCACCGCCCCCCAGCAGCGCAGCGATAGATTCCCCACCATTGATAAATTTCTCCCCTGCGACAATAGACCCCTGCTAGCAAAAATGGATCTCCCAGCTGCCAGCATTAATAGACTCGCCAGCAACCAGGCCTGGACTGGGACAAAAAATTAGGCCCAGGCATTTTAGACTGAGCAGCCCAGGGGGGTGAGCGCGGCGGCGCTTAATGATGGGATGTGGGGTTCCAGCACCTTGTACCTCTGGACCCCTTTACATTACACAGCCATTGTACCTCTGAACCCCTTCACATTACACAGCACACTGGACCCTTTACATTACACAGCACCTTGCACCTCTGGACCCCTTTACATTACACAGCACCCTGCACCACTGGACCCCTTTACATTACACAGCCATTGTACCTCTGAACCCCTTCACATTACACAGCACCTTGCACCTCTGGACCCCTTCACATTACACAGCACCTTGCACCTCTGGACCCCTTTACATTACACAGCTCTGGGCCCTTTTACCTTGCACCTCTGGACCCCTTTACATTACACAGCACCTTGCACCTCTGGACCCCTTTACATTACACAGCACCTCTGGACCCCTTTACATTACACAGCACCTTGCACCTCTGGACCCCTTTACATTACACAGCACCCTGCATCATTGGACCCTTTTACATTACACAGCACCCTGGACCCTTTTACATTACACATCCAACTGGACCTCTTTACATTACATATCGCTGCACCTCTGGACCCCTTTACATTACACAGCCCCTCACAGTTTGTTACACCAGACACCCTAACAGTTCTGGACCCCCTGCATGTTAAACTGGGGGGGTAGACGTGACATGAGGGCCGCCGAGGGCTGCGGCGGCCCACAGGGCATATGCCCTATGGCCAGTCAGGGCCTGTAAGCAACAAGCAACAATTGACCTCTCCCACTCAGTAGATACCCCCCCAGCAACAATATGTCCCCCACCAGCAAAAATAGACCCTCCAACACACCCCACCACCCCTTGCAATTTAATACATTTAGTGCTGGAGGTGCCAGAACTGCGCTCCTCTGTGTTCCTACTAAAAAGAATTAGGTTGCCACTTCCACGGGTTCAGGGTGATACTGATGTTTTGCCTTCCCTAGTTTGCTTGGTCATCGGGTGAGTAAAGCAGAATATAATATCTAAAAGCATAATAGGTTAGGGGTGTAGTTAATTTAATTTTCATTATCTTATTTTATTTGTCTATGGTCTTGAATGAACTGTGTATTCTCTGCATTCTTTGTTCTGTTTAAATTGCAGTGTCATCCATTTTTTATTTTTTCCCTTCACAGCCCGATCCTCGAAGCTTTCGGCAATGCCAAGACTGTTTATAACAACAACTCCAGCCGCTTCGGGAAGTTCATCCAACTTCACTTCTCCCAGCAAGGACACATCCAGGGTGGGCGCGTGGTGGACTGTATCCTTCTAAATGGCAGCGGGGTGTTGGCTGTCCTGCAGGGCGCCGCTCACAGCTTTGTTGGCGACAATCAGATGAACCTTTTTATTCTTCCTGCTGCTGGCAGATGCATTTTGGCAATCCTGTACACCATAAAACTCCCGAACACAGACATAAAAATGTGATTTGCCTTCGAGCAAATGCAGAGCACTGTGTAAACAGTATATACGGATGGTAATTTAGCTGTTTTTTTCAGCTAAGCACACCCTGTTGCACGCAACTGAGCTAAGGGCAGATGGATTCTAGGAAGTAAATGCTACATTAATCATTTGCCCTTTCTCACGCTAGGTGTTTTTTTAAAGTTATTTCTCAACATAATAAAGCATAGAGATGAATAGATGGGGGGGGGATTGCTTTGAATTAGGGTTGTCCTGATACCACTTTTTTAGGACCGAGTACAAGTACCGATACTTTTTTTTTCATGTACTCGCCGATACCGAATACCGATACTTTTTTTAAATGTGTCCCCAAATGCAGCCATGTCCCCCCACATATTGCAGCCATGTCCCCCCACATATTGCAGCCATGTCCCCCCACATATTGCAGCCATGCATGTCCCCCCACATATTGCAGCCATGCATGTCCCCCCACATATTGCAGCCATGCATGTCCCCCCACATATTGCAGCCATGCATGTCCCCCCACATATTGCAGCCATGCATGTCCCCCCACATATTGCAGCCATGCATGTCCCCCCACATATTGCAGCCATGCATGTCCCCCCACATATTGCAGCCATGCATGTCCCCCCACAGATGCAGCCATGTCCCCCATATTGCAGCCATGTCCCCCATACCTAGTAGTGGATGATGCCGATGCCACCGCTGCTGCCGCGTTAATCCCTGTGCATTACAGCGCGCATTACAGGCAGCTTTCGTTTGAATTCTTGTAATGCCCACCGCGCCATGTATAGACACTCCCCTTCTCGGGATTGGATGTTTCATCGGGGGGATTTGCGGTAGTACAAGTACTCCCACAAAAACTCGGTATCGGTCCCGATACCGATACTGGTATCGGTATCGGGACAACCCAACTTTGAATATTAAAGGGGTCGTAAAGGAGAAAATGTTTTTTCCCTAAATAGCTTCCTTTACCTTAGTGCAGTCCTCCTTCACTTACCTCATCCTTCCATTTTGCTTTTAAATGTCCTAATTTCTTCAGAGAAATCCTCACTTCCTGTTCTTCTGTCTGTAACTACACACAGTAATGTAAGGCTTTCTCCCTGGTGTGGAGAAAGCCTCTTGTGGGAGGAGGGGGCGAGCAGGAGTGTTAGGGTGCTCTCTACTTTGCAGATAGATGGGAGCTGTGTGTTAGTGGTCGTCCTGACTTACCTGCTCGCCTCCTCAAGAGGCTTTCTCCACACCAGGGAGAAAGCCTCACATTACTGTGTGGAGTTACAGACAGAAGAACAGGAAGTGAGGATTTTTAGAAGAAATAAGGAGATTTAAAAGCAAAATGGAAGGATGAGGTAAGTGAAGGAGGACTGCACTAAGGTAAAGGAAGCTATTTAGGGAAAACATTTTTTCCTTTTACAACCCCTTTTAAAAATGCATTAAATCGTGTTGATAGTTCGTGGTTCTCAGATGCACTAAAGATCCACTTTAAGCTTTCATTTGTTTCCTTAACGGATGGTCAACCAGATTTGTTAGAAAAGGTAAGTTTGGTTTCTCCATACATCATATGTGTCTGTTGGGGTTTTCTCCTTGGTCTCTGGGGTTTCCTGTCCCCTTCCAGCAGGGCAGATATAACCGTGGCGGATCTCTGTCCTATTTCACTCCATAGACCAGGGTAACGCGGCAAAGTCCCGGAGAGAGAAGCTATCACATATTCTACGCTCTGCTCGCCGGTGCAAATAAGGACGACCGAGGTGAGTGATCCAAGTGTCGCTTTATAGATTATCTAAGTACATAAAAAGATGTCTCCATGCTGCAAAAACTACTAGTAACAGAACTTAGATTTCCATTCATATGACTATTGGTACAATTCAGGTGTGTCCAGACATATTTATAATCATGCAATATTTGAGCCCTGATGAAGTGCTTGAGCCACTGAAACGTGTTGGCTTTCAGTTTTTTTTTTTTTTTAACTACTTTGGAATTTTTGATCCTAAATACAGTTGGGTTCATATACCACATATACTCGAAGTATAAGCCGACCCGAGTATAAACCGAGGTACCTTTTTTTAATTTTACAACAAAAAACAGGCAAAACTTATTGACTCGAGTATAAGCCGAGGGTGAGAATGCAGCAGCTACTGTAAGCGGCAAAGAGGGTCAACAATGCTCATTTGCACGCCTCACTGCGCCCATTGCAACGTCGCTGTGCCCGCCGTCGCTGTGCCCGAAATTGAGAGGCTGCAGGAGTCCATTCATTGTTTAAAACTCGCGGTCTCCCCCTGGTCCCTTCCGTGATAGGCATTTCTCAGCTGACACAGTTCCGCCTATCACGGACATTCTCTCATCCTCAGACAGCAGACACTGGGCCAGATTCTCAGAAGAGATACGACGGCGTATCTCCAAATACACCGTAGTATCTCTGTTTCTGAGGCGGTGTATCTAAGCGACTGATTCTTAGAATCAGTTACGCATAGATTTGGCGTAAATCCGACTGGCGTAAGTCACTTACACCATTGTATCTAAGTTTCAATTTTACGCTGGCCGCTAGGTGGCGTTTCCGTCGATTTCTGCGTCGAATATGCAAATGAGCTAGATACGCGTATTCCCAAACGTATTTGCGCCCCGTCGTCGTAGTTTACTTCGTTTGCGAAAGCGTAAGGTTACCCCTGCTATATGAGGGGTAACCTTGCGTAGGTTCGGCGTACACCATGTTAAGTATGGACGTCTGGACAGCGTCATGTTTTTTAGTCGTCTACGACATTTGCGTAACTCGTTCTCGACTAGGGCTTTGCGTAAGTGACGTTCACGGCGGTTTTATTGACTTTTTGCGACGTGATTTGGAGCATGCGCGCTGGGCTACGTTTATGACCGGCGCATGCGCAGTTCGTTCGGCGCGGGGGCACGCTTAATTTATATACAAGACGCCCCCTACATTGGCAATTTGAATTACGCGGGGATACGCCAGGCCATTTACGCTACGCCGCCGCAAATTACGCAACAAGTGCTTTGAGAATACAGCACTTGCGTCCTAACTTGCGGTGGCGTAGCGTAAATACGCTACGCTACGCCCCGCTGTCATTTACGGTTAGATACGGGAATCTGGCCCACTGTGGTCAGTGTTCCGCCAATCACGGACGTCCTCTTGTCCAAGGATGAAAAGGCCTCCGTGATTGGCGAAACACTGAACACGGTGTCTGCTGGGATGGGTGAGGATGAGAGAACATTCGTGATGGGCGTTTCTCAGCTGATAGAGTTCCGCCTATCACGGAAGGGACAAGAGGAGACCACGAGTTTTAAACAATGGACGCCCACAGCCTGTCAATATTTCCAGGTACACTGACTCAAGCTCCAGGTACCGTATTTATCGCCCTATTATGCGCACCGGCGTATAGCGCATACCCCTAATTTAGCCTGACATTCCTGGAAAAAAATGTTTTAATACTTACAGTTCTGGTGTCTTGCCCGGCGTCCATCGACGGCCTTGTCCGGTGTCCGTGGTGTCCCCCCGCGCTGGTCTCTGTGCCGATTGCCGCTTCCCACGCTGTGTTTGAATCCGCCGCTGACATATACCGAGCGCAGTACACTCGGGTATACTCGGCCAGGCTCGGCTCCCATCGCGGTTATGCGAGAGGAGCCGAGCGTGGCCGAGCGTGCCCGAGTGTACTGCGCTCGGTATATGTCAGCGGCCACATTCAAACACAATGCGGGAAGCGAGTATCGATCCCTGCTTCCCGCGCTGTGTTTGAATCCGCCGCCGACATATATCGAGCGCAGTACGCTCGGGCACGCTCTGCTCCTCTCGCATAACCGCGATGGGAGCCGAGCCTGGCCGAGTATACCCGAGTGTACTGCGCTCGGTATATGTCGGCGGCGGATTCAAACACAGCGCGGGAAGCGAGTATCGGCGTATATCGCGCACCCACGATTTTGCCCTGATTTTAAGGGCAAAAAAGTGCGCAGTATACGCCGATAAATACAGTATTTTCTTTTTCTCTTGCTCGGTTACATTGTTACATGTAAGTACACATGCTGCATACCTGTAAGTACACATGCTGCATACATACCTGTAAGTACACATGCTGCATACATACCTGTAAGTACACATGCTGCATACATACCTGTAAGTACACATGCTGCATACATACCTGTAAGTACACATGCTGCATACATACCTGTAAGTACACATGCTGCATACATACCTGTAAGTACACATGCTGCATACATACCTGTAAGTACACATGCTGCTACATACCTGTAAGTACACATGCTGCATACATACCTGTAAGTACACATGCTGCATACATACCTGTAAGTACACATGCTGCTACATACCTGTAAGTACACATGCTGCTACATACCTGTAAGTACACATGCTGCTACATACCTGTAAGTACACATGCTGCTACATACCTGTAGGATGACAATGACTGCAGTAGCCGCCGGTACTACAGGGATTCTCTGCTTCTACAGGGATCGGTCAGGTATGGAATATTTGTACTGTGTACTTATATTAATCCAAGCTGGAACAAGGTGAAAAAAAAATCGGCTTTAAATGTGTTAAAAAAAAAAAAAAAAATACAACTGGTGATTGATTTTTGCAGAAGCTCTCTCGCTCTCGGATCCTCATTCTTATCAGTATCTCTGTAACTCGGGCTGTGTGACGGTGGAAGGCCTCAACGATAAAGAAATGTATGAGAACGTTGTGGTGAGTCTATCTGATTTTCTGACAAGATCAGCTTCCTGCAGACCTTTCTGATTTTATTTTTAAACCCTATAATGGAGAATTAGGCCCCTTTCACACTGAGGAGTTTTTCAGGCGGTTTAGCGCCTTAAATACCGTCTGAAAAACTCCTTCCCTGCAGTCTCAATGTGAGGGCCTGAGGGCTTTCACACCGAGGCGACGCGCTGGCTCCAGCAGTGCTGTGGGGGGAAGGAGAGGGAGCCAGGTCAGTGGGGAAATGTGTTCTGCACAGCGTGATTAGGGTGTGCATGGGCACACCTGGCACACCCTGTGCGCACGCCTATGGTGTTGCCCGCAACTGGGTATAGACTGTGAAAAACGATGTGATTCAATGAGAGATGTGAGATATAAATGACATAAATTATGTTGGTCCCTCGGCAGGGTGTTTGATGGTGTAAAATACCCTCGGTCGGGTGTTTGCTGATATAAAATACCCTCGGCCGGGTGTTTGCTGATATAAAATACCCTCGGCCGGGTGTTTACGGATATAAAATACCCTTGGTCGGGTGTTTGCTGATATAAAATACCCTCGGCCGGGTGTTTGCTGATATAAAATACCCTCGGCCGGGTGTTTGCTGATATAAAATACCCTCGGCCGGGTGTTTACGGATATAAAATACCCTTGGTCGGGTGTTTGCTGATATAAAATACCCTCGGCCGGGTGTTTGCTGATATAAAATACCCTCGGCCGGGTGTTTGCTGGTGTAAAATACCCTCGGCTGGGTGTTTGCTGGTGTAAAATACCCTCGGCTGGGTGTTTGCTGGTGTAAAATACCCTCGGCTGGGTGTTTGCTGGTGTAAAATACCCTCGGCTGGGTGTTTGCTGGTGTAAAATACCCTCGGCCGGGTGTTTGCTGGTGTAAAATACCCTCGGCCGGGTGTTTGCTGGTGTAAAATACCCTCGGCCGGGTGTTTGCTGGTGTAAAATACCCTCGGCTGGGTGTTTGCGGATATAAAATACCCTCGGCCGGGTATAAGTGAGTACTGAACAATAATAGTGCTATTTAAGGTGAAACATTAACCTCAATAGACAAAATATAACATCAAAACACAGTAAATAAATAAATAAATACCCCCCTGCCGGGTGTTTACTGTTGAACCCTCTGCCGGGTGTTGGATAAGTGAAAAAATGCTGAAATTAAATGTGAAGAAACATAAGTCAAGTCCATATAGAGTCTGTGGAAAAACAATGAAATAATAAAAGAAGTGATAAGGTGACTTTGTGCTTAAAACTTCAGCGTTGCTGGGTGAATCTCTCAGATCTTGCTCTGTGCGTGGCAAACCGCGCTCTTTACAAAATTGCACTCACCAGATACAGATACTTTTCACGGTCTATACCCAGTTGGGGGTAACCCCACATATTTGCATTTATTTTGGATTTTGTCACACTGACAGCGTCAGGCTGACTTTCCCTCCCACCAGAACAGCGCCATACCTACACTCCCTTCTATTCTCATTCTTTTTACTCCACCTAGTGGTAGTAAATAGTAGGGGCAGCAGTTCCCTTTTTTTTTCACCAGTAGATTGCTGTTCAGTGTTTGAACTCTGCTGCGCGGATCCACCCCACGCCTTCTTTTTCCAGAGGAGCGGTGTGTTTACCCCCCCACTCTACCCCCCCCCCCTTCCAGCACAAATCCCCCCCCCCCCCCCAATCCTCTATCCTAGCACAAATCTCCCACCACAAATTTCCCCTCCCATCACAAATACCCCCCAATCACTCCTATTTATTGATCTATATGGCATGTTGACCTAACCAGGGTTTAGTGTATCATGTCTGTGTGCTGACCGCACTGTCCCTTTCCTCTAACATTCCTTTTTCTTTGGTCAGACCGCCATGCAGGTGATGGATTTCTCTGATGAAGAGATCAGGGAGGTGTGGAAGCTCTTATCTGGGACTCTGCAGATCGGGAATCTGGAATTCATGACGGCCGGGGGAGCCCAGATTACAACCAAAGCCGGTAAAGATCCAAGTTTGTCTGTTATCCTATCGTCGTAGACCGAGAGATATCTCCTCCTGGATCTGTTTTCAGTCAGTCTGTGCATCTCTCTTTATATTACCCCTTTAACGCCTAAGCCTATTTATGAATTTGGTGTTTACAAGTTAAAATCCGTATTTTTGGCTAGAAAATTACTTGGAACCCCCAAACATTATGGGCCAGATTCAGGTAGGAGTGCGAATCTTTATTTTGGAGTAACTTTTCTCATTTAAGTTACTCCGCCGAAACTTTAGGAGCAAGTACTGTATTCACACAGCACTTGCTCCTAAAGTTGCGGCGGCGTAGCGAAAATGAGCCGTCGAAATTCAAATTGGGCGGGTAGGGGGCGTGTATTATTTAAACTAGGCGCGATCCCGCGGCGAACGTACTGCGCATGCGTCGACTGTCAGTGCGCATGCTCCAAATTCTGTCAGTGAACGTCAATGACGTCAATCCCCATTCACGGACGTTTTACGCAAACGACTCAAATTTTTTTTTTTTTCGACGCGATGACGACGGCCATACTTAACATAGGATACTCCACTAGGGGGCTGCTTTATCTTTACGCCGCGTATCTCTTACGGAAACGTCGGAAAGTCACTGCGTCGGGCCTGAATACGATCGTGAATTGCCGATTCTCGCTGATTAACATATTCTCGGCGTTAATCAGCGGGAACGCCCCCAGCGCCATTTTTTAAATTGCAGTTCCGATACGACGGCAAAATACAATTACGCCGCTCGTATAGGAACTCCAACCCGGCGTTTCTTGTTTTCTGCTTACTGAAAACAGAAACGCCGGCTCAAAATGAGAGTTAGGCTGGAGTATCACTGATACTCCAGAGTAACTCTACCTGAATCTGGCCTTATATATATATATTTTTAGCAGAGAATCTAGAGAATAAAATGGCGATTGTTGCAATATTTTATGTCACACGGTATTTGTGCGGCGGTCTTTTAAACGCAACTTTTTGCGAAAAATAAATTTTCATGAATTTAAAAAAATTTAAAAAGTAAAGCTAGCCCATTTTTTTTGCAAAATGTGAAAAGTTATGCTGAGTAAATAGATACCAAGCATGTCACGCTTTATAATTGCACGCACTCGTGGAATGGCGACAAACGGCGGTACCTAAAAATCTCCATAGGCGACGTTTTAAACTTTTTTTACGGTTACCAGGTTAGAGTTACAGAGAAGGTCTATGGCAGTGGTTCTCAACCTTCTAGTGCTGTGACCCCTTGATACAATTTCCCAAGTTGTAGGGACCCCTAACAGTAAAATTATTTTAATAGCGTGGGTTGAAAGCACCCAAGGTAAGACAAGTAATTTGCGCCCCTAACCCACAGACCTTTAGCGCTCCTTTAGTCCCTTCAACTTGTACAATATTAAAACCACTTATAGTACATTTTAGGATATACCACTATTTTTTTATTTTTTCTCCTTTCTTTCCCTTTCATCTCTCTCTATCCTAATTCCTTGTTTTTTTCCCCCATCCCTCCCTCTAACTGTCTTTCTTGCTCTCTCTTTTTTTCCTTTCTCTCCCTTTTTCTTTGTTCCTCCTCCTCTTATCTCCCTTTCTTGGGAGAACAGTGCAGGCTTCAGGAACAGCCCAGAATTTGGTGACCCCTGGCAAATCATCATTTGACCCCCAGTTTTAAGAACCACTGGTCTATGGCTAGAATTATTGCTCTCACTCTGACGATGGCGGCGATATCTCGCATGTGCGATTTGAACACCGTTTTCATATGCGGGCGCGACTTCCGTATGCGTTTTCTTTGTTTCGCAAGCTCACAGGAAGGGGGGCGCTTTAAACATTTTTTTTTTATTATTATTTTTTTTTTTTTTTATAATATTTGTGTTTTTTTTTTGACATTTTGATCACTTTTATTGCTGTCACAAGGAATGTAAACATCCCTTGTGACAGTAATAGGTGGTGACCGGTACTCTTTATGGAGGGATCGGGGGTCTAAAAGACCCCCAGTCCCTCCTTTGTGCTTCAAAGTATTCAGATCGCCGAAAACTATACTGTGTACTTTTTTAAATCTGGCGCCATTGACAGCTGAGAAACCCGGAAGTGACGTCATGACGTCGCTTCCATGTTTTTAATGCGGAAACTGGATCAAAGCCGTTTACGGCTTTCATTCAGTCCGCGCAAAGACACTGGAGGCGCCGGATCGAGGATCGGGTCTCCCGGTGGGACGGGAGGCCCGGTCAGAGCGGTGAGAGGCTTTTAGCCACATCGGTTGTTATGTTTGGATAGCCGATCACCGGCTCTAAAGCTGCAGGCATCATCCCGGTATAACCCCCGAAAGCCAAGGACGCATATATGCGTTCGCTCGGCGTGAAGGGGTTATAGTTGGATATCTGTATAATCACTCCCAGAAAATAGGTGCAGGAACTTAACCCGACCCGTTCAGATTTCACAAACAGTAGAAGGGTCTTAAAGGGGCATTAAATACCAGAATTCAAGGGGTTACAAAGCTGTCACTTGTAAACACAGAAACCAGACTTCTGTGTTTACAAGCGATTGTGGTGAGCGGGCACCAAAGGGTCTGAGCCAGAGGTGGTGGGACTGAGTTCCCCCTGAAAAAAAGCCCTGGATCTATCTAATATATGTTGTCTATTAGTTTATCTTCTCTACCTGCCCGTCTCTCTACATTTCTTTCTACCTGTCTGTTAGTATATTATAGGTCTCTCTCTTATCTATCGCTCCTCTGTTGTATAGTTACATAGTAGGTGAGGTTGAAAAAAGTCCATTAAGTCCAACCATAGGCGTGCGCACAGGGTGTACACACGCGCGCACACACACACACACACACACACACACACACACACACACACGTGTTTGGGCTTTGGGGTGCACACCCTAATGTAATAGGTTGCGCACACCTATGAGTCCAACCTATGTGTGTGATTATATGTCAGTATTACATTGTATATCCCTGTATGTTGTGGTCGTTCAGGTGCTTATCTAATATTTTTTTATGAATGCCTGTAAAATTCCAATCCACAGATATTTTTTCTTTATACATTGATTAGAAGGGATGATGACGTTCCCAGGGGTGTGAAAACACAAAACCTTTTTTTGTCAATTGTTCCTCTCTATCTGGCTGTTTGTACAATGTCCGACTATCTGGTATCAATATATCTGTCTGTCTCTCTCTGTCTAGACTGGTAGGACATGAGCACAGTTGTCTGTCCTCTTACAGTAAAATATTTTATTGAAAAAAAAAAAAAAATTTAAGTAAAAATCCCCATCATTCCTATGTGGCTGGTTTATCTGTACTGTATGTACTGAGTCTTCGAATGTAGGTCACTCTATAGTCTTGTGCAATTGTTCATTGGAATGAATTATGAATGCAGTAAACACACATATCATTCAGTGTTTTGCTTTCTAACTCACCTGCACCGTGGAGAGTTCCTTCCCTGACTGTCTCGGCCTTTCCTTGCATAATGAATGAAGAAAGGAACAAACCAGCAATGGGCATAGCCCAACGCGGCCAGGGGCGGACTGACCATTCGGGCACTGCCCGAAGCCCCCATGCCACTAGGGGGCCCCATCAGGGTTGCCAGCCTCAGTAAAACCAGGGATAGTATGTAAGAATCTGTTTTTTTTTCCCTTTACATCTGTCCCTGAAATGTCCCTTACCGACATCCTTTTGGTCTAAAAAAACCAAGCTTATAGCTGCCGCACCTCTATAGTACCTTCTCAGAGTGTGTGTGTGTGTACTGTGTGTGTGTGTGTACTGTGTGTGTGTGTGTACTGTGTGTGTGTGTGTGTGTGTACTGTGTGTGTGTACTGTGTGTGTGTGTACTGTGTGTGTGTGTACTGTGTGTGTGTACTGTGTGTGTGTGTACTGTGTGTGTGTGTACTGTGTGTGTGTACTGTGTGTGTGTGTGTGTGTGTGTGTGTGTGTGTGTGTACTGTGTGTGTGTGTGTGTGTGTACTGTGTGTGTGTGTGTACTGTGTGTGTGTGTACTGTGTGTGTGTGTACTGTGTGTGTGTGTACTGTGTGTGTGTGTGTGTGTGTGTGTGTGTGTACTGTGTGTGTGTGTGTGTGTACTGTGTGTGTATGTATACTGTGTGTATGTGTATACAGTACTGTGTGACCACCATAATCTCCTATTGCTCGGGGCCCCCATACATGCCATTCTCCCGGGGGGGGGGGGGCCCATAATCGCCTATTGCCCGGGGGGCCCCATGAGTTGTCAGTCTGCCCCTGAATGCAGCAATGGGCATAACCCAAGGCAGCAATGGGCATAACCCAAGGAAGTGATGCATGTAGCCCCCAATGCGATATTGTGCCTAGCCCCTACGATAATGGGAATCAGAAAGACATAGTAAGGTATATGTTTAACTGCAAAGGGGCCCTTGTGTCACCTGTGTGCAATTTTGCAGCTGGTTGAGCATGTCATTTGTTGAACTGTAAGTTCTTTCCTAAGGTTGACTGCAATCCAGCTAGATTACTTAGAATTGGGGTATGCTGGACAACCTGATTTGCTCAATAAACTG